>CM075722.1:12788316-13171301 GCA_037974335.1 Prionace glauca
CACGTGCTCACTGTGTGACTGAGGGATTTGGGTTGTTTTCGCTAGAAAGAAGGCGGCTAAGAGGGGACCTTATTGAAACATATAAGATGATTAAAGGTTTCGATAGGGTGGATAGTGATAGCCTTTTTCCTCGGATGGAGAAAGCTAGCACGAGGGCGCATGGCTTTAAATTAAGGGGTTGTAGTTATAGGACGATGTCAGGGTAGGTTCTTTACCCAGAGGGTGGTGAGGGACTGGAATGCCCTGCCAGCTGCAGTTGTAAATGCGCCTAGTTTGGGGCGTTTAAGAGATCCGTGGATAGCTTTATGGATGAAAAGGGATTGGTTTAGGTTAGAGGGTCATTGTTTTTTAACTGGTCGGCACAACATTGTGGGCCGAAGGGCCTGTTCTGCGCTGTAATGTTCTATGTTCTATATCCCACGAATAAATGCTGTAAAAATAATGCAAATGTCTACAAGGAGCTGGGAGAGCTCTCGGTTTTATACCAGAGACTGTTTGTAGGATAATTGATGGAGATTAATAGCCATGTATTCAACAACAGCCATTATCATTGGGACATGTGACTAGCCAGGATTATAGGCAGTGAATTATATATATCTTGGTCTCAAGATTGTCTGGGAATTCCTTTGTCTGTATTTGAATATCGCTACAATGATGACACTGACTGTGCCCGTTAAATTGCTCCTTGACAGAGTGAAATTCAATAAATTGGGCTGGTAGAACAGAATAGTGAGGCACCACTTCAAAAGATCCTCAACGTGCACCTGCACCTGTACAAGGCTCTGTATTGTGCTGCTGTTTTCAATCTTCTCACTGAAACGTCTACCGATGATTCATAGCTTGCACAGTAGAATAAATCCACGGTCTCGGTCACCCTCGCTAGCTCAGGGCGTTCCTCCTGAATTCACACAGCAAAAATAATCGCAATTAGGGATGAGCAACGCGGCTCACGAATGAATGACACAGGGAGCCAAACAGCCCATGGTGCTGAATCCTGTCCCACGCCGAAGTTAAGGCTAAGGAAACTTGGCATGTCCGCTACGATTCTCACCAACTTTTACAGATGGAGCGTAGAAAGCATCCTTTCTGGTTGTAGAATCATAGAGGTTCATAGATTCATAGAGGTTTACAGCATGGAATACCAATAAGTTAGTCCAATTGCCCTCATTTGGCCCATATCCCTCTATACCTATAGAGTAGAACCCCAACAGTGCAGGAGGAGACCATTTGGCCCTTTGAGTCTGCATCAACCATAATCCCATCAGGCCCTATCCCCACAACCCCGTCCATTTATCCATTTGTATCACAGCTTGGTATGGGCTCCTGCTCTGCCCAAGACTGCAAGGAATGACAAAAGGTCATGAATGTAGCCCAATCCATCATGCAAACCAGCCTCCCATCCATTAACTCTGTCCACACTCCTGCTGCCTTGGCAAAGCAACCAGCATTATTAAGGACCCCACGCACCCTGGGCATTCTCTCTTCCACCTTCTTCATACCAACCAACTCAAGAACAGCTTCTTCCCTGCTGCTGTCAGACTTTTGAATGGACCTACCTCGCATTAAGTTGATCTTTCTCTACACCCTAGCTATGACTGTAACACTACATTCTGCACTCTCTCATTCCCTTCTCTATGAATGGTATGCTTTATCCACACAACACACAAGAAACAATACTTTTCACTGTATGCTAATACATGCGACAATAATAAATCAAATCAAATCAAATCCTTCAAGACTATTTTTTAAATTCATTCATGGGATGTGGGTGTAGAGTGGAGTAGAGTTTATCATTAGGGGAATTTAGTAGAGGAAACTAGGGGAATTTCATTGGTGTTAATGTAAGCCTTAAGTATTACTAATAATAAAGTTTACACTTTAGTCACAAATAAGGCTTACACTAACACTGAAAATCCCCTAGTGGCCACACTCCGGCACCTGTTTGGATCAATCCACTTAACCAGCACATCTTTGGACTGTGGGAGGAAACCGGAGCACCCGGAGGAAACCCACGCAGACACAGGGAGAATGTGCAACCTCCACACAGACAGTGACCCAAGTCAGGAAGTTGTGTGATGGATTGGGCTACATTCATGACCTTTTGTAGTTCCTTGCATTCTTGGGCAGAGCAGGAGCCCATACCAAACTGTGATACAACCAGAAAGAATGCTTTCTATGGGGCATCTGTAAAAGTTGGTGAGAGTCGTAGCGAACATGCCAAATTTCCTTAGTCTTCTGAGAAAGTAGAGGCGTCGGTGGGCTTTCTTAACTATAGCGTCAGCATGGGGGGACCAGGACAGGTTGTTGGTGATCTGGATACCTAAGAACTTGAAGCTCTCGACCCTTTCTGCTTTGTTCCCTGTTGATGTAGACAGGGGCAGGTTCTCGTTTACACTTCCTGAAGTCGATGACAATCTCCTTTGTTTTGTTGACATTGAGGGAGAGATTATTGTTGCTGCACCAGTTCCTCAGATTCTCTATCTCATTCCTGTCTCCCTCTTCTCTCTTAATGATGCTGTTCAAGACTTTGAAGCAGTTTTTCACCTCCTGACCCTCTTTCGATCGCAGTCTGTGTTCTATGTTCTATGTTCTATTAAAGTACTGTTTTATTACACTGAAGGTTCATAGAAATGTAAGTTATTGTTGTCGAGCTGTTATATCTGATTGTGTTGCCCCTCCTCACTATGTCTGTGTTCTCTCAGTTTATTCTTAGTGATAATGTTCGCAAGTCGAAGAGGTTGTGAGTAACACTAGAGTTTATTGTGAAGCTTCCCAAGTTCTCATCACTGGAGACCCTTGGTAACCTGTTATTGTTTGCAGTTAGCCAGGAATTGTTTTGTGAAGGTTGAGGCCTCCTTTCTAATAAGAACATAAGAAATAGGAGCAGGAGTAGGCCATCTGGCCCTTCGAGCCTGCCCCGCCATTCAATAAGATCATGGCTGATCTGTCGTGGCTCAGTTCCACCTTCCCGCCCTCTCCCCATAACCCTTAATCCCCTCTCTTATCAAAAACCCATCAACCCGCGTCTTAAAAATATTTAGCGAGGCAGCCTCCACCACTTCAACGGGCAGAGAATTCCAGAGATTCACCACCCTTTGAGTGAAGAAGTTCCTCCTCAACTCTGATCTAAACCCCCCCCCTTTATCTTGAGGCTGTGCCCCCTAGTCCTACTATCCTTTCTGAGCGGGAAGAGTCTCTCCACCTCTATCCTATCCATCCCATTCATCATCTTATACGTCTCAATGAGATCTCCCCTCATTCTTCTAAACTCTAACGAGTACAAGCCTAGTTTATTCAGCCTCTCCTCATAGCTCAACCCCCTCAACTCCAGTATCAGCCTAGTAAACTATCTGTTTAATATTTGCCTGTTTATCCTTTTGTGATTTGAACTGTGGGAATCTGAACTGTTCCAGGGTCATACATCACAGCCTGGGGCCAGGGGAGAGTTTGGTGGAGAGGAGGGAAGTGGGACAGAGAGGGGTGATTGGGGCTGATGAGAAGGAGAGGGCGAATTCGGGGAGTGAGAGGGAGATGGGGAATTGGAGAGCGAGTAAAGGTAGGTTTATTTACAAGTAGGCTTACATTAACACCGCAATGAAGTCACTGCGAAAATCTCCCAGTCACCACACTCCAGCACCTGTTTGGGTACACTGAGGGAGAATTTAGCACAGCCAATCAACCTAACCAACACGTCTTTCAGATTGTGGGAGGAAACCGAATCACCTGGAGGAAACCCACGCAGATACGGGGAGAACATGCAGACTCTGCACAGGCAGTGAGAGAGAAAGAGAGAGAGGGAATATGGGGAATGAGAGGGGGGGAATGGCGGAGTGAGAGGGGGATTTGGGGGCCGAGAGGGGGCATTGGACGGCATGGTAGCACAGTGGGTTAGCACTGCTGCTTCACAGCTCCGGGGACCTGGGTTCAATTCCCGGCTCGGGTCACTGTCGGTGTGGAGTTTGCACATTCTCCTCGTGTCTGCGTGGGTTTCCTCCGGTTTCCTCCCACAGTCCGAAAGATGTGCGGGTTTGGTTGATTGGCCGTGCTAAGAAATTGCCCCTTAGTGTCCTGAGATGCATAAATTAGGGGGATTAGCAGGTAAAATATGTCGGGATATGGGGATAGGGCCTGGGTGGGATTGTGATCGGTGCAGACTCGATGGGCCGAAGGGCCTCTTTCTGCACTGTAGGGTTTCAATGTTCATGGGGTGGGAGGGGTGAAAGAATTGGGGGAGTGGGATGTCAGGGAGTGAGTCTGGAGGGGTGACTAAGGAAAGACTTGCATATCTGCAGCACCTTTCATTCCCTCAATCTCCTTGGCTCATCAAGACCTGTGTGTGCGTGGGGTTGCTATGCCGACCTGGATTCTAACACTTATTTTTAAACTCAGGTGCAGTACTATGGAAGAATACGGACCATCTACACTGTGGGTTACAGCCTCTCATTGGTCACCCTTTCAATCGCTGTGGTCATCTTACTGACCTGTCGGTAAGTTCTCACACTCGAAATCATTGGCTGAAACGCTGCGGTGATAATGGTTATCTTGGGTAATCACTTTCCCGTCAAACAAGCACTGGCATCATCACAACTATTATCAGCAAAATCCATTCGAAAATGGAAAGCAAACTGCAAAGGAAGATTATTCATTGATATAGCACCCATCACGATCTCCAAACACCTCAAAGCACATTGCAGCCAATGAGGCACTTTCTGAAGTGGAGTCGTTGCTGTAACGTAGGAAACGCAGCAGCCAATTTACGCACAGCAAGCTCCCATAAGCAGGATTGAGATCGTGACCGATGGTAGTTGAAGGATAAATGTTAGCCGAGACTCAATGGATAACTCCACTGGTCTTTGGAATCTCACCATGCGATCTTTTACATCGACTTTGAAGTCTCACCTGGAAGATGACCCCTCTCAGACAGTGCCGCACTCCCTCAGTACGGCTCTGGAGGATATGCACGACTCAGCACAACATAAGCTCAAATCCACAAGGCTCGGGGGTGACTAGAGATCGGAAATATGTATTGCCTTCCCTCTGTCCCCAGACAGGACCAAACACCCAATGAAGAAGGTGATCTAATGACAATTAATATTCTCAAGAAGGAGCTTCATTGGTCCCCTGCTGAGATAATTGTTGCAATTCCTTTTCAGGGCAGGTGCAGCAACGTATCATAATACCAAAGGGCCAAGTGGCCTACCCATTGCATCTAAGTCCTACATTCCTGTGTCTCTGCTGGCATTTCGGAAGAGCTTTACAATTTCTTGCTATTCCCTGTTCTTTTCTGTATTGTTCTTCAAGTTTCTCCATTTCAACAATTCATCCAAATTCCTTCTAAGAATGATTCTTGGATTGTTGCTGCTGTTGTGAAGTTGTACACGTGAGGTTAAAAATGTGGTGTTTGACAAATGTAAATGGATGCTATTCGGATTGGCGGTTGGTGACTAGTGGGGTGCCCCAGGGGTCGGTGCTGGGGCCTCAGCTATTTACCATTTATATAGATGATCTGGAGGAGGGAACCGAGTGCAGGGTGTCGAAATTTGCTGATGACACCAAGATTGGGGGAAAGGCAAATTGTGCAGAGGGTGTGGAGAGTCTGCAGAAAGATCTAGATAGGCTGGGCGAATGGGCCAGGAAATGGCAAATGGAATTTAATGTTGGCAAGTGTGAGGTGGTCCACTTTGGTAGGAGGAATGGTAGGAAGGACTATTACTTACGGGGCGAAAAACTGCAGCAGGCGACGGTGCAGAGGGACCTCGGGGTCCTTGTGCATGAGTTGCAAAAACCCAGCTTGCAGGTGCAGCAGGTGGTCAGGAAGGCGAATGGGATGCTGGCCTTCATAGCGAAGGGGATTGAATATAAAAGTAGGGAGGTCTTGCTGCAGCTGTATAGGGCATTGGTGAGGCCGCAGCTGGAGTACTGTGTGCAGTTTTGGGCGCCGCACCTGCGCAAGGATGTTTTGGCCCTGGAGGGAGTGCAGAGGAGGTTTACTCGGCTGATACCGGAGTTGAGGGGATTGAGCTATGAGGAGAGGCTGAATAAACTAGGCTTGTACTCGTTAGAGTTTAGAAGAATGAGGGGAGATCTCATTGAGACGTATAAGATGATGAATGGGATGGATAGGATAGAGGTGGAGAGACTGTTCCCGCTCAAAAAAGACAGTAGGACTAGGGGGCACAGCTTCAAGATAAAGGGGGGGCGGTTTAGAACAGAGTTGAGGAGGAACTTCTTCACGCAAAGGGTGGTGAATCTCTGGAATTCTCTGCCCGTTGAAGTGGTGGAGGCTGCCTCGCTAAATATTTTTAAGAAAGGGGTTGATGGGTTTTTGATAAGAGAAGGGATTAAGGGTTATGGGGAGAGGGCGGGAAGGTGGAGCTGAGTCACGACAGATCAGCCATGATCTTATTGAATGGCGGGGCAGGCTCGAAGGGCCAGATGGCCTACTCCTGCTCCTATTTCTTATGTTCTTATGTTCTTATGAAATGCTAAAAGTAAAAGACAAAATCATATAGCACTATCTCTTTAAATAATACAGATGTCTTTGTGCATGGATTTTAAATTGCAGAGAGCGGGCTGCAGAAGCAATCTTTGCAACATTATATTAAAGCCCAGCAGTCGGTGTTCCAACTAACCCTGAACAGGCTTTTGAATTGGACCAATTAATTAAAAGCAAACGCACAGAGCATAGAACCAATAGAATTTAAATGTAAGGTTTGTGACAGCCTCAAGCCAGTCAGATCGCTGGAATACCGTGAGGTAATTCCAGGTCTTCAGCCCAGAGAAGGGGGGGTAACTGTCAGTGTATGCTTGCCACCTCTTGAGTCAGGAGGAGGGAAAGGCTCTTGTGTAAATCCTGCAGTTCCATGTGTGTCTTCATAAAATCACTGCTTTAACAAGACAGAGATACCAACTCAGAAATTGCAACTGTACAGGGCATTGGTGAGGCCGCAGCTGGAGTACTGTGTGCAGTTTTGGTCGCCGCACTTACGCAAGGATATTTTGGCCTTGGAGGGAGTGCAGAGGAAGTTTACTAGGCTGATACCGGAGTTGAGGGGGTTGAACTATGAGGAGAGGCTGAATAAACTAGGCTTGTACTCGTTGAGTTTACAAGAATGAGGGGAGATCTCATTGAGACGTATAAGATGATGAATGGGATGGATAGGATAGAGGTGGAGAGGCGCTTCCCGCTCAGAAAGGACAGTAGGACTAGGGGGCACAGCCTCAAGATAAAGGGGGGGGGCGGTTTAGAACGGAGTTGAGGAGGAACTTCTTCACTCAAAGGGTGGTGAATCTCTGGAATTCTCTGCCCGTTGAAGTGGTGGAGGCTGCCTCGCTAAATATTTTTAAGACGCGGGTTGATGGGTTTTTGATAAGAGAGGGGATTAAGGGTTATGGGGAGAGGGTGGGAATGTGGAACTGAGCCACGACAGATCAGCCATGATCTTATTGAATGGCGGGGCAGGCTCGAAGGGCCAGATGGCCTACTCCTGCTCCTATTTCTTATGTTCTTATGAAAGTGCTCCAGATCAGAACATCACCAAAGAAGGTTTGTACTTCCAAAAGACACTTATCTGTACATTGGTTGAGAGTGACTGAATTCTTATTTCATTATTCCTGAAGGAATATTTGAACTGCGTTCTACTGGGATTTTATTCGGTTCGTTAATTGTTTTAATAAGGTTGTAACCAGTTTAAAAATAATGTCTTGTTAATTGTCCATGATAGAGACTGTCACATCCTGCTTTAATTTACCAAAGTAAGAAGTCTGACAACACCAGGTTAAAGTCCAACCAATTTATTTGATAGTAAACCCACAACCTTTTAGGGGTTTGACCCCTTCATCAGATGAGTAGAGAGTTCTGGCCTCAGACAGAGCGTATAACAGTGCACACAGTTTACAGAATACTTACCAGTATTATTTACCAGTATTCTGTAAACTGTGTGTGCTGTTATATGCTCTGTCTGAGGCCAGAACTCTCCGTTCACCCGACGAAGGGGGCAAACCCCGAAAGCTTGTGGGTTTAAATGGGTTGGACTTAAACCTGGTGTCTTCTTACTGTGTTTACCCCCAGTCCAACGCCGGCATCTCCACACCTTAACTTACCAAAACCATCAACTTCCTGCTAAATAAAAGCAAATTACTGCGGATACTGGAATCTGAAGCCAACAGAGGAAAACCTCAGCAGGTCTGGCAGCATCTGTAAGGAGAGAAAAGAACTGACAGGGGTTCAGCTTTGACAAAGGGTTATCTGGCATTCGAAATATCGGCTCTTCTCTCTCCTCACAGACCCTGCAATAACTTCCAACTGCCTCACATACTCGCGGGTAAGGTGGAGCATACCCCTTCGAGTGGTTCCAAAATCACCTTCACATCATAATTCTGCCCTTTCAGACAGCACATTCTTCATCATTACAACTCGCCCCGTTTCAAAGAAAGAACACCTCGTCCTCTCCGCTGCCACTTTCCCCAATTATCTGGAACCTGTGTCCTCTGGTTACTGACCCTGTCTGAAACATAAAACTGAGACGCGCTTTCAATCGGTGTTTCTCAAACCTGCAGACAAGGGCACATTGCTACGTCGACCCCTCCTGAACCGGCCCATCTGTCTCGCAATAGCTGAGGCTTTTCCTTGGAGCGGTTCTGAAGACAATTTTCGCAGTCCCTTGGCTAAAGATTATGCTAACTTAGGGTAACCAGGCAAACAAGCCACACAGCTCAAACACTGGCTGGGCCAACAAAGGAGATAATGTGTATTTACGTAGCACCATGTCTCATCCCGCGACGCGGGCTCGTTGGGCCGAAGGGCCTGTTTCCCGTGCTGTGTTGTTCTTTGTTCTTTGCCATCCTCAGGGTGCCCGAGTGCTCGGGGCGGCACGGTGGCACAGCGGTTAGCACTGCTGACTCACAGCGCCACGGACCCGGGTTCGATTCCCGGCTCGGGTCACTGTCTGTGTGGAGTTTGCACGTTCTCCCCATGTCTGCATGGGTTTCCTCTGGGTTCCTCCAAAGACGTGCTGGTTAGGGCGTATTGGCCGTGCTAAATTCTCCCTCGGTGTACCCGAACAGGTGCCCGAGCGTGTGGCGACTACGGGATTTCCACAGTAACTCCATTGCGGTGTTAATGTCAGCCAACTTGTGGCTAATAAACTTACTTAAATGCTTTTCAAAATTATGCATGGCAAAATCCCGGGTGAATTATCCGATCAGGGGCATGCACAGGGTGGATAGGGAGCAGCTGTTCCTCTTAGCTGAAGGGTCAGTTACGAGGGGACACGAGTTAGAAGTGAGGGGTGGGTTTTTACCCAGAGGGGGATGACGGTCTGGAGTGCGCGGCCTGGGAGGGTGGTGGGGGGGGGGGCGGAATGATGCCTCACATCCTTGAAAAAGTATCTGGATGAGCACTTGGCACGTCATAACTTTCAGGGCTACGGGCCAAGTGCTGGCCATTGGGATTCCTTGGGAAGGTCAGGGCATTTATGTGTCAGTGCAGGCTCGATGGGCTGAAGGGCCTCTTCTGTACTGTGGTATTCTGTGACTCTGTGAGCAATTTATGACACTATTATTCGTTACCTCGTTAGAGTTTAGAAGGCTGAGGGGGGATGGCTCGTGGTGGGATGGCTCGTTGTGAGGGTTGGGGAGGGGAGAGGAGAGAGGGAGGTTGGGGTAGGGGGGGCCTACTACCTGTCCGATCCTGTCTGAGGCTCTCATGTGAGGGCCACATCCCACTCCTGCTGGTATTTAGTCAGCGCAAGGTGGGGAGTCACCAAGCAAAGGAGCGTGGGAAGGAAAATCTAGTAAGAAGTCTTACATAGAACATAGAACATAGAACATTACAGCGCAGAACAGGCCCTTCGGCCCACGATGTTGCGCCGACCAGTTACAAAACAATGACCCACTAGCCTAAACCAATCCCTTTTCATCCATAAACCTATCCACAGATCTCTTAAACGCCCCCAAACTAGGTGCATTTACAACTGCAGCTGGCAGGGCATTCCAATCCCTCACCACCCGCTGGGTAAAGAACCTACCCCTGACATCAGTCCTATAACTACCACCCCTTAATTTAAAATCGTGCCCCCTCGTGCTAGCTTTCTCCATCCTAGGAAAAAGGCTATCACTATCTACCCTGTCTAAACCTCTAATCATTTTATATGTTTCAATGAGATCCCCTCTTAGCCGCCTTCTTTCCAGCGAAAACAACCCCAAATCTCTCAATCTCTCCTCATAGGATCTCCTCTCAATCTCTCCTCATAGGATCTCCTACATCACCAGGTTAAAGAGAGTTCTCCCCACTCAACTGACCAAGGAGCAGTGCTCCGAAAGCTAGTGGGGTTTGCTATCAAATAAACCTGTTGGACTTCAACCTGGTGTAGTGAGACTCTCTTATTGTGTTTTTCCCAGTCCAATGCCTGTATCTCCACATCAAGGAAAGTCTAGTCAGGCCTGCTCTCAGGCAACCAAGAGGGGTCCTTCATTCAAAGATGCTCAAGTGACTGATTGAGTGACCCAGCGCTGCCTTACTTTTCTGCTGACCATTTCCCCCCTCTCCCTTTCCTTGTGACCCTGTGAGCCCCCTCATACCCTCACCCAACTGAGGCTCCCTCGTTGATTTTGGGTTTTTAGTGGATGCTATACCGGCAGTGGCCACCTGGTGGTGCTCACGGCAGCAAGCTGTTGGCCTCTGACTGGCTAGTAGCTCTCAGTGGGTGGGGTCCCAGGCCAACCCCGCCCTCCCCACCCAAACTCATAATCCAAAATGGAAGGCCTGAGGCCCTATGGCTGGCCATTTAATTGCCTGACAGGCCTTGCCTCCACTGGGTCTTCCCCAACAGAGATGACCCGTTACCCAGGCTGGTTGGACAGTGTGACCCCCGTCGCAAATATTGACTTCCAGCCCTTGTCTGGAAGATGCTGCATTGGAAGTTTCCAGCAATCTAGTAGCAGCCTAGACTGTGAGCCCATGTCTCTGAGTTGGGGCCTAATCACAAAAAACTTAGCTTATAGAATCCCTACAGCTCAAAAAGAGGCCATTCAGCCCATTGGGTCTGTGCTGGTTCCCTGACAGAATTCTTATCCAGATCCTCTTTCCTGTCCTATACCCATAACCGCACACAATTTCCCCACTAATCCTCTTTTGACACTGAAGAGCAGTTTAGCAAGGCCAATGTTCCTAACCCGCACAACTTAAGCACCCGGAGGAGACCCACGCAGACATGGGGAGAATGTGTAGACTTCACACAGACAGTGACCCAAGGCCGGAATTGAACCTTGGTCCCTGGCGTTGTAAGGCAGCAGTGCTAACCACTGTGCCACCGTGTCACTCCAAATCTCAGGGGAACCAAGCTAACTATAATTTGATTTGATTTGATTCATTATTGTCACATGTATTAACACACAGTGAAAAGTGTTGTTTCTTGCACATTATACAGATGAAACATACCATTCATAGAGAAGGAAAGGAGAGGGTGCAGAAAGTAGTGTTACGGTCATAGCGAGGGTGTAGAGAAAGATCAACTTAATGCGAGGTGGGTCCATTCAAAAGTCTGACAGCAGCAGGGAAGAAACTGTTCTTGAGTCGGTTGGTACGTGACCTCAGACTTTTGTATCTTTTTCCCCGACGGAAGAAGGTGGAAGAGAAAATGTCCGGGGTGCGTGGGGGTCCTTAATTATACTGGCTGCTTTGCCGAGGCAGCGGGAAGTGTAGACAGGGTCAATGGATGGGAGGCTGTGTTATAAAGTAAAGAGTTATAAAGTGAAGGAAAATCAAAACTATTTGAACGAGCATTGCCCAGTTTGTCTTTCTAACCAGTAGATTGTCAATGGGCCAGACAACACAGGGTGGTTAGGAGTCCATCCTCTTTAAAAGGCAGCAAAATGGAGCAAGAGGGAGAAACAATGATGTTACCATGGTAACAAAGTCGGCAGGCAGGATGAAACAGGGCGAGGTGGCACAGTGGGTTAGCACTGCTGCCTCACAGCGCCGGGGACCCGGGTTCGGTGCTCTGGTTTCCCCCCCACAATTCAAAGATGTGTGGGTTAGGTGGATTGGCCGTGCTAAATTGCATCAGTATCAGGAGTACTAACTAGGGTAGATACATGGGCTTATAGTGTTTGGGCCTGGCTGCGATTGACTTGATGGGCTGAATGGCCTTCTTCGGCACTGCAGGGACGCTATGGTTCTATCAAACTCCTCTCCGGCGAATGCCCATCAGTTTGCTTGTCATTTGACCCACGAATCGATGTAAACCACTTTGAGCTACACCCCCCCCCTTATCATCTTAACACCCTGAATTATGATGCATGTCCCCTCAGCATGTGAATCCTTTTCTGCAGTGCATGGGATTGTTTCAGAGCTTGTGATAATTGTCCCTGTCAGGGCAACACAGCAGAGTAAGGGTCACCTGACCTGGTTGACCAATCAGGACTCAGTATGGGGAGCCACCCCAGGGGGAGGACTCCTCCTGGAGCAGAGATATTTTAGGATTGGCTGCAATCGCACTGCTGCTGTTGACGACCGAAGTAAATAAATTCCTTAAAGTTTAAATTGACTTATTCATCACAAGTAAGGCTTACATTAACAACGCAATGAAGTTACTGTGGAAATCCCCTAGTCGCCACACTCTGGCGCCTGTTCGGGTACACAGAGGGACAATTTAGCACGGTCAATGTATCTAACCAGCACGTCATTCAGACTGTGGGAGGAAACCGGAGCGCCCAGAGGGAACCCACGCAGACACGAGGAGAATGTGCAGACTCCACACAGACAGTGACCCGAGCCGGGAATCGAACCCGGGTCCCTGGCGCTGCGAGGCAGCAGTGCTAACCCGCTGTGCCGCCTTCCCGTTCTGCCCTCAGTTCCTACTCTTCCAGGACCCTTCTGAGCCTTGGGCGGGATTCTCCGGTCTCCCAGCCGTGTGTTTCTGCGGGGGTGGAGCGTTGTTTGCTCGCTGCGGGATTCTCCAGTCCCGCTGCTATCGATGGGAATTCGCACTGACGCCACCCCACGCTGGCGGGAAAATCGCGGACCAGAGAATCCCGCCAGTGTGAACAGCCAGCGAACTTTGGCCTTTACATTGCAATAAAATCACCGCTCATTTATTCTTCAATGATGCTGGAGGGAAGCGGCTTTTTGCAAACTGCGCCCAGCGTTCCATCTAATTCTATCTTTTACGCTCGCACTGTGCTTCTAAAACTTCATTCTAACTCTCTTAAACTCTATGACAATGTTTTAATTCAATCGCTTACACTACATTGCCCCTCTCCTTCCCTTCTCTATGAACGGTGTGCTCTGTCTGTGTAGCGCGCAAAGTGGAGAGGATCGCCAAGCAGATCGCGCTTATTGACACAGACATCAGGTTTCTACAAAGCAGCCAACCATTACCTTGTAATTGAGTCTGTGTCTCGATATGCCCCATTTGTGAACCCAATTCTCCACTCACCCGATGAAGGAGCAGCGCTCCGAAAGCTCGCGATTCCAAATAAACCTGTTTACCCTAATGTTGTGAGACTGCTTACAGCATGGCACGCAAGAAACAATACTTTTTTGCTGCGTACTAATATATGTGACGACAATAAATCAAATCTAATCAAATTCTGCTAAACTCCAGACATCATTTACTCAGCCTCTGATTATCATAGAGATTTACAAGCCCTTCAGCCCAACTTGTCCGTCCTGCCCCTTTCGTTTTAACCATTAAGCCAGTTGGATCACTGTCTCCTCTTTTCTGTTTAATTTTACGCTCAGGTTAAAAACCGATCGCGGGTTGCGTGACTTCCTGGATGGAAAGTCTTCCTAAGCTGCCTTTCTCTTGTATTTCCTCTAGGAGGCTACACTGCACCAGGAATTATATTCACATCCAGCTGTTTGTCACCTTCATCCTGCGGGGTCTGTCTGTCTTCATCAAAGATGCCGTCCTCTTTGGTGACGATGAAATTGACCACTGTAGCTTTTCCACGGTAAGCACCCTTTGACCCTGGAGGGGGCGTCGCTCGGGTTGAGGTTTCGGCACAGGAAGTTGGGACTCGGAGGTGAAGATTGGGGCAACGTGGGCTGAGTAAATCTGCCCCAAGCTGCATTTATATAGCACCCTTCCATTTGGTGAATAAACTCTAGAGGTGCTTGGCTGGGCACAGTCATGGAGAAATAACGGAACAGGAAGAGGATGCTTGGTCCCGTCCAGGGGGAAAGATTTTCCAGCCCTTCCTTCCACTGAGTTTTCCAGTCCCGCCAAAGTCCTATCTATCCTTGCATTGGGGTCTCTGGCACTGGGGCAGGTGAGCCATGAGGAAGACCGTAGACTTTGGTTGCGCTGGAAGAACGCGCAGCTGCCAATGGCTCACCCCAACCGCCATAGAAAACAGGCCACAGTGCGAGGGGTGGGGGGATTTTTTTTTTTTTACAAATTATTTCATGGGTCAATCAGAGGCCTCTCCACCCAGAGTTTAATTCCAGCGGAGGTAGCGGCGAGGCAGGGTTCAGTTCCACCAGGATGGTGCCTGGTCTCGGGGGTGTTGGCTACGAGGAGAGGTTGAATAAACTAGGATTGTTCTCACTGGAAAGACGGAGGCTGAGGGGAGACCTGATAGGGGTCTACAGAATGATGAGGCAGGGTGGATAGTCAGAGGCTTTTTCCCCAGGGTGGGAGTGTCAATTACACGGGGGGGCACAGGTTCAAGGTGAGAGGGGGAAAAGTTTAAGGGAGATGTATGGAGGGGGGGGAGTTTTTCACGCAGAGAGTGGTGGGTGCCTGGAACACACTGCCAGAGGAGGTGGTGGAAGCAGGAACATTAACAACATTTAAGAGGCATCTGGATGGGTGCAGGAATAGGGAGGGAATAGAGGGATACGGACCGAGTAAGGGCAGGAGGTTTTGTTTTAGTTTACAAAGAACAAAGAACAACACAGCACGGGAAACAGGCCCTTCGGCCCAACGAGCCCGCGCCGCTGTCCCATGGTCAGTGACCTATTCATGATTTTAGTCTATGCCTAATGTGTGAGGATCGGGGAGGTCCAATATAGGGACAATTTGTTGCCCAATCAATCAGCCTAAAAGCACATTTTTGGGATGTGGGAGGAAACCGGAGCACCCGGAGGAAACCCACGCAACCATGGGGAGAACGCGCAAACTCCCACGGACATAGGCCCAAATCCATGTGTCCGCACAGCAACAGAGATAGTCTCTGAGCTGTCATGTTGCCTCGGGCATCATGAACAGCACAGGCTTGGAGGGCCGAAGGGCCTGTTCCTGCGCTGTACTTTTCTTTGCTTTTCTTTTTGCCCAATGTTCTTTGTTCCTTGTCACTATCTCCACCTCCTTCTTCACCTTTAAGTTCATCTCCAATCAGAGCAGACAACTCTTCCTGTCGAACTTTACAGCGGAGAAGAGAGCCTTCTCATCCGCCATCTCTGAGACTGTTAATCCCACACCGACCCCCTCCCCTCACTCGCCCCGCCCCTTTTCTTTTCCCACAGCCCTGCAGACAGTAAGCCTTTCAAATGTTTCTCCATTCTGAAAAGTTTACGACTGAATCCCATACCTTGCAGGCGGCGCTCTCCAGATCCCCCCACCCCTCGCACTATGGCCTGTTTTCCATGGCGGTTGAGGTGAGCCATTGGCAGCTGCGCGTTCTTCCAGCGCAACCAAAGTCTACGGGCTTCCTCATGGCTCACCTGCCCAATTTCTCTTTGTTGCCTACTTGTCAGTTTTCAAATCAAAGATCATAATCCAATTTCACTTGTCCTCCCTCGCACAGCGGGGAGATGTACTTTCGGCAATGGGTTAAGTTTGAGATTGGGATTGAGAGTGGCGGGATACCCTATCTCCGTCCAACCCTACAATAGTTGCCGGACTCCTGGGATTGAATAGCGAAATGCACACAACGCGGGGTTTAGGCTCAACCGCAGACTCGCTTACTCATCAAACTCTCAGGAGTGCGAGATAATGCACTTTGGGAGGTCCAATGCATGCAGGAATTATACACTCAATGGTAGAACCCTTAGGAGTATTGACAGGCAGAGGGAACTGGGGTCCACCGATCACTGAAAGTGGCAACGCAGATGGAGAAGGTAGTCAAGAAAGCACATGGCACGCTCGTCTTCATCAATCAGAGCATTGAGTATAAAAGTTGGCAGGTCATGCTGCAGCTGTACAGGACCTTAGTTAGGCTTCATTTAGAATATGGTGTACAATTCTTGTGTACAATTCTTGTAGATGCTTTGGAGAGGGTACAGGAGAAGTTTACCAGCATGTTTCCTGGTAATGGAGGGCATTAGCTGTGAGGAGAGGTTGGAGAAACTCGGTTTGCTCTCACTGGAACGACAGAGGTTTACAAGATCATGAGAGGCATGGACAGAGTGGATAGTCAGATGCTCTTTCCTAGGGGGAGAAAAGTCAAGTACTAGGGTTAAGGGGCGTGGGGAAAAGTTTGGAGGAGATGGGCGAGACAGGTTTTTTACACAGAGGGTGGTGAATGTCTGGAACTCACTGCCCAGGGAGGAGGTGGGAGAAGGTACAATTTAAGGGGCATTTAAGGGGCAACTCAACAAATACATGAATAGGATAGGAATGGAAGGGTATGGACTCCGTAAGTGCGTATGGTTTTAGT
This sequence comes from Prionace glauca, assembly GCA_037974335.1. Taxonomy (NCBI): domain Eukaryota; kingdom Metazoa; phylum Chordata; class Chondrichthyes; order Carcharhiniformes; family Carcharhinidae; genus Prionace; species Prionace glauca. The sequence continues at coordinate 12,804,922 of CM075722.1, forward strand.
TTAGGCAGACATCATGATCGGCACAGGCTTGGAGGAGAGGAAGGGCCTGTTCCTGTGCTGTACTGTTCTTTGCTCTTGGCCCTTTGTAACTCTCCAGCACAAATCCCCCTGTGATTTGTAATCACAACACTAACTCCTCCATGATCTCACTGAAACTTCCTATCACCCACACAGTCAGTGCCAACCCCTGGGGATTGTTGACCTGGACCTGGCGATAACCAGAGAATCCAGTTCACAGGGCGGCAGGCCATTCGGCCCATCAAGTTTTTTATTGAATTACGGGACATGGGTGTCGCTGGCTGGGCCAGTATTTATTGCCCATCCCTAGTTGCCCTTGGAGGGCAGTTGAGAATTAACCACATTGCTGTGTCTCTGGAATCACATGTAGGCCAGACCGGGTAAGGACGGCAGATTTCCTTCCCTAAAGGGCATTAGTGAACCAGATGGGTTTTTCCGACAATGGTTTCACCGTCATCAGTAGATTCTTAATTCTGAATATTTTTAAATTGAATTCAAATTCCACCATCTGCCGTGACGGGATTCGATCCTGGGTGCTGTGATTCAATAAAATATATCTGGAATCAAGAATCTACCATGACAACGAAACCATTGTCGATTGTCAGGTGAAATGGTCGCTACGAGAGGACACAGATTTAAGGTGCGGGGAGGGAAGTACAGAGGTGATGTTAGGGGTAAGTTTTTCACTCAGAGGGTGGTGAGTGAATGGAATCGGCTGCCATCATCGGTGGTGGAGGCGAACTCGCTGGGGTCTTTTAAAAGACTTCTGGATGAGTATATGGGGTTTAATGAGATTGAGGGTTATAGACAGGTCTGTAGGTTGGTAGGTGTTGATGTGATCGGCGCAACTCATGGGCTGAAGGGCCTGTGTGTGCTGTAGTGTTCTATGTTCTATCTTCTATGAACCCAGCCGGGTCCCCAGACCATTACTCTGGGTCTCTGGATTACAAGTCCAGTGACCATATGACGATGCCACCATCTCCCCAAAATCCATAGAGTTCAGAAGGAGGCCATTCAGCCCATCGAGTCGCACCCACTCTCTGAAGGGGCATCCTACTCAGCTCCTGTTACAATTCCACTGAGCCACCCTGTGTGTTTACCACCTCTTCACCTGGATTTATTCCACTGGATAAAGTGCTGGATAAACTCGGCAGTTCTGGCAGTTTCTGGGGAGAGGGAAACACAGAGTTCAGGGCTGGAATTCTCCACTGTTCTACCAGTGGGATTCTCCAGTCCCGCTGCAGCGAGTGGAGATTTGGGTTGAGCACCAATTTTCTCTGTCCTCCTGGCAGCGGAGCGTGAACAGTTTCTGGTCCCTGTGACTCTTCTACAGAATGGGTGCTGCAGTTCTGAAGAAAGTTTCAACGGGATTCGACATGTTAGCTCTGTTTCTCTCGCGCTGCAAGAGTTTTTCCAGCAATTTATTTCAGATTTCCAGCATCCGTAATGTTATTTAGAAAACATTGTGACCCTCTCTCTCCGCATGGTGAGGGTGACCTGGTTGCAAGGTTGATGGTGGTGTGTGTGTTCCTTTCACTCCTGACAGGAGCTCAGGGTGCTGTGTGACAGTATTTGCCCTGTGCCAGTGCCCATGAGCTGGATGGCTGGTTCAGGATGCTGGGCGATGCCAACAGCGTGGGTTTAATTCACATCCCGGCTGGGGTTATTCATGAAAACCCCACCTTCTCAACCCTTGCCCCTTGCCTTTGTGTCTCTGATGCCCTAAGCGTTTTCCCATTTAGAAAATAGTCTATGCCTCCATTCCTCCTTCCAGAGTGCATAACCTCACACGTTTCCCGCATTGTATTCCACCTGCCACTTCTTTGCCCACTCCCCTAACCTGTCCCAAGTCCCTCTGTAGCGCCCCCGCTTCCTCAATACTACCTACCCCTCGTCATATCTTTGTATCATCTGCAAACTTAGCCAGAGTGCCTTCAGTTCCTTCCTTCAAATCGTTAAATCGTGTACTGTGAAAAGTCGTGATCCCAGCACCCACCCCTGAGACACACCACCAGTCAATAGCTGCCATCCTGAAAACAGCCCCTTTATCCCCACTCTCTGCCTTCAGCCAATCCTCTATCCGTGCCAGGATCTTACCCTTAACACCATGGGTCTGGACTATTTAACAGTCCTTGTTAAAGCACCTTGTCAAAGGCCTGTTGGAAATCTAAACTTTATCTAACTTCCTTGTTACCTCCTCAAAGAACTCTTAGCAGATTTGTCAGACAGTATTGTCACTGGACCAGATACGCAGGATACTGTTCTGGGGACCCGGGCTCGAGTCACACCACGGTGAAATTTGAATTTAATAAAATCCTTGAATTAAAATTCGACCATGAAACCATTGTCGATTGTCGGAAAAACCCATCTGGTTGACTAATGCCCTTTAAGGAAGGAAATCTGCCGTCCTTACCCAGTCTGGCCCACAAGTGACTCCAGAGCCACAGAGCTGAACGTGGAGTCAGCACGTTCTCCCCGTGTCTGCGTGGGTTTCCTCCGGGTGCTCTGGTTTCCTCCCACAGTTTGAAAGTCACGCTGGTTAGGTGCATTGGCCGTGCTAAATTCTCCCTCAGTGTAACCCGAACAGCCTGGCGACTAGGGGATTTCCACAGTAACTCCATTGCAGTGTTAATGCAAGTCTACTTGTGACAATAATGAATAAACTTCAAACCGTCCCACCTCAGTGATGATGGATACGTTACTGTTGACAACTGGGGCTGACGCTGTGGCTGTCCTTTCGTTGCAGGTGGGGTGTAAGATTTCTGTGGTGTTCTGCTACTTATGTATGATGATGAATTACTTCTGGCTGCTGGTGGAAGCTCTATACCTCAACTCTCTGCTGACAGTCTCCTTCATCTATGGCAAGGATTACTTCTGGTGGTGGAGCATGCTGGGATGGGGTAGGTAACCTCGCGCACAGGAGGCAAACGGGTCAATACAGCACGATGGGGAGAGGAAGCCCGGTGCGAGTTTAACAAAGGAGATGGTGGGACTGAGGTATGAGGAGAGGTTGACCGGGTTAGGATTGTTTTCGCTGGAGTTCAGAGGGGGGGGGGGATCCCATAGAGACTTATAAAATTCTAACAGGACTAGACAGGGTAGATGCTGGGAGGATGTTCCCGGTGGTGGGGGGAGTCCAGAACCAGGGGGTCACAGTCTGAGGATTGAGGGTAGACCATTTAGGACGGAGATGAGGAGACATTTCTTCACCCGGTGGAATTCATTCCCACAGGAAGTAGCTGATGTCAAGACATTGAATGTATTCAAGAGGCAGCTGGATATTGGGGCGAATGGGATCAAAGGTTATGGGGAGAAAGCAGGATTAGGCTGTTGAGTTGGACGATCAGCCATGATGGTGATGAATGGCGTAGCAGGCTCGAAGGGCCAAATGGCCTCTCCGTGCTCCTATCCTCTATGTTTCTATGTTAAAGGTGGAGCTGTGCACTGAAACGTTCATCCATAAGAGTGGCACAGTGGGTTAGCACTGCTGCCTCACAGCACCAGGGACCTGGGTTCGATTCCTGGCTTGGGGTCACTGTCTGTGTGGAGTTTGCACGTTCTCCCCGTGTCTGCGTGGGTTTCCTCCGGGTGCTCTAGTTTCCTCCCATAGCCCGAAAGACGCGCTGGTTAGGTGAATTGGCCATGCTAAATTCTCCCTCAGTGTTACCCGAACAGGCACTGGAGTGTGGCAATTAGGGGATTTTCACAGTAACTTCATTGCAGTGTTAATGTAAGCCTACTTGTGACAAATGAAATAAATTTATATCGCACCCTTCACAGCCTCAGGATTTGATTTATTATTGTCATATGTTTTGGGAAACAATGGAAAGTATTGTTTCTTGCACGCTGTACAGACAAAGTGTACCGTGTATGGAGTACGTAGGAGAGAAAGGAAGTAACCCTGCAGTTGTAGATAGGTTGTAGAAAAAGATCAACTTAATGCAAGGCCCATTCAAAACTCCAACAGCAGCAGGGAAGAAGCTGCTCTTGAGTCGGCTGGTACGTGACCTCAGACTTTAGTATCTTTTTCCCAACGGAAGAAGGTGGAAGAGAGAATGTCCGGGGTGTGTGGGGTCCTTAATTATGCTGGTTCCTCTGCTGAGGCAGTGGGAAATGTAGACAGAGTCAATGGATGGGAGGTTGGTTTGGGTGATGGATTGGGCTTTGTTCACAACACTTGCAGTCTTGGGCAGAGCAGGAGCCCATACCAAGCTGTGATACAACCAGAAAGAATGCTTTCTATGGTGCATCCGTAAAAGTTGGTGAGAGTTGTAGCCGACATGCTGAAGTCCCTTAGTCTTCTGAGAAAGTAGGTGGGCTTTCTTAACTATAGTGTCACCATGGTGGGGGGGGGGGGGGGGGAACTAGAACAGGTTGTTGGTGATCTGGACACCTAGAAATCTGAAACCTGCAACCATTTCCACTTCACTCCTGTTGATGTAGACAGGGGCATGTTCTCCATTATGTTTCTTGAAGTTGTCTCTTCCGATGGAGACCAGTTGTGAATCTCACTGCTCGGAAGTTTGAAAGGGGAAGCCTCAAGATAAAGGGGGGGGCGGTTTAGAACAGAGTTGAGGAGGAACTTCTTCACTCAAAGGGTGGTGAATCTCTGGAATTCTCTGCCCGTTGAAGTGGTGGAGGCTGCCTCGCTAAATATTTTTAAGAAGCGGGTTGATGGGTTTTTGATAAGAGAAGGGATTAAGGGTTATGGGGAGAGGGCGGGAAGGTGGAACTGAGCCACGACAGATCAGCCATGATCTTATTGAATGGCGGGGCAGGCTCGAAGGGCTCGATGGCCTACTCCTGCTCCTATTTCTTATGTTCTTATGTAATGCCAATGTGCCTGGACAATGGCATCTGGGACTCAATAATCACATGTTAAACATGTCATTAACATTTCAATTAGCTGATGGGTGTGCAGAGCCAATTTCGCCAGTGGAACACTGCCAGGGGATTCCCCTCTCCCCCATCGACAAGGGGAGCACCACCAGGCCCTCAGCAAAGAGGGGCATACCCCACCATCATTACTGAAATAACAAGTCAGCCCCCCCCCCCCCCCCACTCTCATGCCTATGCCCAACATCACACAGGTATTGGGGTGACCCAGCCTGACTGCCCTCTCCAACTGCCTGACCCCCCCCCCCCCGAAACCTCCACCCTCAGACTTTCCTCAGTCCCCCGCCCCCCCCCCCCCCCCCACCACACCCACTTCTGCCCCCCTCAGTCCTGGCCCTTGTGGTGCAAATGGTACCCCCCCCCCACCCCCACCCCCAGCAGTAACTACTTGTTTGGAAAATGAAACAGAAACTATATTTCCTTCCTGCGCTCTTAGCTCCTCCCATTAAGCACATAAGTCTGTTCCTGCCAATCAATGTAGCATGGCCAACCCACCTAACCCGCACATCATTTTAAGTTGATTTATTAGTGTCACAAGTAGGCTTATGTTAACACTGTAATGAAGTTACTGTGAAAATCCCCCAATTACCATGCTCTGGCGCCTGTTCGGGTAACACTGAGGGAGAATTCAACAGGGCCAATGCACCCTAACCAGCACGTCTTTCGGACTGTGGGAGGAAACCGGAGCACCCGGAGGAAACCCACGCAGACACGGGGAGAATGTGCAGACTCCGCACAGACAGTGACCCAGGGTCGGAATTGAACCCGGGTCCCTGGCGCTCTGAGGCAGCAGTGCTAACCCACTGTGCCACCATGTCGGCTTTGGACACTAAGGGTCAATTTAGCACGGCTAATCCCACCTAGCCCTCACATCTTTGGACTGTGGGAGGGAAGCGGAGAGCCTGGAGGAAACCCACGCAGACACAGGGAGAACGTGCCAACTCCACACAGACAGCGACCTTGAGGCTGGAATTGAACCCGGGTCCCTGGGACAGTGAGGGAGTGGCGTCACCCACTGTGCCACCCTTGTGTCCAGTCCTGGGCACCACGCTCGAGGAAAGATGCAAAGGTGTTGGTAGAAAGTGGGATGTGGTTGTTGTGCCTGGGTCGGGCACTGGCAGGTGATTCAGCTGTAACTATTAAAAGGAAACAAACACAGGTAAAAGAAAAATAGGGCGGCACGGTAGCACAGTGGGTTAGCACTGCTGCTTCACAGCTCCAGGGTCCTGGGTTCGATTCCCGGCTCGGGTCACTGCCTGTGTGTGGAGTTTACACATTCTCCTCGTGTCTGCGTGGGTTTCCTCCCACAGTCCAAAGATGTGCGGGTTAGGTTGATTGGCCACGCTAAGAAATTGCCCCTTAGTGTCCAGGTTAGAGGGATTAGTGAGTGTAATATCTAGGGATATGGGGGTAGGGCCTGGGTGGGATTGTGTTGGGTGCAGACTCGATGGGCCGAAGGGCCTCTTTCTGCACTGTAGGGTTTCTATGATTCTCTTTGATATCTGAGCTCTAAAGGTAGGGAGAGGGGGAGATATTCATAGAATCCCTACAGTGCAGAAGGAGGCCATTCAGCCCATCGAGTCTGTACTGAGCACAATCCCACCCAGGCCCTAATCCCCGTAACCCCACATATTCACCCCGCCAATCCCCATGTTGCTCGGGTCAATTTAGCATGGCGAACCCGCACGACTTTGGAGTGCGGGAGGAAACCCGCGCAGACACGTGGAGAACGCACTGACAGCGACCCCAGGCCGGGAATCCGAACCACGGCGCGGTGAGGCAGCAGCGCTAACCCGCTGTGCCAGATCGAATTATCCATGGGCTGCATTGGCTCGATGGGCTGAGTGGCCTCCTGCCGGGCTGTGTGTTTGTGTGATTAGGCTGGCTCTTTGCGGGGAGGGGGGGGTTTGATCATTGCGGGTCCTGCCAGATGCTTCTGGCTTCACCTGGGAACACCTGAGGGGAGATTGATTCTCTGGCCTCTAGCTGGTGGTGAATACTGATGTGAGTATCTTGGCGAGTGCAGATTATCATTCCCAGCACCTGATTTTCAATCCAGCTTCTCCTGATCCCCTCACCAGCCTGAAGCCGGAAGACAAACTTAATTCTCCAGCTTTGATGATGTTCTAATAGTAAATCTCTCTCCTTCAAGGTATTCCCACTGTATGTACCGTTGCCTGGGTGATCACAAAATTTCAATTTGAAAACACAGAGTAAGTAAAGTGCTCTCTTTGTAATGAAATTTAAGGTTGGGAATTAGTTGGAGTTTATTTATTAGTGTCACAAGAATAAAGAACAGTACAGCTCAGGAACAGCCTCTTCGAGCCCGTGCCCATCACGTTATCCTATCCAACCACCTTTATTTCTCTTATCCCCGTCTGTTCACACGCCTATCTAATACAAGTAGGCTTGTATTAGATAGGCAAGTAGGCTCGATACTGCTCCTGAGGAGCAGTATCGGGAGGCAGCGATTTTTGGGCGTGAGAGGAGGCAGCAAAAAGGTACATTTTTCTGTTTATATTGTTTAACGTTTTATTTATAGTTTTAAAGTCGGCGGTTTTTAAAAAAAAATTTGTTAGAAACCGGAACTCGTCACTAGGACGCTTGCCGGTAGTTGTAGTTTTTTTTTCTCGGGCCCCTAATCCTATAAATTAGTGTAGAGAGGATACCCGATCCTCTACACAGGTAGAGAATCCCACCCTCCCACCTCCTCTAACCTAAATTATAAGTGTGGGGGAAGTTTTTTTTTAAATTAAAAAATTTTTTTTTTAAATTTAATTTTTATTTTTCTGCTGGTAATTGTTTCAAGGATGGCAGTTCAGGCAGTAAGCTGCATCTCCTGTGGGATGTATGTGGTGAGGGAATCTAGTAGTGTTTCAGGTGATTTTACTTGTAGGAAGTGTGTTAGATTGCAGCTTCTGGAGGAGCGTGTAAAACATAAGAACATAAGAAATAGGAGCAGGAGTAGGCCATCTGGCTCTTCGAGCCTGCCCCGCCATTCAATAAGATCATGGCTGATCTGTCGTGGATCAGTTCCACTTTCCGGCCCTCTCCCCATAACCCTTAATCCCCTCTCTTATCAAAAACCCATCAACCCGCTTCTTAAAAATATTTAGCGAGGCAGCCTCCACCACTTCAACGGGCAGAGAATTCCAGAGATTCACCACCCTTTGAGTGAAGAAGTTCCTCCTCAACTCCGTTCTAAAACGCCCCCCCTTTATCTTGAGGCTGTGCCCCCTAGTCCTACTGTCTTTTTTGAGCAAGAAGAGCCTCTCCACCTCTATCCTATCCATCCCATTCATCATCTTATACGTCTCAATGAGATCTCCCCTCATTCTTCTAAACTCTAACGAGTACAAGCCTAGTTTATTCAGCCTCTCCTCATAGCTCAACCCCCTCAACTCCGGTATCAGCCTAGTAAACCTCCTCTGCACTCCCTCCAGGGCCAAAATATCTTTGCGCAGGTGCGGCGCCCAAAACTGCACACAGTACTCCAGCTGCGGCCTCACCAATGCCCTATACAGCTGCAGCAAGACCTCCCTACTTTTATATTCAATCCCCCTCACTATGAAGGCCAGCATCCCATTCGCCTTCCTGACCACCTGCTGCACCTGCAAGCTGGGTTTTTGTGACTCGTGCTGGATCTGGAGGTGGAATTAGAGGAACTCCGCATAATTCGGGAGGCGGAAACTGATACCGATAGGAGTTATAAGGAGATAGTCACTCCTAGAAATGAGTCTTGGGTCACTGCCAGGAAGAGGGGAAAGAAGCAAGTGGGGAGACAATCCCCTGGGGCTGTTCCCCTCCAAAATAGGTTTTCGGTCCTGGAGGCTACAATTGAGGAGGAATCAACTGGGGATAGCCAAAGGGAGCAGGTCTCTGGGGGTGAGCTTAGTGTGAAAGCTCAGGTGGTTAGGGGCTGTAAAAGATTGGGCCTCGTGATTGGGGACTCCACAGTTAAAGGGACAGATAGGAGAGTTGGAAGTAAAGGTAGGGACTCAGGGCTGGTGTGTTGCCTACCAGGGGCTGGGGTCCGGGATGATTCAGAGAGGATATTCAAGACTCTTAGGGGAGAGGGAGATCAACCCCAACTTATAGTTCATGTGGGGACACATGACATAGGGAGGTTAAGGGAAGGGGATATTAAGCAGAGATTTATGGAGTTGGGGTGGAAACTAAAGGCCAAGTCTGATAGAGTAGTTATCTCCGGACTCTTGCCTGTGCCACGGGATAGTTTAGAGAGGAATCTCATTTGGAGTACTGTGCGCAGTTCTGGTCGCCTCACTATAGGAAAGACGTAGAAGCTATTGAAAGGGTGCAGAGGAGATTTACAAGGATGTTGCCTGGACTGGGAGGCATGCCTTATGAAGATAGGTTGAGGGAGCTGGGACTCTTTTCCCTGGAGAGGCGAAGGTTTGAGAGGCGACCTGATAGAAGTTTATAAAATGTTGAGAGGAATAGATAGGGTGGACTCTCAGAGGCTATTTCCCCGGGTTGAAATGGTCGCTACGAGAGGACACAGATTTAAGGTGCGGGGAGGGAAGTACAGAGGTGATGTTAGGGGTAAGTTTTTCACTCAGAGGGTAGTGAGTGATTGGAATCGGCTGCCGTCGTCGGTGGTGGAGGCGAACTCGCTGGGGTCTTTTAAAAGACTCCTGGATGAGTATATGGGGTTTAATGGGATTGGGGGTTATAGATAGGTCTATAGATTGATGGGGTTGATGCGATCGGCGCAACTCGAGGACCGAAGGGCCTGTTTGTGCTGTAATGTTCTATGTTCTATGAATCGAGAGAGGGAAAGTTTGAACTCGTGGCTGAGGGGTTGGTGCAGGAGGGAGGGGTTCAGGTACTTGAGCAATTGGGGCTCATTCTGGGGAAGGTGGGACCTCTATAAGAGGGATGGTCTACACCTGAATCAGAGGGGAACAAATATCCTGGGGGGTAAATTTGCTAAGGCTATGCAGGGAGGTTAAAACTGATTCGGAGGGGGGGTGGGATCCTGAGTAGAGGGGGTGAAAGTGAGGGGGGCATAGATGGGGACTGCAATGCACAGCATCGCAGGGGTGGGGTGGAGCAGGGTTTGAAATGCGTATACTTTAATGCGAGGAGTATTCGCAATAAGGTGGATGAATTTGCAGCGTGGACCAATACCTGGGACTTTGATGTTGTGGCCATTTCAGAGACATGGATAGAGCAGGGGCAGGAATGGTTGCTGCAGGTCCCGGGGTTCAAATGTTTTAGTCGGAGTAGAGAAAGAGGTAGAAGGGGGGGAGGGGTAGCATTATTGGTCAGGGACTGTATCTCAGTGTCAGAGAGGAAGTTTGATGAGGACTTGTCTGTTGAGGTAGTATGGGCGGAGATTAGAAATAGGAGAGGAGAGGTCACCCTGTTGGGAGTCTTTTATAGACCTCCTAAAAGTTCTAGAGAGGTTGAGGAAAGGATTGCGGAGACGATCCTGGTTAGGAGTGAAAGTAATAGGGTAATTGTTATGGGGGATTTTAACTTTACTAATATTGATTGGAATTGTTATAGCTCGAGCTCTTTAGAAGGGTCAGTTTTTGTACAAAGTGTGCAGGAAGGTTTTTTGACTCAGTATGTAGATAGGCCAACTAGAGGTGAGGCTATATTGGATTTGGTGCTGGGAAATGAGCCAGACCAGGTGCTAGACTTGGAAGTTGGTGTGCATTTTGGGGATAGTGACCACAATTCGATTACGTTCACCTTAGTGATGGAAAGGGATAGGCATGAACCTCGGGCCAGTGGTTTTAGCTGGGGTAAGGGTAATTATGAGGCTATTAGGAGAGAATTAGGAAGCATAGGTTGGACTAGGAGATTACAGGGACTGGGAATGTCCGAAATGTGGAGTTTTTTCAAGGAGCAGCTACTGTGAGTCCGTGATAGGTATGTCCCTGTCAGGCAAGGAGGAATTGGTAGGGCTAGGGAACCGTGGTGCACCAAAAAAATTTTCTCGTTGGTTAAGAGGAAAAAGGAGGCTTATGTTCGGATGAGACATGAGGGCTCGGGTAGTGCACTAGAAAACTTTAGATTGGCTAGGAGGGAGTTGAAGAGTGAGCTAAGAAGGGCTAAAAGAGGACATGAGAAGACTTTGGCTGATAGGATTAAGGAGAACCCTAAGGCGTTTTACAGGTATGTCAAGAACAGAAGGTTGGTTAGGGCAAGATTAGGGCCAGTTATAGACAGCAGAGGGAAGTTTTGTGTGGAACCGGAGGAGATTGGAGAGGCATTGAACCAATATTTCTCTTCGGTGTTCACGCAGGGGGACAAGAATATAGCTGAGGAGGACACTGGGTTGCAGGGGAGTAGAATTGACAATGTTACAGTTGATAAGGAGGATGTGCTGGATATTCTGGAGGGTCTGAAAATAGATAAGTCCCCTGGTCCGGATGGGATTTACCCCAGGATTCTCTGGGAGGCAAGAGAAGTGATTGCAGAGTCTCTGGCTCTGATCTTCAGGTCGTCGTTGGCCTCTGGTATAGTACCGGAAGATTGGAGGTTAGCGAATGTTGTCCCATTGTTTAAGAAGGGGAACAGAGACTTCCCCGGGAATTATAGACCGGTGAGTCTCACTTCTGTTGTGGGCAAGGTTTAGAAAAAATTATTAGGGATAGGATTTATAGTTATTTGGAGAGTAATGAATTGATTGGAGATAGTCAGCATGGTTTTGTGGCGGGTAGGTCGTGCCTTACTAACCTTATTGAGTTTTTTGAGAAAGTGACCAAAGAGGTGGATGGGGGTAAGGCAGTGGACGTGGTGTATATGGATTTTAGTAAGGCGTTTGATAAGGTTCACCATGGTACGCTTCTGCAGAAAATGCAGATGTATGGGATTGGGGGTGATTAGGGAATTAGATCAGGAATTGGCTAGCGGATAGGAGACAGAGGGTGGTGGTTGATGGTAAATATTCATCATGGAGTTCGGTTACGAGTGGTGTGCCTCAGGGATCTGTTTTGGGGCCACTGCTGTTTGTAATTTTTATTAATGATCTGGATGAGGGTATAGTTGGGTGGATTAGTAAATTTGCTGATGACACCAAAGTCGGAGGTGTGGTAGATGGTGAGGAAGGGTGTCATAGTTTGCAGGAAGACTTAGACAGGTTGCAGAGCTGGGCCGAGAGGTGGCGGATGGAGTTTAATGCGGAGAAGTGTGAGGTAATTCACTTTGGTAGGAATAACAGATGTGTCGAGTATAGGGCTAACGGGAGGATTTTGAATAGTATGGATGAGCAGAGGGATCTAGGTGTATGTGTACATAGATCCCTGAAAGTTGGGAATCAAGTAGATAAGGTTGTTAAGAAGGCATACGGTGTCTTGGCGTTTATTGGTAGGGGGATTGAATTTAGGAGTCACAGCGTCATGATGCAACTGTACACAACTCTGGTGCGGCCGCACTTGGAGTACTTTGTGCAGTTCTGGTCCCCACATTACAGGAAGGATGTGGAGGCTTTGGAGAGGGTGCAGAGGAGGTTTACCAGGATGTTGCCTGGTATGGAGGGGAGGTCCTATGAGGAGAGACTGAGGGATTTGGGGTTGTTTTCACTAGAAAGAAGGCGGCTAAGAGGGGATCTTATTGAAACATCTAAGATGATTAGAGGTTTAGATAGGGTGGATAGTGATAGCCTTTTTCCTCGGATGGAGAAAGCTAGCACGAGGGGGCATGACTTTAAATTAAGGGGGGGTAGTTATAGGACGGATGTCAGGGGTAGGTTCTTTACCCAGAGGGTGGTGAGGGACTGGAATGCCCTGCCTTCTGCAGTTGTAAATGCACCTAGTTTGGGGGCGTTTAAGAGATCTGTGGATAGGTTTATGGACGAAAAGGGATTGGTTTAGGCTAGTGGGTCATTGTTTTGTAACTGGTCGGCGCAACATCGTGGGCCGAAGGGCCTGTTCTGCGCTGTAATGTTCTATGTATTAACACTGCAATGAAGTTACTGTGAAAATCCCCTAGTTGCCGCACTCCGGCGCCTGTTCGGGTGCACTGGGGGGAGAATTTAGCATGGCCAACACGCCTAACCGGTCCTTTTGGAGGAAACCGGAATACCCACGCAGACACGGGGAGAATGTGCAGATTCCACACAGCCAGGAATCGAACCCAGACCCCAGGCGCTGTGAGGCAGCAGTGCTAACCCACTGTGCCACCGCAACTTGGTGGAATGAAAATAAAGCAGGGTCTACAAATCCAATCGTGAAATCAGGAGGATCCTCTTTATCCAGAGAATGGTGAGAATGCGGAACCCGCTACCACAGGGAATAATTCCGCATCAACATCTGGGGGGGGAGGGGTTAACATTGACTAGAAACTGAACTGGACCATCCATATAAATGCTGTATGTACAAGAGCAGGTCAGAAACTGCAGCGAGTAACTCACCTCCTGACTCCCCAGAGTCTGTCCACCATCTACAAGGTACAAGTCAGGAGTGTGATGGAATACTCCCCTCTTGCCTGGATGGGAGCAGCTCCAACAACACTCAAGAAGCTCGACACCATCCAGGACAAAGCAGCCCCGTTTGATTGGCACCACATCCACAAACATCCACTCCCTCCACCACCGACGCTCAGTAGCAGCAGTGTGTACTATATACAAGATGCACTGCAGCAACTCACCAAAGATCCTTAGACAGCACCTTCCAAACCCACCACCACTTCCATCTAGAAGGACGAGGGCAGCAGATACATGGGGAACACCCCCACCTGCAAGTTCCCCTCCCAGTCACTCACCCATCCTGACTTGGAAATATATCACAATCCTTCACAGTCGCTGGTTCTTGGAACTCCCTCACTAACAGCATGGTGGGAGACCCTACACCACATGGACTGCAGCGGCTCAAGGCAGCTCAGCACCACCTTCTGAAGGGCAATGAGAGATGGGCAATAAATGCTGATCTAGCCAGTGAAGATAGCTGAGGCCATTGCCCCCTCCAAAGAATAGATAAAGTGCTTTCTGTGCTGCTAAGAGTGTGCGTTTTCTTTACTCATTCATGAGATGTGGGCACTATTGGCTATGCCAGCACTGATTGCCCACACTTAATGGCTGATAAGAAGGTTGTGAAGAAATTGAACCACTGCAGTCGCTGTGGTGTAGGTACACCCACAATGCTGTTAGAGAGGGAGTTCCTGGATTTTGACCCATGTGCCGTCTTCCTTCCATGTGGAGTTGCCAATGCCCAACTTGGGTGGGCATAGTTAAAAGTCTCACAACACCAGGTTAAAGTCCAACAGGTTTATTTGGAATCACAAGCTTTCGGAGCGCTGCCCCTTGATAGGATGAGTGGAGAGTTGGGTTCACAAACAGAGCATATATAGACAAACACAATTGCAAGATAATGGTTGGAATGCGAGTCTTAACATAATCAACTCTTGACAATGTGAGTGAGGAGAGGGATAATCACAGGTTAAAGAGATGTGAATTGTCTCCAGATGGGACAGTTAGTGAGATTTTGCAAGCCCAGGCAAGTCGTGGGGGTTACAGGTAGTGTGACATGAATCCAAGGTCCCGGTTGAGGCCGTCCTCATGAACTTGGCTGTCGGTTTCTGCTCAGCGACTCTCCGCCACGTGTCTTCTTCCTTCGCGATAGTAGGATTTGTGTATCGCTAATGATAGCATCAACATAAGAACAAAAGAACATAAGAAATAGGAGCAGGAGTAGGCCATCTGGCGCTTCGAGCCTGCCCCTCCATTCAATAAGATCATGGCTGATCTGTCGCTGCTCAGTTCCACCTTCCCGCCCTCTCCCCATAACCCTTAATCCCCTCTCTTATCAAAAACCCATCAACCCGCTTCTTAAAAATATTTAGCGAGGCAGCCTCCACCACTTCAACGGGCAGAGAATTCCAGAGATTCACCACCCTTTGAGTGAAGAAGTTCCTCCTCAACTCCGTTCTAAACCGCCCCCCCCTTTATCTTGAGGCTGTGCCCCCTAGCCCTACTATCCTTTCTGAGTGGGAAGAGTCTCTCCACCTCTATCCTATCCATCCCATTCATCATCTTATACGTCTCAATGAGATCTCCCCTCATTCTTCTAAACTTTAACGAGTACAAGCCTAGTTTATTCAGCCTCTCCTCATAGCTCAACCCCCTCAACTCCGGTATCAGCCTAGTAAACCTCCTCTGCACTCCCTCCAAGGCCAAAATATCCTTGCGCAGGTGCGGCGCCCAAAACTGCACACAGTACTCTAGCTGTGGCCTCACCAATGCCCTATACAGCTGCAGCAAGACCTCCCTACTTTTATATTCAATCCCCCTTCGCTATGAAGGCTAGCATCCCATTCGCCTTCCTGACCGCCTGCTGCACCTGCAGGCTGGGTTTTTGCGACTCATGCACAAGGACTCCGAGGTCCCTCTGCACCGTCGCCTGCTGCAGTTTTTCGCCACGTAAGTAATAGTCCTTCCTACCATTCCTCCTACCAAAGTGGACCACCTCACACTTGCCAACATTAAATTCCATTTGCCATTTCCTGGCCCATTCGCCCAGCCTATCTAGATCCTTCTGCAGACTCTCCACACCCTCCGCACAATTTGCCGTTCCCCCAATCTTGGTGTCGTCAGCAAATTTCGACACCCTGCACTCGGTTCCCTCCTCCAGATCATCTATATAAATGGTAAAAAGTTGAGGCCCCAGCACCGACCCCTGGGGCACTCCACTAGTCACCAAAAAAGAATGGAAGAAAAGCAGCGTTTCTGATTAACACTCTGCGTGCTTGTAGGTGCTGGGATGTTATTGAAGGCTCTCCGTACTGGTGGATTATCAAAGGTCCGATTGTGACTTCTATTGCGGTGAGTGACGCCAAAGTCAAATTGTGCCTTTTGAAAAGTAAAACAAGCCCCTGGGAAACCGTAGAGGAGTAGACAATACAGCCCGGGGGTGGGGCAGGGGGTTGGGGGGGGGGGGGGGGGGACATGGCCGGGTGGTATTATCGCCCAGACTGTGGGTGGAATTTTACCAGCACATCCGCCCGAGTTTCATACGATCCCGCCCGCTGCCAGTGGAGAACGCCATTCTCCGAGTCTCGCCCACCCCCGAAATCAGGGCTTGTGTGTGTCGTTAAAATTTGGCCTATTAATCCAGAAGCTCAGCCAATGTTCTGGGGTACCCGGGTTCAAATCCCGCTGCAGCAGATGGTGGAATTTGAATCCAAGAAAAAAAAAATTAAGCACCGACAGATGACCATGAAGCTATTGTTGATTGTCGGGGAAAAAAACCCCATCTGGTTCACTAATGTCCCTTTAGGGAAGGAAATCTGCCGTCCTTACCCGGTCTGGCCTACATGTGACTCCAGAGCCACGGCAATGTGGTTGACTCTCAACTACCCTCCAAGGGCAACTAGGGATGGGCAATAAATGCTGGCCAGCAACGCCCATGTCCCATGAACGAAAGAAAAAAGTCCTTCGAGCCTGTTCTATGGTCCAGATCAATCACGGCCAATTTCCCATCTCAATTCCACTTTACATCTCAGCTGAAACCAATGATCTGTCCCTCAGCCTTAAATATATTCCACAGTGGATGGAGCATCCACAAACCTCCTGAATAGTGAATTGTAAAATGCTAACTTGGGAATTGCTACAGGATGCGGGCGGCAGGTTGTGGTGGGCTGCTCTTGGATGTTGCTTCGGGAGTTGCCTACTGCTTCATGTCGTTGGTGTGCGTAAACTGGGCCATCTCGAGGGCATCATGACAGCTCAGAGGCTATCTCTGTTGCTGTGCGGACACATGGATTTGGGCCTGTGTCCGTGGGAGTTTGCGCGTTCTCCCCATGGTTGCGTGGTTTCCTCCGGGTGCTCCGGTTTCCTCCCACATCCCAAAGATGTGCTTTTAGGCTGATTGATTGGGTAACAAATTGTCCCTATATTGGACCTCCCTGACCCTCACACATTGGGCATAGACTAAAATCATGAATAGGTCACTGACCATGGGACGGCGGCGCGGGCTCGTTGGGCCGAAGGGCCTGTTTCCCGTGCTGTGTTGTTCTTTGTTCTTTGTTCTTTGAGACTGATCAGTGCAGAGAGGGAAGGGGATGCTGTTTTTCTTATACCCATTTCAGCGTCTAGCTGGTGAGTGTCCTTTTTTTTATTCATTCGTGGGACATGGGCGTCACCAACTGGCATTTATTGCCCATCCCTAGTTGCCCTTGGAGGGCAATTGAGAGTCAACCACATTGCTGTGGCTCTGGAGTCACATGTAGGCCAGACCGGGTAAGGACGGCAGATTTCCTTCCCTAAAGGACATTAGTGACCCAGATGGGTTTTTCCAACAATGGTTTCATGGTCATTGGTAGATTCTTAATTCCAGATATTTTTCAATTGAATTCAAATTCCATTATCTGCCGTGGTGAGATTCGAACCGAGTTCCCAGGACATTAGCTGAGTTTCTGGATTAATAGTTTCGCAAAAATACCATTAGGCCATCACCTGCCCTACAACAGTAATGAGGTGGTGGATGGTGACATTTAAGATTTCATTCCTTTTAACTGGAGGAGTAGTTTAAACGAGTACTGGGGTGAGACAAGTGTCGCTTTAAATTTATAGCTTAACTTGGGTGACACGGTTGCACAGTGGTTAGCACGGCTGCCTCACAGCGCCAGGGACCTGGGTTCGATTCCCGGCTCGGGTCACTGTCTGTGCAGAGACTGCATGTTCTCCCCGTGTCTGTATGGGTTTCCTCCAGGTACTCCGGTTTCCTCCCACACAAATGTAGCAGGGTGGGCGGATTGGCCGCTGTAAATTGCCCGCTGGTGTCAGGGGGATTAGCAAGGGTAAATAGGCGGAGTTTCGGGGGTAGGACCTGGGTGGGATTGTTGTCGGTGCTGTCTCAATGGGCTGAATGGCCTTCTTCTGCATTGCAGGGGTTCTTGCTCCTATTTCTCACCTCTTTTGCTTTGGCAGGTCAATTTCATACTTTTTATTAACATCATCCGGATCCTGGTCCACAAGTTGATCCCTAGGGAGATCCACACAGCTAATTCCTCTCAGTACAGGTGAGTTAACTGGGAAGGGTGAAGAAGCCTGGCACCTGTAGTACAGGAACATCTCACCCTCCATTGTGGAGCTCGGGCACTTCCGCGTGACTTCTTCGAATGGTATCACAGACTGCGCTCCCACACAACTGGGCAGGACATTTAGAGCAGGAAGCATTTCTTTCGCCTGAGGGCGGTGGGAATGTGGAACTCTCTGCCTGGAAGGGAAAGGTAGATGTGGGAACCCTCCCAGCATTTAAGAAGCATTTAGATGAGCACTTGAAATGTCACAGCACACAAAGCGATGGACCGAATGCTGGTAAATGAGGTTAGGTGCTTGATGGCTGGGCGTGGACACAATCATAAGGACATAAGAATTAGGAGCAGGAGTAGGTCATCAGGCCCCTCGAGCCTGCTCCACCATTCAATAAGATCATGGCTGATCTTTTCCTGGACTCAGTTCCACTTATCTGCCCGCTCACCATAACCCTTGATTCATGGAACTATGGAATCACAGAAACCAGAAGCAGCAGTAGGCCATTCGGCCCTTCGAGCCTGCTCCCCCATTCATTTTGATCATGGCTGATTGTCAAATTCTATCTCCTGACCCCCCACCTTCCTCCCCATATCCCTTGATCCCTTTAGTCCCAAGAGCTATATCTAATTTCTTCTTGAAATCTCACAATATTTTGGCCCCAGCTACTTTCTGTGATAGTGAATTCCACACATTCCCCATCCTCTGGGTGAAGAAATTTCTCCTCACCCTCAGTTCTAAAAGGTTTACCCCCTTATCCTCAAACTATGACCCCCTGGTTCTGGACTCCCCCCACCATCGGGAACATTCTTTCTGAATCTACCCTGTCTAACCCTGTTAGAATTTTATAAGTTTCTATGCGATTCATAAGAACATAAGAACATAAGAAATAGGAGCAGGAGTAGGCCATCCAGCCCTTCGAGCCTGCCCCGCCATTCAATAAGATCATGGCTGATCTGTCGTGTCTCAGTTCCACATTCCCGCCCTCTCCCCATAACCCTTAATCCCCTCTCTTATCAAAAACCCATCAACCCGCGTCTTAAAAATATTTAGTGAGGCAGCCTCCACCACTTCAACGGGCAGAGAATTCCAGAGATTCACCACCCTTTGAGTGAAGAAGTTCCTCCTCAACTCCGATCTAAATCACCCCCCCTTTATCTTGAGGCTGTGCCCCCTAGTCCTACTGTCCTTTCTGAGCGGGAAGAGTCTCTCCACCTCTACCCTATCCATCCCATTCATCATCTTATAGGTCTCAATGAGATCTCCCCTCATTCTTCTAAACTCTAACGAGTACAAGCCTAGTTTATTCAGCCTCTCCTCATAGCTCAATCCCCTCAACTCCGGTATCAGCCTAGTAAACCTCCTTTGCACTCCCTCCAAGGCCAAAATATCCTTGATTCCTCTCTCACTCTTCTAAACTCCAGTGAATATAATCCTAACCGATTTAGTCTCTCCTCGTATGACAGACCTGCCATGACAGAATCAGCCTGGGACCATAGAGTACAGAAGAGGCCCTTCGGCCCATCAAGTCTGCACCGACACATGAGAAGCTCCTGACCTCCCATCTAATCCTGTTTACCAGCACTTGGCCTATAGCCCTGAATGTTGTGATGGGACAAGTGCTCATCCAGGTACTTTTTAAAGGATGTGAGGCATCCTGCCTCCCCCACCCTCCCAGGCAGCGCTGTCCAGTCCCTCACCACCCTCTGGGTGAAAAGATTTTTCCTCACATCCCCCCCAAACCTCCTGCCCCCTCACCTTGAAAGTTTGCCCCCTCGCGTTTGACCCTTCAACCAAGGGGAACAACTGCTCCCTATCCGCTCTGAACATTTCTCTCATAATCTTGTACACCTCAATCAGGTCACCCCCTCAATTTTCTCTACTCCAGCGAAAATAACCCAAACCTATCCAACCTCTCCAATATCTAAATGTCCCACCCCAGGCAGCACCCTGGTGAATCTCCTCTGCACCCCCCCTCCCAGTGCAATCACATCCTTCCTGTAATAGTATCACTGCAACGCAGAATTACCTCACAGCACCAGGGACCCGGGTTCAATTCCGGCCTCGGGTCAGTGTCTGTGTGGAGTCTTCACATTCTCTCCATGTCCGAGCTGCAGAGCTGGGCTGAGGGGTGGCAAATGGAGTTTAATGCGGAAAAATGTGAGGTGATTCACTTTGGAAAGAGTAACAGGAGTACAGAATGTAGGACTAATGGAAGGAGTCTTGGTAGTGTCGACGAGCAGAGAGATCTTGGGGTACATGTGCATAGCTCCCTGAAAGTTGGCACCCAGGTTGATAAGGTTGTTAAGAAGACGTACGGTGTGTTAGCTTTTATTGGTAGAGGGATTGAAATTCGGAGCCATGAGGTCATGTTACAACTGTACAAAACTCTGGTGCGGCCGCACTTGGAGTATTGCGTACAGTTCTGGTCGCCGCATTATAAGGAGGATGTGGAGGCATTGGAAAGGGTGCAGAGGAGGTTTACCAGGATGTTGCCTGGTATGGTGGGAAGGTCTTATGAGGAAAGGCTGAGGGACTTGAGGTTGTTTCGTTAGAAAGAAGAAGGTTAAGAGGTGACCTAATTGAGGCAGACAAGATGATCAGAGGGTTAGATAGGGTGGACAGTGAGAGCCTTATCCCTCGGATGGTGATGGCTAACACGAGGGGACATAGCTTTAAATTGAGGGGTGGTAATTATAGGACGGATGTCAGAGGTAGGTTCTTTACTCAGAGGGTAGTAAGGGCATGGAATGCCCTGCCTGCAGCAGTTGTGGACTCGCCAACTTTAAAGGTGTTCAGATGGTCAGTGGAGAGGCATATGGATAACATTGGAATAGTTTAGGTTAGAGGGTCACTAGATTGGTTCCACTGGTCGGCGCAACATCGAGGGCCGAAGGGCCTGTACTACCCTGTAATGTTCTATGTTCTATGCCTGCGAGAGTTTTCTCTGAGTGCACCGGTTTCCTTCCACAGTCCAAAGATGGGCAGGTTAGATGGATTGGCCGTGCTAGATTACCCCTTCGTGTCAGGGACACCTGCTAGGGTAAATGTATGGGGTGGCGGAGGTATGGCCTGGGCAGGATTGTGGTCAGTGCAGACTCGATGGGCCAAGTGTCCTCCTTCTGTACTGTAGGAGTTCTATAGTTAGATGTAGAGTGGCCTGATGGCACAGGGGTTAGCACTGCTGCTTCACAGCGCCAGGGATCGGGTTCGCTTCCCGGCTTGGGTCACCGTTTGGAGTTTGCACATTCTCCTCGTGTCTGCGTGGGTTTTCTCTGGGTGGCTACGGTTTCCTTCCACAGTCTGGTTAGGTGCATCGGCCTTGCTAAATTCTCCCTCGGTGTGCCCGAAACGGTGCCGGAGTGTGGCAACTCGGGGAATTTCACAGTAACTTCATTGCAGTGTTAATGTAATGTCACAACAATAAATAAACATTGAAAAATATGACTTGTTCTCCTCTCCCTCCACAGGCGACTGACAAAGTCGACACTTCTCCTGGTGCCCCTGTTTGGTGTGCACTATATCGTGTGTGCTTTCCCACCCGATGGAGCAGTGCTGACCACTCAGCTTTACCTCGACCTCTGCATTGGGTCGTTTCAGGTACAGTGTGACCTTTGAACTGTCCCGGGGGAGGGATGGTGGTGACCTTCTTTGCGAGGGATTGGTGCCGCCGTGACGTCACTGCGTTCGCTCATGATGTCACCGCAAACACCCTCACGATCTCCCCCCACGAGAAGGGGGCCATTCGGCCCATCGCCTCTGATCTTCGGCTGAGTAGAAACAAATTCAAGATAGAAGAGACTCAAGATCCCTGGGCTCAGACAAAGTTGGAGCCCGGCAGAGAATTGAGTCGACGTGGCTGTCCGATTTGTCACACACTACAATCGAGAGGCTCCTTTCCAAGTCACTCACCAGCCTGACTTGGAAACATATCACTGTTCACTCACTGTCACTGGGCCTGAGTCCTGGAACCCCCTTTCTAACAGCTCTGTGGGTGTACCTACACCTCAAGGACTTTTTTTCATTCATCCATGGGACACGGGTGTTTCTGGTTGGCCAACACTTACTGTAAGAAGTTTCAGAACATCAGGTTAAAACCCAACGGGTTTATTTGGTGGTACAAGCCACTAGCTTTTGGAGCGCTGCTCCTTCGTCAGGTAAGTGGCTCATTGCCCATCCCTAGTTGCCCCTGGAGAAGGTGGTGGTGAGCTGCCTTCTTGAATCGCTGCAGTCCCTGAGGTGTAGGTACACCAATTGCTATTAGGGAGGGAATTCCAGGATTTTGACCCAGTGAAGGAACGGCGATATATTTCCAAGTCAGGATGGGTGAGTGGCTGGGAGGGGAACTTGCAGTGGGGGTGGTCCCCATGTATCTGCTGCCCTTGTCCTTCTAGATAGAAGTGAGCTTGGAAGGTGCTGTCTAAGGGTCTTTGGTGAATGGTTGCGTCTTGTAGTTTTTGTAATTTTGTAGCTGTTTGTAATTTTTATTAATAATCTGGATGAGGGTATAGTTGGGTGGATTAGTAAGTTTGATGATGACACCAAAGTCGGAGGTGTGGTAGATTATGAGGAAGGGTGTCATAGTTTGCAGGGTGACTTAGACAGGTTGCAGAGCTGGGCTGCGAGGTGGCGGATGGAGTTTAATGTGGAGAAGTGTGAGGTAATTCATTTCAGTAGAAATAACAGATGTGTTGAGTATAGGGCTAACGGGAGGACTTTGAATAGTATGGAGGAGCAGAGGGATCTAGGTGTATGTGTACATAGATCCCTGAAAGTTGGGAATCAAGTAGATAAGGTTGTTAAGAAGACATACGGTGTCTTGGCGTTTATTGGTAGGGGGATTGAATTTAGGAGTCGCAGCGTCATGATGCAACTGTACACAACTCTGGTACGGCCGCACTTGGAGTTTTGTGTGCAGTTCTGGTCCCCACATTACAGGAAGGATGTGGAGGCTTTGGAGAGGGTGCAGAGGAGGTTTACCAGGATGTTGCCTGGTATGGAGTGGAGATCCTATGAGGAGAGACTGAGAGATTTGGGGTTGTTTTCGCTGGAAAGAAGGCGGCTAAGAGGGGACCTCATTGAAACATATAAGATGATTAGAGGTTTAGACAGGGTAGATAGTGATAGCCTTTTTCCTAGGATGGAGAAAGCTAGCACGAGGGGGCACGACTTTAAATTAAGGGGGGGTAGTTATAGGACTGATGTCAGGGGTAGGTTCTTTACCCAGAGGGTGGTGAGGGACTGGAATGCCCTGCCAGCTGCAGTTGTAAATGCGCCTAGTTTGGGGGCGTTTAAGAGATCTGTGGATAGGTTTATGGACGAAAAGGGATTGGTTTAGGCTAGTGGGTCATTGTTTTGTAACTGGTCGGCGCAACATCGTGGGCCGAAGAGCCTGTTCTGCGCTGTAATGTTCTATGTTCTATGTTCTATGTAGATAGTTATAGGATTGACGAAGAGAGGAGGAGAGTTCCACCTGTCTGGTTTCTCTCCTGAGGCACACATAATGGGCCATGTGGCTTCCTTCTGTGCTGTGAACGTTCTGTGATTATTCCGGAAATCCTGGATAATATTTATCCCTAAATCGACACCACTAAAGCAAATTATCTGGCCTTACAGTGTGTGGGTTCTGCTGTGTGCATATTAGCTGTGGTGTTATCCACAATATATAACAGTGACTTCAAAAAGTACTTTTTTTATGACTTTTAGTTGTGACAAAGTGTCATCCGGACTCGAAACACCAGCTCCTTTCTCTCCTTACATACGCTGTCAGACCCGCTGAGATTTTCCAGCGTCCGCAGTAATTTGCTTTCAGAATTCCTAAAGTGCAGAAGGAGGCCATTCGGTCCATCGAGCCTGCACTCATCCCCCCCCATCCCCATGACCCCACATATTTACACTATGGGGCAATTTAGCAAGGACAATCAACTTAACCCGTGCATCTTTGTTGCGTCTTTGTGTTTGGGGGTGGCACGGTGGCTAGCCTCACAGCGCTAGGGTCCCGGATCTGATTCCGGTCTCGGGTCACTGTCTGTGAGGAGTTTGCATGCTCTCCCTGTGTCTGCGTGGGTTTCCTCCGGGCGCTCCAGTTTCCTCCCACAGTCCAAAGATGTGCAGGATAGGTTGATTGGCCGTGTTAAATTATCCTTTACTGTCAGGGGGATTAGCAGGGTAAATGTATAGGGTTATGGGGGGTAGGGCCTGGGTGGGATTGTGGTCACTGCAGACCCGATGGGCCGAATAAACTATCTTCTGCACTGTAGGGATTCTATGATCTTTGGACTATGGGAGGAAAGCGGAGCACCCAAAGGAAACCCACACAGAGATGGGGAGAACATGCAAACTCCACACAAACAGTGACCCAAGCCGGGAATCGAACCCGGATCTCTGCCACTGGGGGGGCAGCAGTGCTAACCACTGTGCCACCGTGCTGCCCCAACGTAAAAGGCAGTATATAAATGAAATTCTTTCCTTCTTCTCACTAGCGAGGTCCAAGAGCTCACCTTGTTTCTTCCAGTTGAGAAAGGTTTTACTGAGGGTTGACCTCTTGCTCTCTGTTCCTCTGCAGGGGTTTATCGTCGGAGTGCTGTACTGTTTCCTTAACCAAGAAGTAAGTGAAAGCTTCAATGTGACACATCAAGCCATCATTGTCCTCAATGGTCACTTTCCAAAACAACTCTCATCTTCACTTCTTCAGACTAAATTAATTCAATTAAACTTTTTGTTGTCACAAGTAGGCGTATGCTAACACTGCAATGAAGTGACTGTGAAAATCCCCTCGTCGCCACGCTCTGCTGCCTGTTCAGGTGTACTAAGGGGCAATCCTAAGTAGAGAAGGGAGGCCATTCAGCCCATTGAGATTACACCCACCACAATCCCAGCCACGTACTATCCCCCTAATCCCATGCATTTACCCTGGCTTGTTCCCCCCCCCCCCCCTCCGACCCTCAGACCAATTTAGCACGGCCAATCACTCTCTCCTCTTGGAGAGAGTGATCATTGTATGGTGGAGTTTCTGGTGCAGATGGAGGAGGAGAAAGTGGGTTCCCGGACACGCGTCCTTTGTTTGAATAGAGGGGAGTATGGTAGGATGAGAGAAGAATTGGCGAATGTGGACTGGGGGAACGCGTTGGAAGGTAGGTCTGCTGAGGAGCAGTGGAGGATCTTTAAGGAGATCTTTCTTGGTGCTCAGCCGAAATTTATTCCGATGGTTAAAAAGGACAGTAGGAGGAGAGGTAATAAGCCGTGGATAACGAAGGAGGTGAAGGAAAGTGTTAAATTAAAAGCGGAGGAGTTTAGAGTAGCTAAGAGCAGTGGGCGAGAAGAGGATTGGGAAAGGTTTAAATGTCAACAAAGATTGACAAAGAAATTGATAAAGGAGGGTAGGAGAAGCTATGAGGCTGGGCTAGCACTTAACATAAAAAAGGATAGCAAGAGTTTTTATAAATATATAAAAAGGAAGAGGCTGGCTAGGGTAAACGTTGGTCCTTTAGAGGATGAGAAAGGGGAGCTAGTGGTAGGGGATAGGGATATGGCTAAGGTCTTGAATAACTTCTTTGTTTCTGTCTTCACGGAGGAGGACGTGAATAATTTGCCGGGTGTTAGCGATGGAAAGGTGGTAGGAATGGAGGGTCTTAATGACATTACTGTTACTAGAGAGGTGGTGCTCGACAGACTGGAGGGGCTGATTGTGGACAAGTCCCCAGGACCGGATGGAATGCATCCGAGGGTTCTGAAAGAAATGGCGGAGGTGATAGTGGATGCCTTGGTGGTTATTTTCCAGACGTCGCTGGATTCCGGGGAAGTGCCGGAAGATTGGAAAACGGCTAATGTTACGCCGTTGTTTAAGAAGGGTGCCAGGCAAAAGGCGGAGAATTATAGGCCGGTTAGTTTAACGTCTGTGGTAGGTAAAATGTTAGAAACCGTCATTAAGGAGGAAATAGCGAGGCATCTTGAGGATTGATAGGGCGGACGCAACACGGTTTCATTAAAGGGAAGTCGTGTCTGACAAATTTACTGGAGTTCTATGAGGATGTGTCTAGGGCAGTGGATGGAGGAGAGCCGGTGGATGTGGTCTTTCTGGATTTTCAGAAGGCGTTTGACAAGGTACCTCACAAGAGGTTATTGCAGAAGGTCAGGGGACATGGAGTTGGGGGTAGGGTGTTAGCGTGGATAGAGGATTGGTTGTCAAATAGGAGGCAGAGAGTGGGGGTCAATGGATACTATTCGGAATGGCGGTTGGTTACTAGTGGGGTGCCCCAGGGGTCGGTGCTGGGGCCTCAGCTATTTACCATTTATATAGATGATCTGGAGGAGGGAACCGAGTGCAGGGTGTCAAAATTTGCTGATGACACCAAGATTGGGGGAAAGGCAAATTGTGCGGAGGGTGTGGAGAGTCTGCAGAAGGATCCAGATAGGCTGGGCGAATGGGCCAGGAAATGGCAAATGGAATTTAATGTTGGCAAGTGTGAGGTGGTCCACTTTGGTAGGAAGAATGGTAGGAAGGACTATTACTTACGGGGCGAAAAACTGCAGCAGGCGACGGTGCAGAGGGACCTCGGGGTCCTTGTGCATGAGTCGCAAAAACCCAGCTTGCAGGTGCAGCAGGTGGTCAGGAAGGCGAATGGGATGCTGGCCTTCATAGCGAGGGGGATTGAATATAAAAGTAGGGAGGTCTTGCTGCAGCTGTATAGGGCATTGGTGAGGCCGCAGCTGGAGTACTGTGTGCAGTTTTGGGCGCCGCACCTGCGCAAGGATATTTTGGCCCTGGAGGGAGTGCAGAGGAGGTTTACTCGGCTGATACCGGAGTTGAGGGGATTGAGCTATGAGGAGAGGCTGAATAAACTAGGCTTGTACTCGTTAGAGTTTAGAAGAATGAGGGGAGATCTCATTGAGACGTATAAGATGATGAATGGGATGGATAGGATAGAGGTGGAGAGACTCTTCCCGCTCAAAAAAGATAGTAGGACTAGGGGGCACAGCCTCAAGATAAAGGGGGGGGGGGCGGTTTAGAACAGAGTTGAGGAGGAACTTCTTCACTCAAAGGGTGGTGAATCTCTGGAATTATCTGCCCGTTGAAGTGGTGGTGGCTGCCTCGCTAAATATTTTTAAGACGCGGGTTGATGGGTTTTTGATAAGAGAGGGGATTAAGGGTTATGGGGAGAGGGCGGGAAGGTGGAGCTGAGTCACGACAGATCAGCCATGATCTTATTGAATGGCGGGGCAGGCTCGAAGGGCCAGATGGCCTACTCCTGCTCCTATTTCTTATGTTCTTATGTTCTTAATGCACCTAACCAACGTGCCTTTCGGACTGTGGGAGGAAACCGGAGGAAACCCACACAGACACGGGGAGAACATGCAATCTCCACACAGACAGTGACCCAAGCCGGGAATCGAACCCGGGTCCCTGGTGCTGTGGGGCAGCAGTGCTAACCCACTGTGCCACCGTGATTGGTTACTCGTGATGACTCTGTTGGAACTATTAAAGAGCGCCCTGTTATTCTTCCCACAGGTACAGACTGAAATACTCAGGAGGTGGTTGCGGGGGAGAATGGACAGTTACGGCACAGTGCCGGTCATTGGGAGAAGCCACATGGACACTACCTGTTGAACTCTAGCTCAAAGGTCAAGCGGAAAGCACTGCCGGCCCCCTCCTCCGCCCCTCCTGTCTCCTTCTCTCTTTCACCATTGAAGAATTCTCCCTCCTGGCTGCCTCGCTTCCACAGGAGTGCCTCAGGAATCTCTCAGGATATTACTTTACTTTCAAAGAACTAATTTGGATCGCTGCTGGGCAGTCCGAAAAGATCTACCACTCTCAAGGTGAGAGAGTGCTTTGTTTCCGATCTGTCTGAATGTCGAGAACACAAGTTGTGCAAAGCAAGCTCCCATAGACAGGAACGCTTTTTTCCCCTGGAGCGCAGGAGGATGGGGGGTGACCTTGTAGAGGTTCATACAACCATGAGGGGCATAGATGAAAGGGTCTTTTCTCCAGGGGGGCGGGAGTCCAAAAACTAGAGAGGCTGGGTTTAAGATGAGAGGGGAAAGATTTACAAGGGACCTGAGGCGTACCTTTTTCACACAGAGGGTGGTGTGTGTATGGAATGAGTTGCCAGTGCAGGTGGTAGAGGTGCGTACAATTACAACATTTAAAAGACATTTGGACAGGTTTACGGATGGGAGAGGTTTAGTGGGACATCATAGAACCATAGAATCCCTACAGTGCAGAAGGAGGCCATTTGGCCCATTAGAACATAGAACAAAGAACATTACAGCACAAACAGGCCCTTCGGCCCTCGAGTTGCGCCAATCACATCAACCCCACCAATCTATAGACCTATCTATAACCCCCAACCCCATTAAACCCCATGTACTCATCCAGAAGTCTTTTAAAAGACCCCAGCGAGTTCGCCTCCACCACCGATGACGGCAGCCGATTCCATTCACTCACCACCCTCTGAGTGAAAAACTTACCTCTAACATCACCTCTGTACTTCCCTCCCCGCACCTTAAATCTGTGTCCTCTCGTAGCGACCATTTCAACCCGGGGAAATAGCCTCTGAGAGTCCACCCTATCTATTCCTCTCAACATTTTATAAACCTCTATCAGGTCGCCTCTCAACCTTCGCCTCTCTAGGGAAAAGAGTCCCAGCTCCCTCAACCTATCTTCATAAGGCATGCCTCCCAGTCCAGGCAACATCCTTGTAAATCTCCTCTGCACCCTTTCAATAGCTTCTACATCTTTCCTATAGTGAGGTGACCAGAACTGCGCACAGTACTCCAAATGAGGCCTGACAAGGGTCCTGTAAAGTTGCAACATTACCTCCCGATTCCTAAACTCAATCCCTCGATTAATGAAGGCCAGTACACCATACGCCTTCTTGACCACCTCCTCCATCTGCGAGGCCGATTTAAGAGTCCTGTGGACCCGGACCCTGAGATCCTTCTGCTCTTCAACGCTACTAAGACTCCTGCCCTTGATAGTGTACTCGTTCATCCCGTTGGTTCTGCCGAAACGGACGACTACACATTTATCCGCGTTGAAGTCCATCTGCCACTTCTCCGCCCATTCCTGCATCCTATCTATGTCCTGCTGCAACTTTTGACATCCTTCCAGACCATCCACAACACCCCCGACCTTCGTGTCATCATTGAGTCTGCACTGACCATAGTCTCACCCAGGCCCTATCCCCATAACCCCATCCCTAGCTAGTCCCTCTGACAGGAAGGGGCAACTTAGCACGGCCAATCCTCTTGATCCGCACATATCTTTGGATACGGGCCAAAGGCAGGCAAGTGGGAGCCGTTCACTTTAGGAAGCCTGGTCAGCTTGACGAGGTGGGCCGACGGGCCTGTTTCCGTGCTGTACATCTCTCTGACTCCGTGAGCGGAATTCTCCTGTTCCGCCACCACGGGAATCGTAGGCCTCGAGGTCCGTTGACCTTGGGTGAGACTTTCCAGCCTGGGAGCTAGCGTGCCGGGAAAATCCAGCCTTAAATGTGACCAGGACAGGATAATGTGTTCTTCTGATATTGGCTGAGGGGAAAATATTGGATAAGGCACCCCTTGCTCCTTGGGATGGTCTACAGGGACCTTTCGCCTCAGTCTGTCTGGGCAGGTTTACAGCATTAAGCAACTTACCTCTCTCTCTCGGCAGACAGAGCTGGACACCACCTCCCCACCCTGATGTATAAAATGGTTGCGGCTCAGAATTAGGAATTTGATTTAGACCCCCAGTGCTTTAAAAGCCATGGCTAGAGGAACTTCTAATCTTCCACCTCCTGTCAGACCCCATTATAAAATCCCTAGAGTACAGAAGGAGGACTGAGTAAGGGCAGAAGGTTTTCTGTAGTTTACAAAGGTTTTCTGTAGTGTAGTCATCCATTTCGGCAGAACCAACGGGATGAACGAGTACACTATCAAGGGCAGGAGTCTTAGTAGCGTTGAAGAGCAGAAGGATCTCGGGGTCCGGGTCCACAGGACTCTTAAATCGGCCTCGCAGGTGGAGGAGGTGGTCAAGAAGGCGTATGGTGAACTGGCCTTCATTAATCGAGGGATTGAGTTTAGGAGTCGGGAGGTAATGCTGCAACTTTACAGGATCCTCGTCAGGCCTCATTTGGAGTACTGTGCGCAGTTCTGGTCGCCTCACTATAGGAAAGACGTAGAAGCTATTGAAAGGGTGCAGAGGAGATTTACAAGGATGTTGCCTGGACTGGGAGGCATGCCTTATGAAGTTAGGTTGAGGGAGCTGGGACTCTTTTCCCTAGAGAGGCGAAGGTTGAGAGGTGACCTGATAGAAGTTTATAAAATGTTGAGAGGAATAGATAGGGTGGACTCTCAGAGGCTATTTCCCCGGGTTGAAATGGTCGCTACGAGAGGACACAGGTTTAAGGTGCGGGGAGGGAAGTACAGAGGTGATGTTAGGGGTAAGTTTTTCACTCAGAGGGTGGTGAGTGAATGGAATCGGCTGCCGTCATCGGTGGTGGAGGCGAACTCGCTGGGGTCTTTTAAAAGACTTCTGGATGAGTATATGGGGTTTAATGAGATTGGGGGTTATAGATAGGTCTATAGATTGGTGGGGTTGATGTGATCGGCGCAACTCGAGGGCCAAAGGCTTGTTTGTGCTGTAATGTTCTATGTTCTATGTTCTAACACAGCCCGGGGAAACAGGCCCTTCGGCCCAACAAGCCCGCGCCGCCATTTTAACATCGTGAGTTCCCTCTTCTCCCTATGACCTTTGTCTACGCCTACTGGACCCCACAATAAAGGAATTATAACCAGATTGAGGGAGGCCTAATTTAGGGACAATTTGTGAACACCAATCAGCCTGAGAGCTGGGGTGTGGGAGGAAACCGGAGCACCCGGAAAAAACCCACGCAAGCACGGGGAGAACGTACAAACTCCCACAGACACCGGCCCGAATCCAGGTATCTGCACATCAATCAGTGATAGTCAGTTAGGGCACCATGATTGACGCAGGCTTGGAGGGCCGAAGGGCCTGTTCCTGTGCTCTACTTTTCTTTGTTCTTTGTCAATTATTTTAAAATTACATTGGAACTGTAGGTGGGGAACGACTGATCTTGGAGTTGGGTCCATCTGGTGTTCCAGTGTTCGAGGCATTATTGTATTTTCCATCAACAATTTTAGATCGAGGTGCTGTGGGGGTGATCTGTGAGGTTGAAGATGAAACAGGGTTATATGTGTGAGATTGGGGATTGTAGGGAAGACTCAGTACTCAGAAGCAATCAGTGAGGTGGGAGGGTGAGCCCATATCTGAGCCTTAGCTATGTACACCTACGCATGCATAGGTGAAGAGTGGATCAGAGAGAGTACAGAGGAGATTCACTAGGATGGTGCCTGGGCTGGAGTGTTTCAGCTATAAAGAAAGGTTGGTTAGGCTGGGGTTATTTTCCATAGAGCGGAGAAGGCTGAGGGGGGAACTGTTGAACAAAGAACACGGGAAACAGACATATACGGAATTCCCAGAAGCTCAGAAGTAAGACAAGTGAGCCATGAAATACGTTGGAAGCTCTTGATCTTTATTTAGATCAGTCTCCTGTGTCCCTCCATCTCTAGTCTGCTCACGTCCCTATCGAAGTAAGCCTTAAACAACCCCAGCTGAAGTTAAAGTTGAGTTATTATTGTCACATGTGGGTTTACATTAACACTGCAATGAATTTACTGCAAAAATCCCCTGGTTGCCACACTCCGGCGCCTGTTCGGGTACACTGAGGGAGAATTTAGCGTGGCCTATGCACCCTAACCAGCAAGTCTTTCAGACTGTGGGAGGAAAGTGGAGCACATTTAAGAAGCATTTAGATGAGCACTAGAAACACCATAGCACACAAGGCTATGGACCAAATGCCAGAAAATGGGACGAGGATAGATAGGGGCTTGATGGCCAGCACAGACACGATGGGCAGAAGGGCCTCTTTCTGTGCTGTAAAATTCTATAACTCTAGAATCCTACACACAAGCTTGAGGAGAGAAAAAGCAACTAAGGTTAATGGTGAACGAGAGATTTGGATATTTGAGTGCAATGAATCTCTAGGTTTTGGTGACCTATGGTATGGAACTATCATTCAAGGTGGACAGGGTTGTGGCATTTAATTTCAGGATTGTTTGCTATAAAATAATCTCATATTGTCCGTGTACAACGCTTTATGCCAAGCCTCAGTTGGGAAACTGTTGAGTTTGATTCCTCCGCGCGGCAGGTGGTATTGAGGTTTTAGAGGGAGGTGCAGAGGAGAGTTTACTCAGTTTGCGGTTTGAACAGTTATCGATCTCCAGTGCAATGGCCTCCTCATACCCAAAATCCTCATTGGAAGTTGGGAGAAAGCAAGCTCCAAGTGGGTGGCACGGTGGCACAGTGGTTAGCACTACTGCCTCACAATGCCAGGGACCCAGGTTCAATTCCTGGCTTGGGTCACTGTCTGTGTGGAACAAAAAACAGCACAGGAACAGGCCCTTCGGCCCTCCAAGCCTGCACTGATCATGTCTTCCTAACTGGGCCATCCGTTTGTATCCCTCTATTCCCAGTCTGTTCATGTGGTTATCTGGATAAGTCATAAACGATCCTAGCGTATCTGCCTCAACCACCCTGCTTGGCAGCGCATTCCAGGCCCCCACCATCCTCTGTGTACAAAAACATCCCCCGCATATCTGTATTGAAGCTTGCCCCCCCTCACCTTGAACTTGTGACCCCTTGTCGTAGAGTCATAGAGGTTTACATCATGGAAACAGGCCCTTTGGCCCAACTTACCCATGCCGTCCTTTTTCTGTTTGGCATTTCTGACCTGGGAAAATGCTTCCCACTGTTCACCCTATCTATGCCCTTCATAATCTTATAAACCTCTATTAGGTCGCCATCAACCTCGGTCTTTCCAGGGAGAACAACCCCAGTTTATTCAATCTCACCTCATAGCTAAGACCCTCCATAACAGGCAACATCCTGGTAAACATAGAACATTACAGCACAAACAGGCCCTTCGGCCCTCGAGTTGTGCCGATCACATCAACCCCACCAATCTATAGACCTATCTATAACCCCCAATTCCATTAAACCCCATATACTCATCCAGAAGTCTTTTAAAAGACCCCAGCGAGTTCGCCTCCACCACCGATGACGGCAGCCGATTCCATTCACTCACCACCCTCTGAGTGATAAACTTACCCCTAACATCACCTCTGTACTTCCCTCCCCGCACCTTAAATCTGTGTCCTCTCATAGCGACCATTTCAACCCGGGGAAATAGCCTCAGAGAGTCCACCCTATCTATTCCTCTCAACATTTTATAAACTTCTATCAGGTCGCCTCTCAACCTTCGCCTCTCCAGGGAAAAGAGTCCCAGCTCCCTCAACCTATCTTCATAAGGCATGCCTCCCAGTCCAGGCAACATCCTTGTAAATCTCCTCTGCACCCTTTCAATAGCTTCTACGTCTTTCCTATAGTGAGGCGACCAGAACTGCGCACAGTACTCCAAATGAGGCCTGACGAGGGTCCTGTAAAGTTGCAGCATTACCTCCCGACTCCTAAACTCAATCCCTCAAACCTTTTCTATACTCTCTCCAAAGCCTTCTGGTAGTGTGGCGACCAGAACTGGACAGAGTATTCCAAATGTGGTCTAACCAACGCAACATCATATGCCAACTTTTAAACTCTATGCCCCATCCAATAAAGGCAAGCATGCCATATGCCTTCTTCACCACCTTTTCCACCTGTGCTGCCACCTTTAAGGATCTGTGGACTTGCACACCCAGGTCCCTCTGTGTGTCTATACTCCTGATGGTTCTGCCAATTAATGTATAGCTCCCCCCTGCAATAGATCTACCAAAATGCATCACTTTGCATTTATCTGGATTAAACTCCATCTGCCATTTCTCCATCCAATTTTCTAGCATATCTATATCCTGCTGTAACCTCTGACAATGTTCATCATTTTCCACAACTCCAGCAATCTTTGTGTCGTCCGCAAACTTACTAATGACACCAGCTACATCTTCTTCCAAATCATTTATATTATTTGTGATTTATTTATTAAATCACAAACAGCAGAGGTCCCAGTACAGAGCCCTGCGGAACACCACTAGTCACAGACCTCCAATCAGAAAAAGACCCCTCCACTGCTCGCCTCTGTCTTCTATGGCCAGGCCAGTTCTCCACCCAATTAGCTAGTTCACCTTTGATCCTGTGAGATTTAACCTTTTGCACCAGCCTGCAATGAGGGACCTTGTCAAATGCTTTACTGAAATCCATGTAGACAACATCCACAGCCCTTCCCTCATCAATAATTTTTTGTCACCTCCTCAAAAAACTCAACCAAATTTGTGAGGCATGACCTCCTTCATTCAAAACCATGTTGTCTATCGCTAATGACTCTATTCAGTTCTAAATGTGTATAGATCCTATCTCTAAGAACCTTCTCCAACATTTTCCCTCCCACGACGTCAAGCTCACTGGCCTATAATTACCCAGGCTATCCTTGCTACCCTTCTTAAATAATGAGACCACATTTGCTATCCTCCAGTCCTCTAGGACCTCACTTGTGTTCAATGAAGAGACAAAGATTTCTGTTAGAGGCCCAGCAATTTCATCTCATGTCTCAGCAATCTAGGACAGATGCCATCTGGCCCTGGGGATTTGTCTACCTTAATGCTTCCTAAAACACCTACCACTTCCTCCCTTGTAATTGCAATTTGTTCTAACAGGTCGACACACGAAGACACTACCAATCAGCGTGTCCCTCTCCTTTGTGAATACTGATGCAAAGTATTCATTTCGGATCTCACCTACTTTCTTGACTTCTAAGCATAATTCCCCTTCATTGTTCTTGAGAGGTCTGACTCTTTCTCTGACAACCCTCTTGTTTCTAATGTATGTATAAAATGCCTTGGGATTCTTCTTAATCCTGCTGCCAAGGACATTTTGTGACCCTTTTTGCCCTTCTAACTCCCTGTTTGAGTCCCTTTCTACTTTCTCTGTATTTCTCCAGTGCTTCCTCTGCCTGGACCTTATGTATGCCTCTTTTTTCTTTTTGATTAGACCCTCAATTTCTCTGGTTATCCACGGCTTTTGAATCCTACCTTTCCTGTCCTTCCTTTTTACAGGCGGATGCCTGTCCTGCACTCCTATCAACTGCTCCTTAAAAGACTCCCACATGCCAGATGTAGACTTACCCTCGGACAACCTCTCCCAATCAACAGCTACCAAATCCTGGCTAATCTGGTTGTAGTTAGCCTACCCCCAATTCAGCACCTTACCCATAGGACAACACTCATCCTTTTCCATCTCTATCTGAAAGTTTACAGAATTGTGGTCACTGTTTGCCATATATTCCCTCACTGAAACTTTGATGACCTGACCAGGCTCATTCCCCAGTACTAGGTCCAGTATAGCCCCCTCTCTAGTTGGTCAATCTGCATATTGTTCCAGAGAACCTTCCTGGACACATTTTACAAGTTCCTCCCTATCCGGACCCCCAGCCCTAAGGGATTTCTGGTCTATATGAGGGGAATTAAAGTCTCCCACTACAACAACCCTATTTTTTCTACACTTTTCCAGAATCTCTTTATATCTCCGTTCTTCAACTTCCTGTGGGAAGTCTGCGCGTTCTCCCCATGTCTGCATGGGTTTCCCCAGCCTGTCCTGGTTTCTTCCCACAGTCTGAAAGACGTGCTGGTTAGGGTGCATTGACCATGCTAAATTCTCCCTCAGTGTCCCTGAACAGACGCCGGAGTGAGACGACTGGAGATTTTCACAGTGACTTCATTGCAGTGTTGCTGTTAATAGGTTAAAAGTTTATTTATTAGTAAGGCTTACATTAACACTGCAATGAAGTTACTATGAAATTCTCCTAGTTGCCACACTCCGGTACAATGCACCTAACCAACACATCTTTCGGACAGAGAGGAAACCGGAGCGTCTGGAGGAAACCCACGCAGACACGGGCAGAATGTGCAAACTCCACACAGACAGTGACCCAATGGAATGGAACCCAGGTCCCTGACACTGTGAAGCAGCAGTGCTAACCACTGTGCCACCTAATCCTAGTTGTGACACAAATAAATAAACTTCAGACAATACACCTTGGGGACAATACACATCTCTTTAGCCTGTGCTTAACGCTCTCTCCACTCACATTGTCTGCATCTTTAAGACTTGATTAGCTGTAAAGACTCGCATTCTAATCAGTATTCTGTAAACTGAGTGTCTTTATATCCTCTGTTTGCGATCAGAATTCCCCGCTCACCTGACGAAGGGTCAGCACCCCGAAAGCTCGTGGCTTTTGCTACCGACGAAACCTGTTGGACTTTAACCTGGGACTTCTGACCTTGTTTACCCCAGTCCAACAGCGGCATCTCCACATCATTTTTTTTCTGGACACAGACAGGGATGCCCGGGAAGTTACCTGACAGTGGAAATGGGTTTCCCAGACGTAAGTACATAACCGCTCACCATTCTGGTGGAAAAGGACAGCGGCTACCGGAACTATCTGTGAAATGTGTGACGTCCATTGAAAAATGGTGAGCTAACCACAGCTGGAATTGTGGTGAGATATCCATCGTCGCCCAGTGTGTATCTAACATATCAGCTCTGTCCCATTGTGTGGGCGATGGGAGTGCGTCAGTACTGCCGTCACACGACTGAAATTAGCTGGGGGGGGGGGGGGGAGGTCAACATCTCATTCATCTACAAGGGAACCAACAAGGCAGCATTGGACCAGCAGCACAGGGAAACCACCCCAGGCAAAGGAGTGAGAGAATCCTGCCTTTAAAGGTAGCCATCACAGGCCGCGAAAAGTGACTGTTTTGTTTTACCTGCAAGTATTTTTCCCACTGCAGGTGCTTGGTCAAAACTTCAGCCAGAAAACCCATTCACATCCGACCTCTATTTGCTTCCAAAGATCCAGGATAGGATCGGACAGGCCTGCAATAACTTCCATTTTGTTACTCTGTTTGTAATCTAAGTGCGTGTCACGTCTCGAGAAATCGTCTTTCCTCCTGTGTGTGCGTGGGTTTTTGGGGAGGGATATTTGTTACATTTACAGTTCAGGGGTTGTGAAAATAAACGTATAGCCTTTCTTTAGTATGTGCCTGTTGTTTAACGTCGCAGTTAAAACACTCCTTATCGAGAAAGACGTCTTGCTGCAGTCAAGAGGTAACAACGAGGGGGAAAAGATTTCCCAGCACCCCTCCCAGCCCACAACACCACAGAGTCAGGATTCCACAGTCTCAGGGCAATAATGATTAACACTGATCGGTTGACGTTGATGAGATAATGAAGGCAACACATTTGAGTTGGTGAAGGTGTATTGGAGAGGATTTTCCTCATGGGCTTTGGGATCCCACCATCAGGGTCAAATGTGGGGGGTCATGACCTTGTGTGTGAAACAGTGACTGGGCAATGACCTCCCTAAAACTGGCCAATTACTTGGCAGGGGGTGGCACAGTGATTAGCACTGCTGCCCTACAGCGCCAGGAACCTGGGTTCGATTCCCGCCTTGGGTCACTGTCTGCGTGGAGACTGCACATTCTCTCCGCGTCTGCGTGGGTTTCCTCCGGGTGCTCCGGTTTCCTCCCACAGTCCGAGAGACGTGCTGGTTAGTGTGCATTGGCCGTGCTAAATTCTCCCTCAGTGTAACCCGAAACAGGAATGTGGCGACTGGGGGTCTCACAGTCTGAAAGACGTGCTGGTTAGGTGGATTGGCCAAAATAAATTCTCCCTCAGTGTAACCCGAACAGGAACTGGAGTGTGAGTGACTCGGGAGTTTTCACAGTAACTTCATTGCAGTGTTAATGTAAATACTTGTGACACTAATAAATAAGCTTTAAACTTAAGCCAGAGGGCAGGCTTGTTGTCCAATTAAAGATGATGGTCAAGCTCTTGAATCTGGAGAGCCAATAGGAGGCCGACGTGTAGCAGGCTGGTTTTATCAGTCAGTGAAAAGGAGAGACCTCCATTTTGAGGCACCTGTCTCCATCTTTTGAAGCATTGAAGATAACCTTTGGCAGCTAGGCCACTGCCCTGGAGGGGGATCACTTCCGTGGTGCGGCCAATAGCCTCAGGCCAGGCCACACTGGTGAGGAGGGCGAAATAACTCCTCAGAGGCCAGTGTCCATCTACCAGATTCCCTTCACTTACAAACTCAATTCCAAAGTCAGAATCCAGAGTGTCTGTAGCCCTGACACTCCTCGAGATGTATATATGCAGTTGAGGGTCTCTGATTGGGCAGACAGTCATTACCTCAATCAGGGAGCTCGTACTCCAAAGGTCCAACCTCATAGATCTCACTGAGGCCATTACAAAGGGCCTCAAAGCCTCCTTGGAGCATTGAACCCCACCCTCCACCCCCTCCACAGGAAGGCCGCCTCCGTGCAGTTGGCCGAGAGCCTGATGATACGCGGGTCAAGAAACTACAAAGGGTCGTGAATGTAGCCCAGTCCATCAAGCAAACCAGCCTCCCATCCATTGACTCTGTCTACACTTCCCGCTGCCTCGGAAAAGCAGCCAGCATAATTAAAGATCCCATGGACCCCGGACATTCTCTCTTCCACCTTCTTCCATCAGGATAAAGGTACAAAAGTCTGAGGTCACGTACTAACCGACTCAAGAACAGCTTCTTCCCTGCTGTTGTCAGACTCTTGAATGGGCCTACCTCACATTAGGTTGATCTTTCTCTACACTCCAGCTATGACTGTAACACTACATTCTGCTTGTTTCCTTATCTGTGAAAGGTATGCTTTGTATAGTGCGCACAAAACAATAATTTTCACTTTTATGTTACTATGTGACAAATCAAATGAAATAAAAAAAAATCAAAACTCCATGAGACCAATTGGAGGATTAGTCAGCCTATAACCATAGGCCTTATTAACAGGCTATTAAAGAGCCTGAACAGGTAGATGTTGAAGCGCAGATGGTGAAGTTTGAATTGGATAAACATCTGTATGGAGTCTGCACATTCTCCCCGTGTCTGCGTGGGTTTCCTCCAGGTGCCCCGGTTTCCTCCCACAGTCTGAAAGACGTGCTGGTTAAGTGCACTGGCCCTGTTAAATTCTCCCTCAGTGTAACCCGAACAGGCGCTGGAATGTGGCGACTGGAGGATCTTCACTTTAACTTCATTGCGGTGTTAATGTAAGAACCTGTGATACTAATAAATAAATAAAATAATGTTGAGGTGAGACAGTTTGCAACTCCTGAAAGCAATAACGAGGAAATGCCTCATGGATTTGTCTTTCTTGGGAAATGGGGCGGCACTGGCTAGACCCAGCGTTTGTTACCCACCCCTAATTGCCCCTGAACTGAATGTCTTGCTGGGCCATTTCAGAGGGCAGTTAAGAGTCAACCACATTGCTGAGGCTCTGGAGTCACATGTAGGCCAGACCGGGTAAGGACGGCAGATTTCCTTCCCTAAAGGGACATTAGTGAACCAGATGGGGTTTTTTTAACAACAAACAATGGAAATTGTCATGGTCACCATTCCTGAAACTACTTTATATTCCAGATTTCATCAATTGAACCAAAATTCCATCAGATTGCCGTGATGGGATTTGAACCTGTGTCCCCAGACCATTAGCCTAAGCACTGGGATTACTAATTGGATTCATGCCTGGTACAAAGGAAGATGGCTGTGGTTGTGGAGGGTCAGTCATCTCAGCTCCAGGACATCTCTGCAGGAGTCCCTCAGGGTAGTGTCCTCGACCCAACCATCTTCATCAATGGCCTTCCCTCCATCATTGGGTCAGAAGTTCGCCAGATATTGCACAATGTTCAGCACCATCTGTGATCCCTCAGATACTGAAATAGTCCAGTTCAAATGCAGCAAGATCTGACAATATTCAGGCTTGGGTTGGCAAGTGGCAAATAACATTCGTGCCACACAAATGCCAGGCAATGACCATCACCAATAAGAGACACTCTAACCACCGCCCCTTGACATTCATTGGGTGCAACCATCACTGAATCCCCCACGGTCAATGTCCTTGGGGTTACCATTGACCAAAATTCAATTGGACTCAACACATAAACACAGTGGCTACAAGAGCAGATCAGAGGTGAGGAATACTATGGTGAGTAACTCACCTCCTGACTTCCCAGAGCCTATCCACCATCTACAAGGTACAAGTCAGGAGTGTGAGGGAATACTCCCCACTTGCCTGGATGGGAGCAGCTCCAACAACACTCAAGAAGCTCGACACCATCCAGGACAAAGCAGCTCCGTTTGATTGGCACCACATCCACAAACATCCACTCCCTCCACCGCTGACGCTCAGTAGCAGCAGTGTGTACCGTCTACAAGATGCACTGCAGCATCTCACCAAAGATCCTTAGACAGCACCTTCTAAACCCACCACCACTTCCATCTAGAAGGACAAGAGCAGCAGATACATGGGGAACACCCCCACCTGCAAGTTCCCCTCCCAGCCACTCACCCATCCTGATTTGGAAATATATCGGCCGTTCCTTCGCACTCGCTGGATCAAAATCCTGGAATTCCCTCCCTAACGGCATTGTGGGTCAACCCACAGCACGTGGACTGCAGCGATTCAAGCTCACCCCCACCTTCTCAAGGGGTAACTAGGGATGGGCAATAAATGCTGGCCCAGCCAGTGACACCCATGTCCCACAAATGAATAAATAAAAAGTCCAGTGACAATACCATTGCAGCACCATCTCTATTCTAATTGAGGCAAACAGCTGTAATGACTTCAATCAGGCCTTTAGGATTGGCCTTTGGAGTATGAAGTCCCTGATTAAGGATCCAATTAAGGATCCAGACACCCTGGAGGTAGATGGCTGGTACTTTGTTGGAGTTTGTAAATAAAGGGGTTTTGGTGAAGGAGCTAGAGCAGCACGGTGTCACAGTGGTTAGCACTGCTGCCTCACAGCGCCAGGGACCTGGGTTCGATTCCCGGCTCGGGTCACTGTCCGTGCGGAGTCTCCCCGTGTCTGTGTGGATTTCCTCCCGGTGCTCCGGTTTCCTCCTGCATTCTGGAAGACGTGCTGGTTAGCTGCTTTGTCCTGAACAGGTGCCAGAGTGCGGCGACACGGGGAATTTCACAGTAACTTCATTGCAGTGTTAATGTTAGCCTCACCTGTGACTGAAGCTGTGGCGAGTGTGGGTTTTACTGATGTGGGAGGCTGACTGAACCAAGTTGCCATGGAAACTAGGAACATGAATGCCTCTGACCAGGCCAGTATTGACTGTCTATCCCTCATTGTCCCTTGAGAAGGTGGTGGAGACCACAATGTAATGGGCAGGAAAAGGTTGCCTCTGCCTCATGCACCATGAGCTGAGTTTTACTCTGTGGTATCTTTTCCATGGGCATCTTTCCTGGCACCTACCTGCCTTGCCCTGACCCTGTTACCATTTCCTGAGTGGAGGGCTGGGGCTCGGTGGCAGGTAACACTACTTGGGCACATGAGGAGAAGAAGGGTTGGCATCCTTTTGCAAGCTCTCTTTTCCATTGGGGCACCCTGCCTCAATTCTTTGATCTCCCCCTTCCCATTCACTCTCCCCTGAGTTCCCTGTCCAACAAGGCCCCTGAACCTCCTTCTCTCTTGCTCTCCCCTCCCCCTCTTAATGGGAGCTGCCAATCTGGTCCAATTAGGCTCAGCACCTCCACAACCACTCGCAAACCCTTGACTTACCCTCCTGCCCCCTCCCCCCCCCACACAACTGACTCCCTTGCTGGTCCCATTCAGGGATGGCTGCTGTCCCAGTGATGGCCACCTGTGACAGTGGCGCTATTGAGACCAGAGAGTTAACAACCATTTGATTGGTCACCAGCACTCAGAGGCAAGACTCCCCCTCCCAGGATGGGGGCAGGAACCACACAACCAGGCAACTAACGCCCTGACAGAGGTTAAATCGTGGTGGGAAGTGAGGGCAGGGTGACCAGCCCAAATCCACTTCCCCTCACGCCACCAACATATTACCTGTAAAATTCTGTCCCATGATAACTGGACACATTTTCTCCCCTCGTCATGGATATGGGAGTTGGTTGGGGGCCACCTGGTTTTCCACATGGGAAAATCCCACAGGGTCCTCCAGCGCTAAACTCTCAACATCTCTGTCAGCTCAATGTTGGGAGAACAAGGTTGATGTGTTGAACCTAGTCAGGAGGAAAAGGAAGGTGTACAAAAGGTTCAGGGAACTA
Organism: Prionace glauca; assembly: GCA_037974335.1. NCBI lineage: Eukaryota > Metazoa > Chordata > Chondrichthyes > Carcharhiniformes > Carcharhinidae > Prionace > Prionace glauca. Next base: position 12,846,992 of record CM075722.1, read on the forward strand.
GGAGAGGTTAAGGATCTTGAAGAATATAAGGACTGTAGAAAGGAGGTTAAAAGGAAAATTAGGAGAGCCAGAAGGGGTCATGAGAAGACCTTGGCGGGTAAGATTAAGGAAAATCCCAAGGCCTTCTATAAGTATGTGAAAGGTAAAAGGGTGAGAAGGGAAAGGATAGGACCTATAAAAGATGAAGGGGAACTTTGTTTTCTGTGTAATTCTGTAATAAAGGAATTCTGTGTAGAACCAGAAGAAATGGCGGAGGTGCTTAATGAGTACTTTGCATCAGTATTCACAGTGGAAGCTGATTTGGGAGATCTTGCTATGGACTTGCAGCAGGTGGAAAAGATTGAGTACGTGGACATTAAGGAGGAGGATGTGTTAGAACTTTTGAATTCTATCAAGGTAGATAAGTCGCCGGGACCAGATGGGATGTACCCCAGGATACTGTGGGAGGCCAGGGAAGTGATTGCAGAGCCTTTGGCGATGATCTTTGCGTCGTCAATGGAGACGTGAGAGGTTCCGGAAGATTGGAGGATTGCGGATGTAGTCCCTATTTTCAAGAAAGGGAACAGAGATAGCCTGGGAAATTACCGCCCGGTGAATCTGACCTCAGTGGTTGGTAAGCTGATGGAGAGGCTTCTGAGGGACAAGATTTACGAGCATTTGGAGAGGTTTGACATGATCAGGAATAGTCAGCATGGATTTGTCAAGGGCAGGTCGTGCCTTACGAGCCTAGTTGAGTTCTTCGATAATGTGACTGAACATATTGACGAAGGAAGTGTCGTGGACGTAGTGTACATGGACTTCAGCAAGGCTTTTGATAAGGTCCCCCATGCAAGACTTCTTAAGAAGGTGAGAGGGCATGGGATCCAAGGGCCTTTGGCCTTGTGGATCCAGAACTGGCTTGCCTGCAGAAGGCAGAGAGTGGTTGTGGATGGGTCTTTTTCGGAATGGAGGTCAGTCACCAGTGGGGTGCCCCAGGGATCTGTTCTGGGACCCTTGCTGTTTGTCATTTTCATAAATGACCTGGATGAGGAAGTGGAGGGATGGGTTAGCAAGTTCGCTGATGACACGAAGGTCGGCGGCGTTGTGGATGGTCTGGAAGGATGTCAAAAGTTGCAGCAGGACATAGATAGGATGCAGGAATGGGCGGAGAAGTGGCAGATGGACTTCAACGCGGATAAATGTGTAGTCGTCCATTTCGGCAGAACCAACGGGATGAACGAGTACACTATTAAGGGCAGGGGTCTTAGTAGCGTTGAAGAGCAGAAGGATCTCGGGGTCCGGGTTCACAGGACTCTTAAATCGGCCTCGCAGGTGGAGGAGGTGGTCAAGAAGGTGTATGGTGTACTGGCCTTCATTAATCGAGGGATTGAGTTTAGGAGTCGGGAGGTAATGCTACAACTTTACAGGACCCTCGTCAGGCCTCATTTGGAGTACTGTGCGCAGTTCTGGTCTCCTCACTATAGGAAAGACGTAGAAGCTATTGAAAGGGTGCAGAGGAGATTTACAAGGATGTTGCCTGGACTGAGAGGCATGCCTTATGAAGATAGGTTGAGGGAGCTGGGACTCTTTTCCCTAGAGAGGCGAAGGTTGAGAGGCGACCTGATAGAAGTTTATAAAATGTTGAGAGGAATAGATAGGGTGGACTCTCAGAGGCTATTTCCCCGGGTTGAAATGGTCGCTACGAGAGGACACAGATTTAAGGTGCGGGGAGGGAAGTACAGAGGTGATGTTAGGGGTAAGTTTTTCACTCAGAGGGTGGTGAGTGAATGGAATCGGCTGCCGTCAGTGGTGGTGGAGGCGAACTCGCTGGGGTCTTTTAAAAGACTCCTGGATGAGTATATGGGGTTTAATGGGATTGGGGGTTATAGATAGGTCTATAGATTGGTGGGGTTGATGTGATCGGCACAACTCGAGGGCCGAAGGGCCTGTTTGTGCTGTAATGTTCTATGTTCTATGTTCTAAGGTCACCGGAAACAATGTCTACCAGTCATCCTTCCCCCTGGAAAGCCAACACCAACACTATAGTTAAGAAAACCCACCAATGCTTCTACTTCCTCAGGAGGCTAAGGAAATTTGACATGTCAGCTACGTCTCTCACCAACTTTTACAGATGCCCCATAGAAAGCATTCTCTCTGGTTGTATCACAGCTCGGTGTGGGCTCCTGCTCTGCCCAAGACCGCAAGGAACTACAAAAGGTTGTGAATGTAGCCCAATCCATCACACAAACCAGCCTCCCATCCATTGACTCTGTCTACACTTCCCGCTGCCTCAGTAAAGCAGCCAGCATAATTAAGGATCCCACGCACCCCGGACATTCTCTCCCACCAGGAAACAGATACAAAAGTCTGAGGTCACGTACCAACTGACTCAAGAACAGCTTCTTCCCTGCTGCCGTCAGACTTTTGAATGGACCTACCTCGCATTGAGTTGATCTTTCTCTACACCCTAGCTCTGACTGCCACTCTACATTCTGCAGTCCTTTCCTTCTCTATGAGTGGTATGCCTTGTCTATATAACAAGGAACGATACTTTTCACTGTATGACAATACACGATAATAATAAATCAAATCAAATCAAAACTTTGCTGCGGGGTCTCTCTGTAATTGGCGGACATGCACCCCCCTCACCGAGTGAGCTGGTTGGAAGGGGGTAAATGGAGGGGGGCAGGGGATGGGAGTTCGGGGTGGGGGAGGGAGGGAGCGGGGGCTGGGTTTTGGGTTGGGGGCATGGCGAGCGTGGGTTTTACTGATGTGGGAGGCCGACCGAACCAAGTTGCCATGGAAACTAGGGCTGCAGCAACTAAGGTGCTTTGGATGGGGGGGGGGGGGGGGGGGGGGGGACTGCCGGGGAAACAGTCACAGGGATGAATTAATCACGGGAAGAGTGGCAAATCTATTCTCCCCTTTCAAACTCCGAGATGGCAGCAGGTGGGTGATGAATGAGCAACGCTGAACTAAAGGCCAATTAATTGGCAGTACCCGAGGGCACTGCATTAGAATTCTCATGGCGTGACATGAAAGGATTCCTGTTCAAACAAGAGAGTGGAAACGGCGCCGCTCGCCCTTAAAACAATGTCAGTACGAAGGCCGTTGAGATCCAAACCCCCCAGCTCCAGTCAATGTTGTTGTCTTATCGGCGCTCCCGTTATTCCGTCTCCTTCAGGGAGGCACCAGCCATTCCTCGGGACTTGGGAAGAAAGGAGGAAAGGACTTGCCTTTGTGTAACGTTGAGGTGTCTCAAATCTCTTCAAGGATGGTGAAGTGCCTTTTGTTTAGTGCAGTGTTGGCCCTGCAAATAACAGAGGGAAACATGGTAGCCTGTTTGATACATAGAACATAGAACATAGAACATTACAGCACAAACAGGCCCTTCGGCCCTCGAGTTGCGCCGATCGCATCAACCCCACCAATCCATAGACCTATCTATAACCCCCAATCCCATTAAACCCCATATACTCATCCAGAAGTCTTTTAAAAGACCCCAGCGAGTTCGCCTCCACCACCGACGACGGCAGCCGATTCCAATCACTCACTACCCTCTGAGTGAAAAACTTATCCCTAACATCACCTCTGTACTTCCCTCCCCGCACCTTAAATCTGTGTCCTCTCGTAGCGACCATTTCAACCCGGGGAAATAGCCTCTGAGAGTCCACCCTATCTATTCCTCTCAACATTTTATAAACTTCTATCAGGTCGCCTCTCAACCTTCGCCTCTCCAGGGAAAAGAGTCCCAGCTCCCTCAACCTATCTTCATAAGGCATGCCTCCCAGTCCAGGCAACACTAGATACCACTAACAGGAGCTTGGATGAGATTTTTTTGCCCCCCCTAGTTTGATTGTTTTAAGGATGTCGGGAACCCCTCCACTTCCCACCGGCTCTTGTTTGGTGCTGAGTGCGGGGGAGTCTGTTGGTGAAGTGTTAACGTCAGTAGGCTACTCACTCCAGAAGCCCCCCAGGCTACTGCTCCTGAGGCACAGGTTCAAATCCCACCTTGGCAGCTGGTGGAATTTAAATTCAATGAATAAACCTGTAGTTAAAAGCTGTTCATGACCAGAGTGGTTAGCTCTGCTGCCCCACAGCGCCAGGGGACCGGGTTCAATTCCCGGCTTGGGTCACTGTCTGTGCAGAGTTTGCACGTTCTCCCCGTGTCTGCGTGGGATTCCTCCCAGTGCTCCGGTTTCCTCCCACAGTCCGAAAGATGTACAGGTTAGGTGGATTGGCCATGCTAAATTGTCCCTTAGTGTCAGGGGGACTAGCTAGGGTAAATGCACGGGATTATGGGGCTAGGGCTGGTTGGAATTGGGGCCGGTGTAGAGTCGATGGGCCGAATGGTCTCCTTCTGGACTGCAGGAATTCTATGATAACCATCGTTGATTGTCATTAAAAACCCATCCTTCAGACAAGGAAATCTGCTGTCCTTACCCGGTCTGGCCTATAGGATAGGTTTTACTTTCAGTTTTGTATTTGGTGTAGTGCAGAGAGCAGCTCTTCAATAAAACCCATTGCGTGTTACTTTGAATCCACATGTGCGAACCACGGGCAGCAAGGTAGCACAATGGTTAGCACTGCTGCCTCACAACACCAGGGACCCGGGTTCAGTTATGGCATTGGATCTGCTTGAAGTTTGCATGTTCTCCCCGTGTCTGCATGTGTTCCCTCCGGGTGCTCCGATTTCCTACCACAGTCCAAAGATGAGCGAGTTTGATGGATAAGATATGGTAAATGTATGTGGTTCTGGACCTAGGCTAGGGGAAGAGGACCCTGGGTAAGATACTTTGTCAAAGGCCTTTTCAGTGCTGTAGGGATTCTATGAAACCACATTCTTTTCTTTCTGTTAAATCCACGGCCCCTGACATAGTTGAGACATTGCAATGTTATCATCGGAGATAGTACAGAGGAGGTTTAATCGGTTGATTCCGGATATGGAGGGGCTGCCATTTGAGAAAAGTTTTAAAGTTGATTTATTAGTGTCACAAGTTGGCTTACATTAACACTGTGAAAATCCCCTAGTCGTCTCACTCCGGCGCCTGTTCGGGTACACTGAGGGAGAATTTAGCACGGCCAATGCACCTAATCAACTCAGAATGTGGGAGGAAACCAGAGCACCTGGACGAAACCCACGCAGACTCAGGGAGAACGTGCAGATTCCGCACGGACAGTGACCCAAGCCGGGAATCGAACCCAGTTCCCCGGCGCTGTGAGGCAGCAGTGCTAACCGCTGTGTCACTGTACCACCCTGAAAGATTAAACAAGTTGGGTCTGTACTCTGGAGTTAAGAAGAATCCGAGTGATGTGAATGAAATATATAAGATTCTTAGGGGGTTAGACAGGGTAAATGCTGGGAGGATGAGTTGAGGAGGAACTTCTTCACTCAAAGGGTGGTGAATCTCTGGAATTCTCTGCCCGTTGAAGTGGTGGAGGCTGCCTCGCTAAATATTTTTAAGAAACGGGTTGATGGGTTTTTGATAAGAGAGGGGATTAAGGGTTATGGGGAGAGGGCGGGAATGTGGAACTGAGCCACGACAGATCAGCCATGATCTTATTGAATGGCGGGGCAGGCTCGAAGGGCCAGATGGCCTACTCCTGCTCCTATTTCTTATGTTCTTATGTTCTTACGAGTGTAGGACCAGAGGGCAGGGTCTCAGAATAAGGGGGTGCTCATTCAAGACAGATTTGAGGAAGAATTTCTTCTCACAAAGAGCGGGGAATCTTTGGAATTTTTTACCCCGGGAAGCTGTGGAGGTCCAGTCCTTGAACATTGCCAAGGCTGAGATGGATAAGTTTTTAATCAGTCGGGGAATTAACTGAGTTACTGAGATAAAGCAGGTAAGTGAGTGAGATCGGCCAAGATCTTATTAAATGGCAGAGCTAGTTTGAAGGGCTGAGTGGCCTGCTCCTGTCCCTATTTCCTATGGTTTTATAGATTAATAATTCTAACATCTGACCCAGTCTCCAGAATGTCGGCTGTGAGGAGAGGCGAATAAACCAGGGCTGTTTTCACTGGAAGGATGGAGGCTGAGAGCTCTACAGAACGATGAGAGGCACAGACAGGGTGGATAGTCAGAGGCTTTTTCCCCAGGGTGGGAGTGTCAATTACACGGGGGGGCACAGGTTCAAGGTGAGAGGGGGGAAAGTTTAAGGGAGATGTACGGGGTGGGGGAAGTTTTTCACGCAGAGAGTCAGGTGGAAGCAGGAACATTAACAACGTTTAAGAGGCATCTGGATGGGTACGTGAACAGAGAGGGCGTCATAGAGTCTTACAGCATGGAAACAGGCCCTTCGGCCCAACTTGTCCATGCCACCCCCTTTTTTTTTTTAACCACTAAACTAATCCCAATTGCCCGCATCTGGCCCATATCCCTCTACACCCACCATACACACTTAACTATCTAAATGCTTTTTGAAAGACAAGGATATAGAGGGATATGGACGGAATAAGGCCAGAAGGATTCTTTTGTAGTTTAGTTGGGGAGTTATGATTGACACGGGCTTGGTGGGCCTGTTCCTGCGCTGAACCGTTTGATGCTCTCTGCGAGGGGACTTGAACCTGCAACGTCCTGATTCAGGGGCACGGATGCCACCCCGCTACTATCTTTCAGCGTACGCTCACAGCTCGACGCTCCCCCTTTAAGAGACCAGGTTGATGACTAAGGCTTGGTGTAATTACCATTTCCCAGCGCTGGAGTGCACATACGTGACACGCAACATGATTAAACCGTGGTGCAGCTCGTTACCAATCCTGAGATGTCTGCACTTAATCCAACAGAATTCGATATAAACCCAGGGCACACTGGTCCCAAGGAGGGATTTGTTTGTGTGCATTTATTATGTTGAGCCTTTATCGCTGATGCATTCCTGAAGTATTTAAGCTTAGAACAGAGAATCAGTGACTCACTTATCTTACACAGAATAGCTTTAAATAGACACAGGCCTGAGTTATTTTGCCATTTCCATTTCCATAGAAGAAAGGCACAGTCAAAGCTCTCAGCGCTTACATAATGTCCCACAGGGCATCTTAATATCCTTCACCAATGATCTAAAACCAGGGACTTTAAAAGTTTATACATTAGTCACAAGTAGCTTTACATTAACACCGCAATGAAGTTACTGTAAAATTCCACTTGCCCCCATACTCTGGCACCTATTCGGGTTACACTGAGGGAGAATTTAGCACGGCCAATGCACCTAAAAAGCACGACTTTCAGGCTGCGGGAGGAAACCGGAGCAAACCCACGCAGACAAAGAACATCACAGCACAGTACAGGCCCTTCAGCCCTCAATGTTGTGTCGAGACTTGGGGAGAATGTGCAGACTCCACACGACTAGTGACCCAAGCCAGGAACTGAATCCAGATCCCTGGTGCTGTGAGGCAGCAGCGCGAACCACCGTGCCACTTGGCCACGCTTAATGAGCCCTTTAATGAGCAGTATAGGCCAGAGGGGCTGAATGGCCTACTTCTGTTCCTACATTCCAATAAAACCATGATTATCTCAAAGTGAAGGGAGACCTTGATCCACATTAGCGCTGCTGCCTCACAGTGCCAGGGAACCAGATTTGATTCCCGGCTTGGATCACTGCTGTGTGGAGTTTGCACATTCTCCCCGTGTCTGCGTGGGTTTCCTACTGGTCATGTAGAGGCATAGAAACCAGAAGCAGGAGTAGGCCATTTGGCCCTTTGAGCTTGCTCTGCCATTCATTATGATCATAGCTGATCACCAAATTCAATATCCTGATCCCCTCTTTCCCCCCCCCATACCACTTAATCCCTTTAGCCTCAGGAGCTATGGCTCATTTCTTCTTGAAGCCAATGGTTTGGCCTCGCGTGAGGAGAAAGCACCACGTGGGAACACCACCATCTGGAGGTTGCACTCCAAGTGGGTGGCACGGTGGCACAGTGGTTAGCACTGCTGCCTCACAGCGCCAGGGACCTGGGTTCGATTCCCAGCTTGGATTGCTCACTGTGCGGAGCCTGCACGTTCTCCCTGTGTCTGCGTGGGTTTCCTCCGGGTGCTCCAGTTTCCTCGCACAGTCCGAAAGATGTGCTGATTAGGTGCATTTTCCTTCAGAGTACCCGAACAGGCGCTGGAGTGTGGCGACTAGGGGATTTTCACCTGAACTTCATTGCAGTGTTAATGTGAGCTTAGAAAGGATAGCAGAACTAGAGGGCACAGCGTCAAGATAAAGTGGGGGGGGGCAGTTTAGAATGGAGTTGAGGAGGAACTTCTTCACTCAAAGGGTGGTGAATCTCTGGAATTCTCTGCCCGTTGAAGTGCTGCCTCGCTAAATATATTTAAGAGGCGGGTAGATAGGTTTTTGGTAGGCAAGGGGATTAAGGGTTATGGGGAGAGGGCGGGAAGGTGGAACTGAGCAGCGACAGATCAGCCATGATCTTATTGAACGGCGGGGCAGGCTCGAAGGGCTAGATGGCCTACTCCTGCTCCTATTTCTTATGTTCTTATTTGTGACACTAATAAATAAAGCATAAAGTCTTCATTCTGTGGGTAGTCATTAATGATTACTGGGGGAGGCGATGCCAAATGGTATTATTGCTACATTATTAATCCAAAAACTCACCTAATGTTTTGGAGATCCGGGTTCGAATCCCGTCACGGCAGGTAGTGGAATTTGAAGTCAATGAAAGGAAATAAAAATCTGGTGTGGCCACTAGGGGATTTTCACGGTAACTTCATTGCAGCGATAAGGTAAGCCTACTTGGAGAGATGGCAGATGGAGTTTAATCCGGACAAGTGTGAGGGAATGCATTTTGGAAGGTCTAATACAGATAGGAAATATACTGTAAATGGCAGAACCCTTAGGAGTATTGATAGGCAGAGGGATCTGGGTGTACAGGTACACAGGCCACTGAAAGTGACAATGCAGGTGGAGAAGGTAGTCAAGAAGGCATACGGCATGCTTGTCTTCATCAGCCGGGGTATTGAGTTTAAAAATTGGCAAGTCATGTTGCAGCTTTATAGAACCTTAGTTAGGTTGCACTTGGAATATCGTGTTCAATTCTGGTCGCCAGACTACCAGAAGGATGTGGAGGCTTTGGAGAGGGCGCAGAAAAGATTTACCAGGATGTTGCCCCTGGTATTAGAAGTTGGAGAAACTTGGTTTGTTCTCACTGGAACAACGGAGGTTGATGAGCGACCTGATCGTAGTACTCCAAATGCTCTTTCCCAGGGTAGAAAAGTCAAGTACTCGGGGACATAGGTTTAAGGTGCAACGGGAAAAGTTTAGAGGAGATATGCAAGGCAAGTTTTTTTATACAGAGAGTGGTGAATGCACAGCCTGGGGAGGCGGTGGGAGCAGGTATGATAGGGTTATTTAAGGGGCATCTAGATTAATACATGAATGGGACGGGAATAGAAGGATACAGACTCCGTAAGTGCGTATGGTTTTAGTTTAGGCAGTCATCGTGATCAGCACAGGCTTGGAGGGCTGAAGGGCCTGTTTGTGTCCTGTACTGTTCTTTATTCTAGTTGTACAAGATCACAAGGGACGTAGATAGTGTGGATAGGGAACGGTTGTTCCCCTTCGTTGAAGAGTCAGCTACAAGGGAACGTATGTTCAAAGTGAGGGGCAGGAGGTTTAGGGGGAAATGTGGGGAAAAATATTTTTACCCAGAGGGTGGTGAGGGTCTGGAATGCGCTACCTGGGAGGGTAGTGGAGGCGGGATACCTCACACCCTTTAAAAAGTACCTGGATGAGCACTTGGAACACCATAACCTTTAGGGTTACGGGCCAAGTGCTGGCAAGTGGGACTAGGTGGGAGTTCAAATGTTTCTAATGTGTCAGTGCAGACTTGAAGGGCCGAAGGGCCTCTTCCACGCTGTGTGATTCTACGATGCCATGATCCCATGATTCCACAATTAATTTGTTCAAAATCTCTTGCCATTTCCTTGTTCCCCATTAATAAAGCTTTTAAAGTTTATTTATTAGTGTCACAGGTAGGCTTACATTAACACTGCAATGAAGTCGCTGCGAAAATCCCCTAGACGGCACACTCCGGTGCCATTTCAGGTACACTAAGGGAGAATTTAGCATGGCCAGTCCACCTAACCAAGCACATCTTTTGGACTGTGGCAGCAAACTGGAACACCTGAAGGAAACCTATGCCGACACAAGGAGAACATACAAACTCTACACAGACAAAGTTAAAGTTTATTTATTAGCCACAGGTAAGGCTTACATTAACGTTGCAAGGAAGTCACTGTGAAATTCCCTTAGTGGCCACACTCTGGTGCCTGTTTGGGTCAACGCACCCTAACCAGCATATCTTTCGGACAGTGACCCAAGCCGGGAATCGAACCCGCGTCCTTGGCGCTGTGAGGCAGCAGTGCTAACCACTGTGCCACCATGCCACCCACATTATTAATTCCCCAGTCTCACCCACCAACTGACCAAACTTACTTTAGCTACTCTCTTCCTTTTTATAGGCTGCACAAGCTTTTAGTGTCTGATTTGATATTTGTCATTTTTCTCCTTTCTTTAGTTATCCCTTGAAAATTTCTGAAATATCCTTATTATGCGCTATATCTAATCTTTGTCCATATTTTCTTTCAATTTGATGCCATCTTGCCTTCTTTAATAAGCTGCGGGAAGTTCATTCATTTTATTGAGTCTTTCATTCTCAATGGAATATACCTCTGTTCAGAGTTATAAAATATCTCCTTTAATACCTGCCACTGTTTCACGGCCACCTGAACCTATTTTCCCAGCCCACGTTTGCCAATTCTGTGCTTATTCGCTTACAATTGCCTTGATTTAAGTTTTAGACACAAGTTTCAGGCCCAAGCTTCTCACCCTCAAACTGAATGAGATATTCGACCATGTTATGATTACTCTTCCTTGTACTATGAGGCAATAATTAACCCTGTTCTTAGATACGCGTTACCAAGTTTAAAGTAGCTTGTCCCCCGATTTGATTCCAGAACATATTGTTCTAAGAAATGGCCCAAAATACATTCTAAATTCTTCCAATGCCCTAACTTCTGATTCATATTTGGATTGGGTATGTTTTATTGAAGATAATTAAAAAAACAAAATCATCTGATACATGGTATCCAAGGAAACCCTGTCTTTCTAATCTCTGGTGTACTGCTTGCTGCATCTAATTGAAACAATTTTCCAAAGGCTCAATGCCATGAAGCAGAATTATTTGAAACCAAAATAAAATTCTGTATTCAAATTTTCGCAACCTCAGAAGATCCCAAAGTACTTGACAGTGCTTTTGAAGTCATGGGCTCGTAGAATTCCGACAGTGCAGAATGAGGCCATTTGGCCCATCGGGTCTGCACCAATCAAATCCTACCCAAGCCCCATCTCCATGCATTTACTCGAGTTCATCCCCCTGACACTGAGGGGCCAATTTAACGTGGCCAATCCACCTAACTTGCATATCCTTTTGGGCTGTGGGAGGGAATCAGAGCACCCGGAGGAAACTCATGCAGATATGACGAGAACACGCAAACTCTGCACAGACAGTGACCCAAACCACTTGAAGGTCTGATGAGGAAAGGCTGAGGGACTTGAGGTTGTTTTCGTTCGAGAGAAGAAGGTTACGAGGTGACCTAATTGAGGCATACAAGATGATCAGAGGGTTAGATAGGGTGGACAGTGAGAGCCTTTTTCCTCGGATGGTGATGGCTAACACGAGGGGACATAACTTTAAATTGAGGGGTGGTAATTATAGGACGGATGTCAGAGGTAGGGTCTTTACTCAGAGGGTAGTAAGGGCGTGGAATGCCCTGCCTGCAGCAGTTGTGGACTCGCCAACTTTAGGGGCGTTCAAATGGTCAGTGGATAGGCATATGGATAACATTGGAATAGTTTAGGTTAGAGGGTCATTAGATTGGTTCCACTGGTCGGCACAACATCGAGGGCCGAAGGGCCTGTACTGCGCTGGAATGTTCTAAACCAGGTTTCGAACCTGGGTCCCCGGTGCTGTGAGACAGCTAACCACTGCGCCACCGCCTGCCACCCCCTAAGTCTCCCCACTGTTACAAAGTAGAAAAACAGTGCAGCTCATTTACACACAGGAAGGTCTCACCATATATATAAAAATATATATATCCAATCCCGCAGTTAAACTCCAGCCTGTATTTTTCTACCTCAAAGTGTCACAACATTGAAACTGTACTTATCAAAGTCTTATCCTTGTGTGATATGGCCATGGTAAACCATCTCACCTCATCCTTCTCAGCCCGCCCGCAGCCTTTTGACAGGGTGACAACACTCATGGTTAGCACTGCTGCCCCACAGCGCCAGGGACCCGGGTTCGATTCCAGCCTTGGGGTGACTGCCTGTGTGGAGTTTGCATGTTCTCCCCATATAAGAACATAAGAAATAGGAGCAGGAGTAGGCCATCTAGTCCTTCGAGCCTGCCCCGCCATTCAATAAGATCATGGCTGATCTGAAGTGGATCAGTTCCACTTTCCCGCCCTCTCCCCATCACCCTTAATCCCCTTGCCTATCAGAAACCTATCAACCCGCGTCTTAAAAATATTTAGCAAGGCAGCCTCCACCACTTCAACGGGCAGAGAATTCCAGAGATTCACCACCCTTTGAATGAAGAAGTTCCTCCTCAACTCCGTTCTAAACCGTTCCCCCTTTATCTTGAGGCTGTGCCCCCTAGTCCTACTGTCTTTTTTGAGCGGGAAGAGTCTCTCCACCTCTATCCTATCCATCCCATTCATCATCTTATACGTCTCAATGAGATCTCCCCTCATTCTTCTAAACTCCAACGAGTACAAGCCTAGTTCATTCAGCCTCTCCTCATAGCTCAACCCCCTCAACTCCGGTATCAGCCGAGTAAACCTCCTCTGCACTCCCTCCAGGGCCAAAATATCCTTGCGTAAGTACGGCGCCCAAAACTGCACACAGCACTCCAGCTGCGGCCTCACCAGTGTCCTATACAGCTGCAGCAAGACCTCCCTACTTTTATATTCAAATGGGTATATTTGCATGGGTTATATATATATATATATATTTTTATATATCTGCATTGGTTTCTCAGGGTGCTTTGGGTTCCTGTCACAGACCAGACATGTGCATGTTGGGTGGATTTTTGATTTATTTATTATTGTCACAAAGAAACATAGAATTCCTACAGCACAGAAAGAGGCCATTCAACCCATCAAACCTACACCAACCACAACCCTACCCAGGTCCTATGCCCCACATGTTTACTCTGTTAATCCCCTGACACTTGGGTCAAATTATCGTGGCCAAACCACCTAACCGGCACACTCATGGACTGCGGGAAGAAACGGAGCACCTGGAGGAAACCCACGCAGTCACGGGGAGAATGTGCAAACACCACACAGAGAGTGATCCGAGGCTGGAATTGAACCCTGGTCCCTGGCGCTGAGAGGCAGCAGTGCTAACCACTGTGCCACTGTACCGGCCCATTATTAGCATACAGTGTTTCTTGCACGCTATGCAGACAAAGCATACTGTTCATAGAGAAGGAAAGTACAGAATGTAGCATAACAGCCATAGCTAGGGTGTAGAGAAAGATCAATTTAGTGTGAAATAGGTCCATTCAAAAGCCTGACAGCAGCAGTGAAGAAGCTGCCCTTGAGTTGGGTCATACATGACCTGATTTGTGTATCTTTTTCCCAATGGAAGAAGGTGGGAGTGGCCATGCAAGATTGCCCCTCAGTGTACCGAGATGTGAAGGTTAGGTGGACTGTCCATGGAAAATGTGCAGGGTCATGGGGATAGGTTGGGAGGGCTGGGCCTGGGTAAGATGCCCTTTTGGAGAGTCGGTGCTGACTCGATGGGCCAAATAGCCTCCTCCTGCACTGCAGGGATTCCAAGGAATGCATGTCTATTGTTGTCCAGCTGTGTGGAGCTGCTTCCAGTCTTGCCTATTCAGTCACAGCCAGGGGATCATCATCAATGTCTTCCCTTCTCATTCTGGCACGGTTATCCCTCCTGTTCTTTAAGGATCGAATCTTCGAGTCCTTCCACTCTACCTGCCCCATGGTGACATCATTGGAAACACAGTGCCAGTCTTCACGTATACATCAGTGATGCTCTGCTCCGTCTGGACACTATCCCTCTTGACTTCTCCAATAGTTGTTAGGCTCCTCATCCGACATCCCACACAGGAGAGCAGAGAGCTCTTCCGATTGAAGATTGGGAAGACATTGTCTTACCAATCCACCTCAATAAATCCCTTCCCATTCCACGGATTCTTTTGATTCGATTTGGTGTCTTACTGTCACGTGTACTAACTTACAGTCAAAAGTATTGTTTCTCGCGCGCTACACAGACAAAGCATATCGTTCATAGAGAAGGAAGGGAGAGGGTGCAGAATGTAGTGTTACAGTCATGGCTAGGGTGGAGAGAAAGATCAACTTAATGCAAGGTAGGTCCATTCAAAAGTCCGACAGCAGCAGGGAAGAAACTGTTCTTGAGTCAGTTGGTGTGTAGCCTCAGATCAAATGGGTTTTTCCAACAATCGACAATGGTTTCATGGCCATTGGTTGATTCTTAACCCCAGATATTTTTAATAGAATTCAAATTCCACCACTTACCATGGCGGAATTCGAACTCTGGTTCCCAGAGCATTAGCTGAGCTTCTGGGTTAACAGTCTGGTGATAGTACCACTAAGACTTGGATGTGGAAGCTATTGAAAGGGTGCAGAGGAGATTTACAAGGATGTTGTCCCATTGTTTAAGAAGGGGAACAGAGACTTCCCCGGGAATTATAGACCGGTGAGTCTTACTTCTGTTGCGGGCAAGGTTTTCGAAAAAATTATTAGGGATAGGATTTATAGTTATTTAGAGAGTAATGAATTGATTGGAGATAGTCAGCATGGTTTTGTAGCGGGTAGGTCGTGCCTTACTAACTTTATTGAGTTTTTTGAGAAAGTGACCAAAGAGGTGGATGGGGGTAAGGCAGTTGATGTGGTGTATATGGATTTTAGTAAGGCATTTGATAAGGTTCACCATGGTAGGCTTCTGCAGAAAATGCAGATGTATGGGATTGGAGGTGATCTAGGTAATTGGATCAGGAATTGGCTAGCAGATAGGAGACAGAGGGTGGTGGTTAATGGTAAATATTCGTCATGGAGTTCGGTTACGAGTGGTGTGCCTTAGGGATCTGTTTTGGGGCCACTGCTGTTTGTAATTTTTATTAATGATCTGGATGAGAGTATAGTTGGGTGGATCAGTAAATTTGCTGATGACACCAAAGTCGGAGGAGTGGTAGATAGTGAGGAGGGGTGTCATAGTTTACAGAGAGACTTGGACAAGTTGCAGAGCTGGGCTGTGAGGTGGCGGATGGAGTTTAATGTGGAAAAGTGTGAGGAATAACAGTTGTGTAGAGTATAGGGCTAACGGTAGGACTTTGAATAGTGTTGATGAACAGAGGGATCTAGGTGTATGTGTACATAGATCCCTGAAAGTTGGGAATCAAGTAGATAGGGTTGTTAGGAAGGCATACGGTGTCTTGGCGTTTATTGGTAGGGGGATTGAATTTAGGAGCCGCAGCGTCATGTTGCAACTGTACAAAACTCTGGTGCGGCCGCACTTGGAGTATTGTGTACAGTTCTGGTCCCCACATTACAGGAAGGATGTGGAGGCATTGGAGAGGGTGCAGAGGAGGTTTATCAGGATGTTGCCTGGTATGGAGGGGAGGTCCTATGAGGAGAGACTGAGGGATTTGGGGTTGTTTTCGCTAGAAAGAAGACGGCTAAGAGGGGATCTTATTGAAACATATAAGATGATTAGAGGTTTAGATAGGGTGGATAGTGATAGCCTTTTTCCTCGGATGGAGAAAGCTAGCACGAGGGGGCATGGCTTTAAATTAAGGGGTGGTAGTTATAGGACGGATGTCAGGGGTAGGTTCTTTACCCAGAGGGTGGTGAGGGATTGGAATGCCCTGCCTGCTGCAGTTATAAATGCGCCTAGTTTGGGGGCGTTTAAGAGATCTGTGGATAGGTTTATGGATGGAAAGGGATTGGTTTAGGTTAGCGGGTCATTGCTTTTTAATTGGTCGGCGCAACGTCGTGGGCCGAAGGGCCTGTTCTGCGCTGTAATGTTCTATGTTCTATGTTACCTGGATTGGAAGGCATGCCTTATGAGGATAGGTTGAAGGAGCTGGGTGTCTTCTCCCTGGAGAGACGAAGGTTGAGAGGCGACCTGATAGAGGTTTATAAGATGTTGAGAGGAATGGATAGGGTGGATTCTCGGAGGCTATTTCCCAGGGCTGAAATGGCTATGAGAGGACACAGGTTTAAGGTGCTGGGGAGCAGGTACAGAGGAGATGTCAGGGGTAAGTTTTTCACTCAGAGGGTGGTGAGTGAGTGAAATCGGCTGCCGTCGGTGGTGGTGGAGGCGAACTCGCTGGGGTCTTTTAACTTCTGGATGAGCCCATGGGATTTAATGGGATTGAGGGTTATTGATAGGCCTGGGAGGTAGGGATATGATCGGCGCAACATGTGGGCCGAAGGGGCTGTTTATGCTGTAGTTTTTCTATGTTCTATGTTAAGACATTGCCTCCTCTTATTCAGCCGCCTGGGCCCCAGGCTCTGGATGGAATTCCCTCTGCAAATGTTTTTGCCGTGCTCCCTCTTTCCTATCTTTTATACCGTTCCATTAAAACATTATCTGCCCTGGCGTCGCTTTGCGGCAGGTGTTTTCTTTTGACAAGCCTTTGTGAAGCGTCTCGGGGTTTAATGAGAGGATATAAACACACTTTAATATTGTTGCTGTCGCTGTGAGCCACCCAAAACTCCGACTGCATCCCAGCCTCTGACGCATCTCTCTCTCATTCACTGCGCTACGTCTGAGTGTAACTGTTGGTCCTTCTGCAAAGCGGTTTTTGCAAGTGATGTCAATTAATTAGCATTCAGTTCATAAGGACACAGAAGTGCAATTGATATCGACACAGTATATCATTGTTGATCTCAGGATGTGAAGTAGGATTTAATAACACCAGCTGGAAGTTAATTTGTCTGCTTACAAGGATATATTCACGGTTTGTGATCAGATTGCATCAAATATAAATGGTTCACTATCTACATCTTAGTCTATCTTCCTCTCGTTCTGTTCTCTTTGAGTTACGCGGGTCAGGCATTTGCTGGACAAGAACTGATCTCTGTCCTACCCCTGTCCTGAATTTACTTTTCAAAGTAAATTCTAACATCAGTGGTTTCGTTGCCTCAGATTTCGCTGTTCCTTTGCAAACTGATGATTTGATAAGATCTCTCTTCAAACATGGAGTGTAGGAGGCTGAGGGGTGAACATAAGAACATAAGAAATAAGAGCAGGAGTAGGCCATCTAGCCCCTCGAGCCTGCCCCGCCATTCAATAAGGTCATGGCTGATCTGAAGTGGATCAGTTCCACTTTCCCGCTTTCTCCCCATTACCCTTAATTCCCCTTGCCTGTCAGAAACCTATCTACCCGTGACTTAAATATAGAGGTCTTATATTAAGAACATAAGAACATAAGAAATAGGAGCAGGAGTAGGCCATCTGGCCCTTCGAGCCTGCCCCGCCATTCAATAAGATCATGGCTGATCTGTCGTGACTCAGCTCCACCCTCCCGCCCTCTCCCCATAACCCTTAATCCCCTCTCTTATCAAAACTTATATTACTCGTGATCTTATAGAGGTCTATAAAATAATGAGGGGCGCAGATCAGCCAGATAGTCAATATCTTTTCCCAAAGGTAGGGGAGTCTAAACACAGAGGGCATAAGTTTAAAGTGAGAAGGGAGAGATACAAAAGGATCTAGAGGGGCAATTTTTACACACAGAGGGTGGTGAGTGTCTGGAACAAGCTGCCAGAGATAGTAGTAGAGGCAGATACAGTTTTGTCTTTTATAAAACATTTAGACAGTTACATGGGTAAGATGGACACAGTAAGAAATCTCACAACACCAGGTTAAAGCCCAACAGGAGTTTTCGGAGTGCTGCTCCTTCATCAGGTGAGTGGAGAGGCGGGTTCACAAACAGAGCGTATATAGACACTGACTCAATTGCAAGATAGTGGTTGGAATGCATGTTTTTACAGGTGATCAAACCTTTACAGGTGGAGACAGTGCGAGTGGAGAGAGGGATAATCACTGGTTAAACTTGGTTACCTGTAAAGACTCGCTTTCCAACCATTATTTTGCAATTGTGTCTCTATCTATATATGCCCTGTTTGTGAACCCACTCACCTGATAAGGAGCAGAGCTCTGAAAGCTCGTGATCCCACATAAACCTGCTGGATTTTAATCTGGTGTTGTGAGATTTCTTACTGTGCCCATCCCAGTCTAACACCGGCATCTCCACATCATGAGTAAGATGGGTATAGAGGGATATGGGCCAAATAAGGGCAACTGGGGCTAGCTTAGCGGTAAAGACTGGACGGCACGGACAAGTTGGGCCAAAGGGTCTGTTTCCATGCTGTAAACCTCTATGACTCTATGGATCTTTTTAATGAATGCCGTCAAATGGAAAATAAAGCATTCCTCATGCCTCAACGTGAGGATATGTAGGAATGCACTGAACAGATGAACATGAACAGGCCATTCAGCCTCTCAAACCTGTGCTACCATTTAAGGAATGGCTGAGCTGTATCATAATTCCATCCACCCACTTTGGCCCCATGCTCCTGACCAGTAGAAGCCTTCACTCAAGTGATGTGAGCATTGTTAGTTCGAGGACCATTTTCTGACCATCCACTTAAGCCCTTGCACTGCTGCAGTCGATGAGATGTAGGTACACCCACAGTGCTGTTAGTCCCAGGATTTTGACCTAGTGACAGTGAAGGAACGACCAATATATTAACAAGTCAGGATGCTCTGAATTATTATGTTCTTATGTTGTGCAATTTATCTGGATTATCATAGAATTACAGAATCCCTACAGTACAGAAGGAAGCCATTCGGCCCATCCAGTCTGCATTGACCACAATCCCACCCAGGCCCTATCCCCATAACCCCGTGTATTTATGCTACTAATCCCCCTGCACCAGGATCAATTTAGCATGGCCAATCAACCTAACCTACATACCTTTGGACTGTGGGAGGAAACTGGAGCACTTGCGGGAAACCCACGCAGACACTGGGAGAATGTGCAAACTCCACACAGACAGTGGCCCAAGCGGGAATCGAACCCTTGGCGCTGTGAGGCAGCAGTGCTAACCACTGTGCCACCGTGCTGCCCCCAAAAAACATCACTAAACAAAAACCTGGTCATAGGTTGATTGGCCATGGTAAGAAGTTGCCCCTTAGTGTCCAGGGATGTGTAAGTTAGAGGGATTAGTGGGTATAATATGTAGGGATACGGGGGGTAGGGCCTGGGTGGGATTATGGTTGGTGCAGACTCGATGGGCCGAAGGGCCTCTTTCTGCACTGTGGGGTTCTATGATCCTATGATTATCATTTTACCTGAGGATTACTTGGGGATTATAAATATTAAAACTTTCCCACAGATATGCATTTGTTGTCACTGTGTCTATGGAGTGCAATGTGCAGAACGTGTTAATGAGGGCTGAGACAGTCAGTGAAATCAATGCTATCGCCCCCATAGTGTTATAAAATACCGAATGGGATATTATATTCCTTTCAAATTACCAACATTACATTATGTCATTAAAGTCAAATTTGTACTTGCTGGTTTGTGTAATAGTCACAATGGGATCACCAACCAACACTGCGTTATATGATTGCTCCTATTAATATTAATGACCCTGGCTGGATAAATATCAGAAGATATTTATAACCAAATGCCGTTCTGCTAGGACCTTCCTGTGACCGTTTGGTAAACTGGATGATGAATCTTGGGAGGGGAAAAAAATCTCGTGCATGATTGAGGGGAAGGGTTAAAGCAGAGGAAGGGAGGAGGAATAAGTGACCCGGGGACAGGAGAAGCAGCGGGCTGCATGATATTCCTCCCTGCCCCTAGGTGGTAGTGTTCCTGCTGTGACGCCACTGTGCCTCTAAGAACTGTATTTTTTAAATCATGTTCTCTGCAGTTAAATGCGGCTTTTTTTCATTGTGGCACCGGGTTACCTGATTTGAAGTCCTTTAATTGCTGCTTGAATGATTTAGATGGGATTTGTTAATTTTTGCTCTGGGCCTAATGCACTTTCTGGGAGTTTACGACCTTTTGAAGTGTTGTGGGGAGATTGATTGATAGGTCAGGAAGGACATTTTTTTTCTCTCCCAACAGAATTTTCATTTCAGATTTGGTGGCTGGTTATAAAGTATTTGGCCTTCAGCCTGAATGCAGTTTTCTCTCTCAAATTGTTTTGGGAAGCATTGTAACTTCAAGCTTCTGTGTGTGAAATCATCACAGAAATCATAGAAATTCTACAGTGCAGAAAGAGGCCATTTGGCCCATCAAGTCTACACCGACCACAATCCCACCCAGGTTCGATCCCCATATATTACATAAGAACATAAGAAATAGGAGCAGGAGTCGGCCAGCTAGCCCTTCGAGTCTGCTCCGCCATTCAATAAGATCATGGCTGATCTGAAGTGGATCAGTTCCACTTTCCCGCCCTCTCCCCATAACCCTTAATTCCCCTTGCCTATCAAAAACCTAACTACCCGTGACTTAAATATATTTAGCGAGGTAGCCTCCACCACTTCAACGGGCAGAGAATTCCAGAGATTCACCACCCTTTGAGTGAAGAAGTTCCTCCTCAACTCCGATCTAAACTGCACCCCCCCCTTATCTTGAGGCTGTGCCCTCTAGTCCTGCTGTCCTTTCTGAGCAGGAAGAATCTCTTTACCTCTACCCTATCCATCCCCTTCATTATCTTATACGTCTCTGTAAGATCCCCAACTAATCCCTCTAACCTACACAACCCAGGACACTAAGGGGCAATTTAGCATGGCCAATTAACCTAACCCGCACATCTTTGGACTGTGGGAGGAAACTGGAGCACCCGGAGGAAACCCATGCAGAGATAGGGAGAACGTGCAACCTCCACACAGACAGTGACCCGAGCCGGGAATCGAACCCAGGTCCCTGGAGCTGTGAAGCAGCAGTGCTAACCACTGTGCTACCGTGCCATGTGTGTGTGTGTGTTGCCTGAGACTTGGTTAAGGGAAGGACAGGATTGGCAGCTTCACATTCCAGGATATACCAATGCAGATAACACCAAGATTGGTGGCATAGTGGACAGTGAAGAAAGTTATCTTCAATTGCAATGGAATCTTGATCAATTGGGCCAGTGGGCTGACAAATGGCAGATGGAATTTAATTTAGATAAATGTGAAGTAATGCATTTTGGAAGGTCTAATACAGATAGGAAATATACAGTGAATGGCAGAACCCCTAAGAATATTGATAGGCAGAGGGATCTGGGTGTACAGGTACACAGGTCACTGAAAGTGGCAATGCACGTGGAGAAGGTAGTCAAGAAGGCATATGGCATGCTTGCCTTTATCGGTCAGGGTGTTGAGTTTAAAAATTGGCATGTTATATTGCAGCTTTATAGAACCTTAGTTATGCGCACTTGGAATATAGTGTTCAATTCTGTTGTCACACTACCAGAAGGATGTGGAGGCTTTGGAGAGGGCACAGAAAAGATTTACCAGGATGTTGCCCCTGGTATGGAGGGCATTAGCTGTGAGGAGAGGTTGGAGAAACTTGGTTTGTTCTCACTGGAGCGACGGAGGTTGACGGGTGACCTGATAGAAGTCTACAAGATTATGAGGGGCCTGGACAGAGTGGATAGTCAGAAGCTTTTTCCCAGGGTGGAAGAGTCATTTACTAGGGTGCACAGGTTTAAGGTGCGGGGGGCAAGGTTTAAAGGAGATGTACGAGGGAGATATTTTACATAGAGGATGGTGGGCGCCTGGAACTCGTTGCTGGAGAAGGTGGTGGAAGTGGATATTGTAATGAGTTTTAAGGCACATCTTGACAAGTACATGAAATGGATGATAATAGAGGGTTACAGTCCCCGGAAGGGTAGGGGATTTTAGTTAAGTCGGGCAGCATAGTCTGTGCAGGCTTTGAGGGCCGAAGGGCCTGTTCCTGTGCTGTAATTATCATTGTTCTTTGTTCTTCTTTGTGTGTGTGCGTATGTGTGTGTGTGTGTGTGAGTGTGTGTGCGTGTGTGTGTGTGTGTGTGTGAGTGGGTGAGTGTGTGTGTGAGTGTGTGTGTGTGAGTGGGTGAGTACAAGTGTGTGTGTGAGTGTGTGTGTGTGAGTGGGTGAGTACAAGTGTGGGTGTGAGTGTGTGTGAGTGTGTGTTTGAGTGTGTGTGTGAGTGGGTGAGTACGAGCATGTGTGCGAGTGTGTGTGTGTGTGTGAGTGTGTGTGTGAGTGTGTGTGTGAGTGGGTGAGTATGAGTGTGTGTGTGAGTGTGTGTGTGAGTGTGTGTGTGAGAGGGTGAGTATGAGTGTGTGTGAATGTGTGTGTGAGAGTGTGGGTGTGAGTGGGTGAGTACGAGTGTGTGTGTGAGTGTGTGTGTGAGTGTGTGAGTGTGTGTGTGAGTGGGTGAGTATGAGTGTGTGTGTGATTGTGTGTGTGTGAGTGTGGGTGTGAGTGGGTGAGTACGAGTGTGTGTGTGAGTGTGTGTGTGTGAGTGTGTGTGTGAGTGGGTGAGCATGAGTGTGTGTGTGAGTGTGTGTGAGTGTGTGTGTGAGAGGGTGAGTATGAGTGTGTATGTGAGTGTGTGTGAGTGTGTATGTGAGAGTGTGGGTGTGAGTGGGTGAGTACGAGTGTGTGTGTGAGTGTGTGTGTGTGAGTGTGTGAGTGAGTGTGTGTGTGAGTGGGTGAGTATGAGTGTGTGTGTGAGTGTGTGTGTGTGAGTGTGGGTGTGAGTGAGTGAATACGAGTGTGTGTGTGAGTGTGTGTGTGAGTGGGTGAGTATGAGTGTGTGTGTGAGTGTGTGTGAGTGTGTGTGTGTGAGTGTGTGTGTGAGTGTGTGCGTGAGTGGGTGAGTATGAGTGTGTGTGAGTGTGTGTGAGTGTGTGTGTGAGAGTGTGTGTGTGAGTGGGTGAGCACGAGTGTGTGTGTGTGAGTGTGTGTGTGAGTGGGTGAGCATGAGTGTGTGTGTGAGTGTGTGTGTGAGTGTGTGTGTGAGTGTGTGTGTGAGTGGGTGAGTACGAGTGTGTGTGTGAGTGTGTGTGAGTGTGTGTGTGAGTGGGTGAGCACGAGTGTGTGTGTGTGAGTGTGTGTGTGAGTGTGTGTGTGAGTGGGTGAGTACGAGTGTGTGTGTGAGTGTGTGTGTGAGTGGGTGAGCACGAGTGTGTGTGTGAGTGTGTGTGTGAGTGTGTGTGTGAGTGTGTGTGTGAGTGGGTGAGTACGAGTGTGTGTGTGAGTGTGTGTGTGAGTGTGTGTGTGAGTGTGTGTGTGAGTGGGTGAGTACGAGTGTGTGTGTGAGTGTGTGTGTGAGTGGGTGAGCACGAGTGTGTGTGTGAGTGTGTGTGTGAGTGTGTGTGTGAGTGGGTGAGTACGAGTGTGTGTGTGAGTGTGTGTGAGTGTGTGTGTGAGTGTGTGTGTGAGTGTGTGTGTGAGTGGGTGAGTACGAGTGTGTGTGTGAGTGTGTGTGTGAGTGGGTGAGTACGAGTGTGTGTGTGAGTGTGTGTGTGAGTGTGGGTGTGAGTGTGTGTGTGAGTGGGTGAGTACGAGTGTGTGTGTGAGTGTGTGTGTGAGTGGGTGAGTACGAGTGTGTGTGTGAGTGTGTGTGTGAGTGGGTGAGCACGAGTGTGTGTGTGAGTGTGTGTGAGTGTGAGTGTGTGTGTGAGTGGGTGAGTACGAGTGTGTGTGTGAGTGTGTGTGTGAGTGGGTGAGTACGAGTGTGTGTGTGAGTGTGTGTGTGAGTGGGTGAGCACGAGTGTGTGTGTGAGTGTGTGTGTGAGTGGGTGAGCACGAGTGTGTGTGTGAGTGTGTGTGAGTGTGAGTGTGTGTGTGAGTGGGTGAGTACGAGTGTGTGTGTGAGTGTGTGTGTGAGTGGGTGAGTACGAGTGTGTGTGTGAGTGTGTGTGTGAGTGGGTGAGTACGAGTGTGTGTGTGAGTGTGTGTGTGAGTGGGTGTGTATGAGTGTGTGTGTGAGTGTGTGTGTGAGTGGGTGAGTACGAGTGTGTGTGTGTGTGTGTGTGTGCATGCTAACTCTATTCTTAAATAAACTTTGTTTGATAAAAACTCCCTAGTGGGTCAGTTGAATCATGCCTGAAGTGAAACACCTCATGAACATCAACTGAAACAAGGACATTTGGCATGTCAGCTACGACTCTCACCAACTTTTACAGATGCCCCACAGAAAGCATTCTTTCTGGTTGTATCACAGCTTGGTATGGGCTCCTGCTCTGCCCAAGATCGCAAGGAACGACAAAAGCTCGTGAGTGAAGCCCAATCCATCACACAAACCAGCCTCCCATCCATTGACTCTGTCTACACTTCCTGTTGCCTCGGCAAAGCAGCCAACACAATTAAGGACCCCACGTACCCCGGACATTCTCTCATCCACCTTCTCCCATTGGGAAAAAGATCTGAGGTCACGTACCAACCGACTCAAGAACAGCTTCTTCCCTGCTGCTGTCAGACTTTTGAATGGACTACCTCGTATTGAGTTGATCTTTCTCTGTACCCTAGCTGTGGCTGTAACACTACATTCTGCACACTCTCCTTTCCTTCTCTATGAACAGTATGTTTTGTCTGTAAGGCGTGCAAGATGTTAATACATGTGACAATAATAAATCAAATCAAATCAAATCAAGCATCTCATGCTTAATCTAGCCAAACTCAAAGTGCAAAATCTCCAGTCTAGGTTAATTTCATAAGGAACCTTGGCGTTTCTGACCTGGATTATAACACCAAGCATCTGCTTCCATTGCCCTGTTTGTATGTGTGGGAGGTGCTGTTGCTGGAAGCTTGGTGAGTTGCTGCTGCAATGTATCTCGTATATAGCACACCTTGCTGCCACAGGGTGACAGTGGTGGAGGGAATCAAAGTTTAAGGGGATGGATGGGGTGCTGATCAAACAAATTGCTTTCTTTGGATTGTGTTGAGATTCTTGTCGCTGTACTTATGAGGCAGGTGGAGAATGGGATGCTGGCCTTCATAGCGAGGGGGATTGAATATAAAAGTAGGGAGGTCTTGCTGCAGCTGTATAGGGCATTAGTGAGGCCGCAGCTGGAGTACTGTGTGCAGTTTTGGGCGCCGCACCTGCGCAAGGATATTTTGGCCCTGGAGGGAGTGCAGAGGAGGTTTACTCGGCTGATACCGGAGTTGAGGGGATTGAGCTATGAGGAGAGGCTGAATAAACTAGGCTTGTACTCGTTAGAGTTTAGAAGAATGAGGGGAGATCTCATTGAGACGTATAAGATGATGAATGGGATGGATAGGATAGAGGTGGAGAGACTCTTCCCGCTCAAAAAAGACAGTAGGACTAGGGGGCACAGCCTCAAGATAAAGGGGGGGCGGTTTAGAACAGAGTTGAGGAGGAACTTCTTCACTCAAAGGGTGGTGAATCTCTGGAATTCTCTGCCCGTTGAAGTGGTGGAGGCTGCCTCGCTAAATATTTTTAAGAAACGGGTTGATGGGTTTTTGATAAGAGAAGGGATTAAGGGTTATGGGGAGAGGGCGGGAAGGTGGAGCTGAGTCACGACAGATCAGCCATGATCATATTGAATGGTGGGGCAGGCTCGAAGGGCCAGATGGCCTACTCCTGCTCCTATTTCTTATGTTCTTATGTTCTTATAAGCCATCACATTGCTGGCCTTGGTGTCTTGATGTGAGACCGCCTCTGTCTCTGGGGGAGTCAGGAAGCTGAGTTCCTCACCAGGGAAATCTCAGCACCCGAACTGCCCGTGTAGCTGCGGTATTTACACTGCTGGTCCAGCTGAGTCCAACAAGGGGCATACACGCGGTGGGATGTGCGAGGGTTACTCTTGGATGTTTCGAGAGTTGCCGAGTGCTTCATGTCGTTAGTGTGCGCTTAAACTGGACCAGCTGACGAGTGACACGACAGCTCGGTGACTATCACTGTTTGATGTGCAGATTTGGGCCGGTATCTGTGGGAGTTTGCACATTCTCCCCGTGCTTGCGTGGGTTTTCTCTGGGTGCTCTGGTTTCCTCCCACACCCCAAAGATGTGCTCTTAGGCTGATTGGTGTTAACAAATTGTCCCTAAATTAGACTCCCCTCAGTCTGGTTTCCAATGTGGAGTGCCAAGGGTCATGGGTGGAGAGGGGACTCACAATGTTAAGATGGCAGCGTGGGCTCGTTGGGCCGAAGGACCTGTTTCCCAGGCTGTGGTGTTCTTTTGTTCTTTGAGTCTCCATAATGCCATTGAATGTCAAGGGGAGATTGTTAGATTCTTGACTGATGGAGATGGTCGTTGCCTGGCATATGCCCTGGTGCAAAGTGCACTTGCCACTTGCTGGCCCCAGCCTGAACATTGGCTGCAAATGAACATGGGCTGATTCAGTATCTGAGGAGTTGCGAATGGTGCTGAACTTTGTGCAACCATCAGCGAACATCCCAACACTGACCTTGAGATGGGAGGAAGGATGCTGATGAAGAAAGCTGCCCGCTGTGCGAAGAAATGGGATGGTGGAGAGGCAATGGCATAGTGCCTTTGTCACTGGGCTAGTAGTGCAGAGATGCAGGGGGGTAATATCCTGGGAGCCGGATTCAAATCCCAGCATGGCAGATGCTGACGTTTGAATTTGAGTAAAATCTGGAATTAGAACATCAATGGTGACCATGAAACCATTGTCAATTGCTGTAAGTGCCCTTGGAGTTAGGAAATGTTCCATCCTTCCCTGGTCTGGCCTACAGGTAACTCCAGATTCACAATAGAAATCATAGAAACCCTACAGTATAGAAAGAGGCCATTCGACCCATCGAGTCTGCACCAAACACAATCCCACCCAGGCCCTATCCCCATATCCCTACATATTATACCCACTAATCCCCTCTAACCTACACATCTCAGGACACTAAGGGGCAATTTCTTAGCATGGCCAATCAACCTAACCCGCACATCTTTGGACTGTGGGAGGAAACCGGAGCACCCGGAGGAAACCCACGCAGACACGGGGAGAATGTGCAAACTCCACACAGGCAGTGACCCGAGCCGGGAATCGAACCCAGGTCCATGGAGCTGTGAACAAAGCAGCAGTGCTAACCACTGTGCTACCGTGCCGCCCTAATAGTTGACTCTTAAGTGTTTTTTTATTCATTCGTGGGGCATAGGCGTCGCTGGCTGGCCAGCATTTATTGCCCAGCCCTAGTTGCCCATGTTCAAAGGACAGTTGAGAATCAACCACATTGCTGTGGGTCTGGAGTCACATGTAGGCCAGACCGGGTAAGGACGGCAGATTTCCTTCCCTAAAGGACATTAGTGAACCAGATGGGTTTTTCCAACAATGGTTTCATGGTCATTAGTGGATTCTTAATGCCAGATATATTTTACTGAATTCAAATTCCACCATCTGCCGTGGTGGGATTCGAACCCCGGGTCCCCAGAACATTAGTTAAATTTCAGGATAATACCACTAGACCATTGTCTCCCCTTCGTGCCCCCAGAAATGGCCTTGTGGGCAATTAGGGTTGGGCAATTAGGGTTGGCCCAAGTAACAACACCCCACACCCTATGAATGGATGAAGGAAAAAAAAACCATCTGAGTTGCTTAGCTCAAATTTTAAGGTTATGCTCTCTTGTTCTGGACTCATGCACCCCCATCCTCCCATCCATCCCCCCAAAACCTAGCAGAGGAAACAATGGATGGAATTTTCCACCATTCCCGCTGGTGGGATTTTCCGTGAATCTCTTGACGGCGGATGGTGCAAACCACGGGAAATCCCATTGACCACAGCAGGATTGGTAGATCCCACTGCTGGCCAATCGCGGGACACCCAGTCGCGTCCACCAATCCACCTATCCTGTCAACTCCGTCAATCAGTTTAAACCTCAGTTAAGTCATTGTCCAGCCTTCAGTAGCTGTGGAAATACAAGCCCAGTCATGCCGTGCTGTATGTCCGTGTAATATAATCCTTTGGAACATTGTTATTATTCAAGACCATAAAACACAGGAGCAGAATTAGGCCACTCGGCCCATTGACTCTGTTCCGCCATTCATCATGGTTGATATTTTTCTCATCCCCATTCAACAAAGAACAAAGAACAAAAATCAGCCCGGGAAACAGGCCCTTCGGCCCAACGAGCCCGCGCTGCCATCTCAACACCACCAGTCCCCCCCTCCACCCACGACCCCTGTCTAATGTTTTATGGCCATCCAGATTGAGGGAAACTGATTTAGGGACAATTTATTACCTTCAATCAGCCTAACAGCGCATCTTTGGGGTGTGGGAGGAAACCGGAGCACCCGGAGAAAACCCACGCGAGCACGGGGAGAATGCGCAAACTCCACACAGACACCGGCCCAAATCCATGTGTCTGCACAGCAATCAGTGATAGTCACTGAGCTGTCGTCTTGCCCAGTATCTGGTCCAGTTTAGGCACACACTAACGACATGAAGCACGAGGCCAATCTCAAACAACCAAGAGCAGCCCCAGTACGACCCATCGCGTGTATGCCCCTCGTTGGACACAAGGCGGACCAACTTAAAACCTGTGAATGAATAGGGGAAAAAAAACATTATTATTGTACCATATCCATTTACATTACTAGGGACGCCCCAATGCTAATGACCCTCATTTAAAACAATCTCCTATATCCTCCTGCCTTTTCCCCATAACCCCTGATTCCCTCATGAATCAGGAGCCTATCTATGTCTGTCTTAAAGACACTCACTGACCTGGCCTCCACAGCCTTCTGCGGCAAAGAGTTCCACAGATTCCCCACTCTCTGGCTGAAGAAATTCCTCCTCATCTCTGTTTTAAAGGATCGTCCCTTTAGCCTGAGGTTGTGCCCCCTGGTTCTAGACTCTTCCACGAGTGGAAACATCCTCTCCACGTCCACTCTATCCAGGCCTCGCAGTATCCTGTAAGTTTCAATAAGATCCCCCCCTCATCCTTCTAAACTCCAACGAGTACAGACCCAGAGTCCTCAAATGTTCCTCATACGACAAGCTCTTCATTCCAGGGATCATTCTTGTGAACCTCCTCTGGACCCTTTCCAAGGCCAGCACATCCTTCTCTTGATAAGGGACCCAAAACTGCTCACAGTACTCCAAACGGGGTCTGACCAGAGCCTGATACAGCCCCGGAAGTACATCCCTGTTCTTGTATTCTAGCCCTCTTGACATGAACGCTAACATTGCATTCACCTTCTTAACTGTTGACTGAACCTACATGTTAACCTCAAGGGAATCTTGAACAATGACTCCCAAGTCCCTTTGTGTTTTTGGCCCTTAGTGTATTCAAGCTTTAAAGATAGAAGGCAATAAAGGATTAATACGCGGATAGAAGAATGTATAACAATAATTGACATCACTCATTAATGGTTTCCATGGAGAATTGGTAGAATTTGATCCTCAGACCACCCGTAGAAGCCCAGAATGTTGTGCAATAAAAGCGACATGACACAAAATCAATGACACTGCTAATAATACATGACATTACATCTCTATTGTAGCCCTGTCTCATAAGATCCATTAGTCTAAGACACGAGCAGAGATAACATTGTTAAATTAGCCTTACATGAAATATCAACGTGTAAAATGTAGGTTCACCGAGTCATCAGTACCTTGCGTATTTCTCTCATCAGCTCCATTCACACTCCAGATGACTGAGGCACACAGACGAAGGCGTTGGGAACACTGTGGTGTTACTGATAACAGCCACTGTGATGTGACCCATGCCCCTACTGAGTTAATCCGTTACATGAATAGAAACCAACGCCTGCTGCAGGTCTAAAGACCAGGACTGGTTGCAGGGTAGCAGGATGTGACCTGTGTGCGCGCAACTGACCCCAGGAACGCTGGACCATCGGGTCAGGAGGAGGCCATTCAGCCCATCGAATTGGCGAAATGCTAGGATTTTTGTTCATGGCATGAGTTAGTGGCCCATTAATAGTAGGATTTTATAAGGGCTGTAATTCTATAAGTATTAGTGGCACGGTAGTTAACGCTGCTGCCTCACAGCACTAGAGATCCGGGTCCGATTTCAACCTTGGATAGCTGTCTGTGGGGAGTTTGCACATGCTCCCCCTATCTTATGGCTTTCCTCCAGCTGCTCCAGTTTGCTCCCACAGCCCAATGATGTGTAAAAGCAAAATACTGTGAATCTGAAATGAAAATAGAAAATGCTGGAAAATCTCAGCAGGTCTGACAGCATCTGTGGGGAGAGTATAGAGCAAATGTTTCAAGTCTAGGTGACCCACTGTCAGAGCAAAAAGGTGCCCTGGAAGCAGGAACAAGGGGCAGGAAAAGATTTCCGTTGAGTTAAGGAAAGGAGAAACAGACTCCAGTAAATGAAAGAGCTGCAGAGAGTGGACTTTAAGTGAAATGGCCATGGGAGAAGCTTTGATAGCCAAAGAGAGCCCACAAGAAACCCTTAAGCCCACTTGGGACTAATAAATAGACTTTAAACAGATACAATGGCTGCAACTTTTGCAATGTGTGTTCTGATTTCAGCATCAGGGAACTGGTTAAGAACATAAGAAATAGGAGCAGGTTGTTGGTGATTAGTGGCAAGATTGTTGGTGATTGTGGAGTCTAGATATTGGTCGGCCAGATGGCGGGTTAAGGGAGAGAGATCCAAAAATAACATTTTGTTTAAGGTAGACAAAGTTTGATATTCAAGATGTTTACTAAGTGAATAATGCCATAAGATTCCATAGGATGTGAACAAATAAAGATAAAGATGACTGAACAAGTTTAGAAAGATAAAACAATTTGCAATATTTATCTTATTCTCTATCATTCAGGATAAGTATAAGATATATCTGTATTAACAGGCAAATTGCAGTCATACTACAGAATAAATGACAGATGCGGCTAAACTCGATTCCGTGGATTTCCTAATGACCCATCTCGACATCTGTTACATGGTGACCCAACCAATCTCACTGAAACTTCATCTTTCACATGAGGGTTTCCAATCTCCACATTCAAAGACCTCACATTGGAGTTCTCTCCAAAATTTGCTCTCACTCTGATTACTTCAACACTGGCCACCTCGTGGGATCTCCATCTCATTTTCCGAGGTTCCTTTTGCCTTGGATCCCTGAATCTGAGAAGGTACTGAAAGCTGGGGACTCATTTCTGTAGGCCGCTGGGGCAAAGGTACCCCTTTGGAGTAGTTGAGTTCTGCTTAAGTGCAGCTTAGACAAGCTGAAATTGTGCTTATAATTGATTCTTGAACCATAGAACCATAGAACCCTACAGTGCAGAAACAGGCCATTCGGCCCATCGAGTCTGCACCGAACACAATCCCACCCAGACCCTATCCCCATATCCCTACACATTTACCTGCTAATCCCTCTAACCTACACATCCCAGGACACTAAGGGGCAATTTTAGCATAGCCAATGAACCTAACCCGCACATCTTTGGACTGTGGGAGGAAACCGGAGCACCCGGAGAAAACCCACGCAGACACGAGGAGAATGTGCAAACTCCACACAGGCAGTGACCCGAGCCGGGAATCGAACCCAGGACCCTGGAGCTGTGAAGCAGCAGTGCTAACCACTGTGCTACCGTGCCGCCCACAGTGCACTCAAGGATTCAGGGATCCAGGGCAAAAGGAACCTCGGAAAATGAGATGGAGATCCCACGAGGTGGCCACTGTTGAAGTAATCAGAGTGAGAGCGAATTTTGGAGAGAACTCCAATATGAGGTCTTGGAATGTGGAGATTGGGAACCCCCATGAGAAAGATAAAGTTCCAGTGAGGGTGGTTGGGTGACAATGTAACAGATATCGAGGTGGGTCATTAAGAAATCCATGGAATCAAGTTTAATCGCATCTGTCATTTATTCTGTAGTGTGACTGCAATCGACTTGTTCGTACAGATATACCTTATACTTACCCTGAATATTAGAGAATTAGATAAATATTGTAAATTGTTTTATCTTTCTAAACTTGTTCAGTCATCTTTATCTTTATTTGTTCACATCCTACGGAACCTTATGGCTTTATTCACTTAGTAAAGATCTTGAATATCAAACTTTGTCTACTTAAAACAAAATGCTACTTTTGAATGTCTCTCCCATAACCCCTGCTCTGGCTGACCAATATCTAGACTCCACAATCACCAACAACCCATCTCCTGATGCTGAAATCAGAATACACTTCACAAAAGTTGCAGCTGCTGTATCTGTTTAAAGTTTATTTATTAGTCACAAGTAGGTTGAAATTAACACTGCAATGAAGTTACTGTGAAAATCCCCGAGTCACCACACTCCAGCACTTGTTCAGGTACACTGAGGGAGAATTTAGCATGGCCGGTGCAGTTAACCAGCACGTCTTTCAGACCGTGGGACGAAACTGGGGCACCTGGAGGAAACCCACGCAGATACAGGGAGAATGCGCAGACTCCGCACAGACAGTGACCCAAGCCAGGAATCGATCCCAGGTCCCTGGAGCTGTGAGGCAGCAATGCTAACACTGTGCCACCATAGTGCCTGGCCTGGGCTGAGTCAGAGAGTGTGGGACAACAGAAACCTGTGAGAACACCAAATTAAGTTTACCAAGACTGTGTCCTTAGCACATTCTGTGCCCGTGGGAAGATTATTAGTTTATTTGTGTCACAAGCAGGCTTACATTAATACTGCAATGAAGTTACTGTGAAATTCTCCTAGTCACCACCATCTGATGCCTGTTCGGGTCAATGCATCTTACCAACATGTCTTTCAGAATGTGGGAGGGAGCCGGAGCACCTGGAGGAAACCCACGCAGACACGGGGAGAATGTGCAGTCTCCATTCAGGCCGAATCAGGAATCGAACCCGGGTCCCTGACACTGTGAGGCAGCAGTGCTAACCACTGTGTCACTGTGCCCTATGTTCCCCCTAACACCAAAATTAAATGTAAACCCCAGGATCTAGGTTTGTTTTTATTCATTAGTGGGACACGGGTGTCACTGGCTGGGTCAGCATTTATTGCCCATCCCTAGTTGCCCCTTGAGAAGGTGGGGGTGAGCTGCCATCTTGAATCGCTGCAGTCCACGTGCTGTGGGTTGACCCACAATGCCGTTAGGGAGGGAATTCCAGGATTTTGACCCAGTGACGGTGAAGGAACGGCCGATATATTTCCAAGTCAGGATGGGTGAGTGACTGGGAGGGGGACTTGCAGGTGGGGATGTTCCCCATGTATCTGCTGCCCTCGTCCTTCTAGATGGAAGTGGTGGTGGGTTTGGAAGGTGCTGTCTAAGGATCTTTGGTGAGATGCTGCAGTGTATCTTGTAGACAGTACACACTGCTGCTACTGAGCATCGGTGGTGGAGGGATTGAATGTTTGTAGATGTGGTGCCAATCAAACGGGGCTGCTCTGTTCTGGATGCTGCCAAGTTTCTTGAGTGCTGTTACCTTCATTCAACACCTTGGAATTTAACACCTTGGGTCTCAATAACAGCCTAAACCATCGCTTTTAAAGGCAGAAAGTAATGTGGACATTACCACTTGTAGATGGAAGATGACTCAAATGCGCCCTTATTGACATGGGTGTATGTAGCGTGCTAAACTCTGGAATGACCATTCTCCCATTGTAGAATCATTGTACATTGTATTCACTGTGCGAATATAGACCTGATGCTTTTAGAATCGCTGCCACTTCCACAACCCATACTTCAATTCCAAGTGCCCTCAGGGATTGCAAACGTGTTAATGTTCCCATCAAAAGCTTACCTACAATAACATTTGGCAAGGCAAACCACTCAAGGAGCCAGTTGGTGATTTCCCGAATTTCTTAATTGCGTGAGTGGCGTCGAGAGCTGAACTTAATCAAGCAGTGTGTTTGACCAGTGAATCACGCACTCCAGTGACTGAAGCATTTAACCATTTAAGAAGGCACTAAGTGATTACTTGAATAGAAACAATGTTCTGGGGGCATGGGGAAAAGCCAATACACTAAAAGCGAATTTAAGATTATCACACAGCCTTACAATATGGCTCACTTGCAATTGCTAGAAGCTATCGTGTTGATGGCAGTTGCTATAGAGATATATATTTCCTTTATGCTTATGGGACTGTTTTCAAGTTCAGTTTTTTTCCAGAGGTAGTCAGTCTAGCTGGAGGGAATGCAGAATCTTGGGGTGGAATTTTACTGGCACGACCACCCGAGGGAATTTCACAGTAACTTCATTGCAGTGTTAATATAAGCCTTACTTTTGACTGATAAATTAACTTTTACATTAAAGAAAGGATCATACAATCCCGCCCAAGGCCAACGGGGAACGCCGTTCTCCAAGTCTTGTCCATCCTTGGAATCGGGGCAGGCATACCGGTAAAATTCCGGCTATATAATCATAGAATTCCTACAGTGCGGAAGGAGGCCATTTGGCCCATCGCATCTGCACCGACTCTCATACAGGGCATCCTACCCAAGCCCAGCCCCACCCTATCCCCACTATTTTACAAAACTCTGCTCTCCCCCAAACATAGTTAGCCAACATCTCTTCCCGGATGTAGGAGAGTCTACAACGAGAGGGCACAGGTTTAAGGTGGGAGGAGAGAGATACCAAAGAGTCCAGAGGGGCAATTTTTTCACACAGAGGGTGGGGAGTGTTTGGAATGAGCTGTCAGTGGTAGTAGTAGAGGCAGGTACAATTTTGTTTTTTGAAAAGCATTTAGACAGTTACATGGGTAAGATGGGTATCCAGGGATATGGGCCAAATACAGGCAATGGAGTATAAGAACATAAGAATTAGGAGCAGGAGTCGGCCATCTGGCCCCTTGAGCTGCTCCCCCATTCAATAAGATCATGGCTGATCTTTTTGTGGACTCAGCTCCACTTACCTGCCCCCTCACCATAACCCTTAATTCCTTTACTGTTCAAAAATGTATCTATCCTCGCCTTAAAAACATTCAGTGAGGGAGCCTCAACTGCTTCACTGGGCAGGGAATTCCACAGATTCACAACCCTTTGTGTGAAGAAATTCCTCCTCAACTCAGTCCTAAATCTGCTGCCACTTATTTTGAGGCTATGCCCCCTAGTTCTAGTTTCACCCGCCAGTGAAAACAACTTCCCTGCTTTTAATCTATTCCCTTCATAAACTTATATGTTTTTATAAGATCTCCCCTCATTCTTCTTCATGTTTAGTCTTTGTTTGGGAATGATTACTCAAAGAGACCAACCATCGCAAGACGAAGACTTGTACCCTGAAGGATGCTTCAGAGAACAAGAAGATAGATCAAGGATATTTCTTGGCCAAGGTATTCCTGAATTCGGTAGTATCTATTTTCAGTTAAATAGTTAAAGTTGATTATTAGTTAGTGTTAATGCTCAGTTAAAGTTCCGTTTGAAAGTTGCTGTTCAGTTAGAATTAAGGTTCAATAAAGAGTTAATGAGTTGTAGCTGTTTATGTTGGAGTTGGTACTAGAAGTGTTAAATAAAGAAATCATTGAATTATTGTCCTTGTTTGTCTCATTAAGCTGGAACGCTTGGAAGATGTTTAAATGAAAAGATGTATACCATGTATAACAATGGTGAGCAATCAATGGTTTATGGGCAAACTCTGACAACCGTGACAGCTAAACTGTTTAGCAAATGAATCTTGCTAAACTGTGCTCCCTGTCTTGAGAAGGGGGTCAGAGAAGCAGCTGGCATCGATTTCCACTTTGCTCCGGGTTTGGCCACACCCTCGCCCCGAATTTTCCTATCCTGCCTGGCCTAAAAGTGTATAAAGGGGGTTCCGGACAACGTGAAGGTCCATTGACAGTCGGGTGGGAATTTCTAGCTAACCACTGTGCCACCATGCCCTATTCAGTCATTTTGGGCCTTGCCTGCCTCTCTCCTGCATTGGTTTGATGCCTTCTCTATCAACCTCTGGAGCTATGGACTTGGAGTGTGTGA
Organism: Prionace glauca; assembly: GCA_037974335.1. Taxonomy (NCBI): domain Eukaryota; kingdom Metazoa; phylum Chordata; class Chondrichthyes; order Carcharhiniformes; family Carcharhinidae; genus Prionace; species Prionace glauca. The sequence goes on from CM075722.1 coordinate 12,882,874, forward strand.
ATGCCCACTGTCATGTCTCGTGTGTGGGACATTGGGTAGTTCTCACTTGTGTCTTTTCCTTCCTGGCTGTAAAGAACAACAAAGAACAAAGATAATTACAGCACAGGAACAGGCCCTTCGGCCCTCCAAACCTGCACCGACCATGCTGCCCGACTGAACCAAAACCCCCTACCCTTCTGGGGACCGTACCCCTCTATTCCTATCCTATTCATATATTTGGCAAGATGACCCTTAAAAGTCACTATCGTCTCCGTTTTCACTACCTCCTCCGGCAACGAGCTCCAGGAATCCACTACCCTTTGTGTAAAAAATCTGCCTCCTATATCTCCTTTAAACCTTGCCCCTCGCACCTTAAACCTGTGCCCCCTAGTAATAGAATAGAACCCTACATAGAACCAGCATAGAACCCTACAGTGCAGAAACAGGCCCTTCGGCCCATCGAGTCTGCACCGAACACAATCCCACCCAGACCCTATCCCCATATCCCTACACATTTTACCTACTAATCCCTCTAACCTACACATCCCAGGACACTAAGGGGCAATTTTAGCATAGCCAATGAACCTAACCCGCACATCTTTGGACTGTGGGAGGAAACTGGAGCACCCGGAGAAAACCCACGCAGACACGAGGAGAATGTGCAAACTCCACACAGGCAGTGACCCGAGCCGGGAATCGAACCCAGGACCCTGGAGCTGTGAAGCAGCAGTGCTGCCCCATAATTGACTCTCCCACCCTGGGAAAAGGCTCCTGACTATCCACCCTGTCCATGCCCCTCATAATCTTGTAGATGTCTAAAGTTTGACTGACATCTGAAATTCCCCCTCCCCCCATTTCGTGGTCAATTCTTTTAAAGTCTAAAGTTTATCTATTAGTGTCAAAGCAGGCTTACATTAACACTGCAATGAAGTTACTGTGAAAATCCCCTAGTCAGCACACTCCGGTGCCTGTTCGGGTTACACTGAGGGAGAATTTAGCCCGGCTAATGCACCCTGACTCGCACATTGTTCAGACTGTGGGAGGAAACCAGAGCACCCAGAGGAAACCCACGCAGACACGGGGAGAACGCGCAGACTACGCACAGGCCGGGAATCAAACCCGGGTCCCTGAGGCAGCAGCGCTAACCACTGTGCCATCTTTCATTGGCAGAGGAGAAGAAATGTTTGGTTCCTGCTGTAACAGAGACTCCACTATAGAATATAGACAAATAGGAGCAGGAGGAGGCCATTTGGCCCTTTGAGCCTGCTCCACCATTCATGGATGATCCAACTTAATGGCCTGGTCCTGTCTTCCCTCCATATTCTTTGACCCCCCTTTGCCTCAAGAACTATATCTAACTGCTTCTTGAAAACATTCAATGTTTCTGGGCCCTGCTGCTTTCTGTGGTAGTGAACTCCACATGCCGATCACTCCCTGGGTGAAGAAACTTCTCCTCATCTCTGTCCTAAACTGTCTACCCTGTACCCCCAGACCGTGACCCCCTAGGTCTGGACTGCCCCACCCTCAGGAACATTCCTTCTGAATCTATCCTGTTAGAATTTCTGTGAGATCCCCTCTCGCTCTTCTAAACTCCAGTGAACATAATCCCAAACGACTTAATCTCTCCTTGTATGACAGACCTGCCATCTCAGGAATCAGCCTGGGTAAACCTTTGCTGTACTCCGTCTACAGCAAGGACATCCTTCCTCAGTCAATCTCCGCATGCAATCCGCGTAGCTAATGCCATCAGGTCTCCGACATGTTATAATAAATGAGATTAAACAGTGACATGCACTGGTTGCTCTGAACAGTATGCTGTCATTTCCACAATTCTCAAGCATGTCTGTCCAAGATCGCTGGCGAAACTGCGACATTAGCCTGCTTAATGGAGGAGCAAGAAATCTGCAGATAGATTCTGTGAGATTTCACACACTAAGGGTCCCACGGGGGCAGTGCTAACACTGGGAATGAAAACAATAGTAGAGCCGCAAGCTGTCAGAAACATCCACGGTGCAATTCAACTTTTGCACACAGGGTTCTGGCCTTTAGAAAATCCAGATTTCCATAGTAACCAGGCCTTATCTCAGGCCCGTCCCTCACCCTCCCTTGTGTGGACTGGAGGTAAGGTGGGTACAAAACTGGCTCGGTCAAAGAACTAAGAAGTCTCTCAATGCCAGGTTAAAGTTAAAACTTGATGTCCGTGTCGATAAGCGCGATCTTCTTGGAGATCCTCTCCACTTGGAGCCGGCAGTTTGCGGTGTCGATGGTAGTCAATGATAACCCAGTGTTGTGAGACTTCTTACCATGTTTACCCCAGTCCAATGCTGGCATCTCCACATCATGACTACTGTCGGTCAAAGAAGACAGAGGGGAGCCGTTGGAAGGGTGCATTTTTGAATGGAGACCTGTGACAAGTGGCGTTTCTCAGGAATCTGTGCTGGGACCTTTGCTCTTTGTAATATATATAAATGATTTGGAGGAAAATGTAACTGGTTTGATTAGCAAGTTTGCGGACGGTTGGTGGATTTGCGGATAGCAATGAGGACCATCAGAGGATACAGACTGGTTGGAGACTTGGGCAGAGAGATGGCAGATGGAGTTTAATCCAGACAAATGTGAGGGAATGTATTTTGGAATGTCTATTACAGATAAATATACATTAAAAGGCAGAACCCTTATGAGTATCGAAAGGCAAAGGGATTTAGGTGTATAGGTACACACAGCTCACTGAAAGTGGCAATGCCCAGTGCCCATCACCCAGCACTCAGTGTCAAGGGTCCTGCACCCAGTGTCCTGCACTCTGCACCCAGCACCCAACACCCAGCACCCAGTGCCCATCACCCAGTGCCCATCACCCAGTGCCCAATGCCTGGTGTCCAGCACCTAGTGCCCAGTTCCCAGCATTCATCATGCAGTGCCCAGTGCCCAATGCCCTGTGTCAAGTGCCCAGCACCCAATGCCCAGTGCTTAGCACCCAGTGCCCAGTACCCAGCGCCCAGTGTCCAGCACCTAGTGCCCAATGCCCGGCACCCAGTGCCCAGCGCCCGGTGCACTGGAAATGAGCAGCTGTTGGCTTGCCCGTGTACTGATCTTCCTGATCTTTCAGAGGGAATCACTGCTCCATCTCTGGACAGCACCTCATCCTTCACAGCATCCCCTGCAGTGAAGGCGGAAACATCCCCAATCCCCATGGTTGTTCTGTTTCCTTCATTTCCTCATGTAGTGAATTGAGCTGATAATTAGTGACAGCAACATGGGAGGGGGAGGGGGAACAAGTGCCTTTGCACAGTGGTTAGCACTGCTGCTTCACAGCTCCAGGGTCCTGGGTTCGATTCCCGGCTCGGGTCACTGTCTGTGTGGAGTTTGCACATTCTCCTCGTGTCTGCGTGGGTTTTCTCCGGGTGTTCTGGTTTCCTCCCACAGTCCAAAGATGTGCGGGTTAGGTTCATTGGCTATGCTAAAATTGCCCCTTAGTGTCCTGGGTTGTGTAGGTTAGAGGGATTAGCAGGTAAATGTGTAGGGATATGGGGATAGGGTCTGGGTGGGATTGTGTTCGGTGCAGACTCGATGGGCCGAAGGGCCTGTTTCTGCACTGTAGGGTTCTATGTAGTTGACGAGCTGTAGGGACAGCTTTCCATCAAAACACAAGCTAGGCTAATGATTCTTCTGACTAACAAGCTACACTCTTCACAAAACTGGCAATAACTCCAAAAGATGCCACTTCCTTAACCTCCGCTCATTTGTTCAGCATCTTCCCTAATAGGGCACAGTGGTTAGCACTGCTGCCCCACAGCGCCAGGGACCTGGGTTCAATTCCGGCCCCTGGTCACTGCCTGTGCGGAGATGGCACATTCTCCCCATGCCTGCGTGGGTTTCCTCCAGGTGCTCCGGTTTCCTCCCACAGCCTAAAGATGTGCAGGTTAGGTGGACTAAGAACAAAATCAGCCCGGGAAACAGGCCCTTTGGCCCAACGAGCCCGCGCCGCCATCTCAACACCACCAGTCCACCTCTCTACCCGTGACCCCTATCCAATGGCCATGCTAATTTACCTCTTAGTGTCAGGAGGAACCAGCTGGGGTAAATACATGGGGTTTCAAGGTTAGGGGGTTCAGGACTAGAGGGCACAGCCTCAAGATAAGCAGCGGGGGGGGGGGGGGAGGCGCAGTTTAGATCGGAGTTGAGGAGGAACTTCGTCACTCAAAGGGTGGTGAATCTCTGGAATTCTCTGCCCGTAGAAGTGGGCAGAGGCTACCTCGTTGAATATATTTAAGTCACGGGTAGATAGGTTTTTGGTAGGCAAGGGAATTAAGGGTTATGGGGAGAGGGCGGGAAAGTGGAACTGAGACACGACAGATCAGCCATGATCTTATTGAATGGCGGGGCAGGCTCGAAGGGCTGGATGGCCTACTCCTGCTCCTATTTCTTATGTTCTTACGTTCTGCTTCAGCCCTGTAGTGTCAGCCTGGATTTGATGTCCCAGACCTCAGCAGTGAGACTCGAACTCACAACATTCTGTGGGGGGGGGGGGAGGTTACGCTGTCCACACAAACACGGCAGAGGCTGCAACCTCCTCAGATCCAGGACTCAAACCGCTGCTGTTTTTGAATTGCCACTGCCCGCTGGCCGCCAATATAATTGGCAACCATTCACCTTATCCTCTTCGGAATGTCTCCTCTCTTGTGGAGGAAGTGCAGATCATTACGAGAAGTAAATTAAGCTGGACGTGGTCTCCATAGAAACGTTCTCAAGTAAAATAAGGAAGGTCTGGAAGTTGAGTGTTATTCATAGTTTGATGGCTCCCTGATGCTGTGCAGAGTGCACACACACACATCATTAATACCAGAGAGAATTTCAGCTGACCGCACGTTTACAGCAGTGTGCCTACGCAGTGTAATGTTCATTATCCCATTCGCACTCTGTTCTGCCGTGGGATCTTGCGCCCCGACAGGTCAGGAACCTGTGTTTTCTGCAGTCACTGACCCTAGACAGTGAGAGGAGAGAGTCGCCACTTGGGAGACATGATGGTGCAGAATAGAATCGTTGAATCCTGACTGTGCAAAAGGAGGACATTTGGCCTATTGAACCTGCACAATCCCGCCCAGACCATATCCCTGTAACCCCATATATAGAACATAGAACATTACAGCGCAGTACAGGCCCTTCGGCCCTCGATGTTGCGCCGACCTGTGGAACCAATCTAATGACCCTCTAACCTAAACTATTCCAATGTTATCCATATGCCTATCCACTGACCATTTGAACGCCCTTAAAGTTGGCGAGTCCACAACTGCTGCAGGTAGGGCATTCCACGCCCTTACTACCCTCTGAGTAAAGAACCTACCTCTGACATCCGTCCTATAATTACCACCCCTCAATTTAAAGCTATGTCCCCTCGTGTTAGCCGTCACCATCCGAGGAAAAAGGCTCTCACTGTCCACCCTATCTAACCCTCTGATCATCTTGTATGCCTCAATTAGGTCACCTCTTAACCTTCTTCTCTCTAACGAAAACAACCTCAAGTCCCTCAGCCTTTCCTCATAAGACCTTCCCACCATACCAGGCAACATCCTGGTAAACCTCCTCTGCACCCTTTCCAATGCCTCCACATCCTTCTTATAATGCGGCGACCAGAACTGTACGCAATACTCCAACTGCGGCCGCACCAGAGTTTTGTACAATTGTAACATGAACTCACGGCTCCAAAATTCAATCCCTCTACCAATAAAAGCCAACACACCGTACGCCTTCTTAACAACCCTATCAACCTGGGGGCCATATTGACCCTGCTCATTCCCCTGACACTAAGGGGCAATTTTAGCATGGCCAATCAACCTAAACCGCACATCTTTGGACTGTGGGAGGAAACCGGGGCATCCGGAGGAAACCCACGCAGACACGGGGAGAATGTGCAGGCTCCACACAGACAGTGACCCGAGCTGAGAATTGAACCCGAGTCCCTGGTGCTTTGAGGCAGCAGTGCCAACCACCATGCCACCCCAGCATCGTTGGGCTAGTACTCCTGAGGCTGATGCTCTGGGTACATGGGTTCAAATTCCACAACTGCAGCGGGTGGAGTTCATAGAATAGATCATAGATTCCCTGCAGTGCAGAAGGAGGCCATTCAGCCCATCAAGGATGCTCCGGTTTCCTCCCACAATCCAAAGATGTGCGGGTTAGGTTGATTGGCCATGTTAAATTGACCCTAGGGGATTAGCAGGGTAAATACATGGGGTTACAGGAATAGGGCCTGGGTGGGATTGTGGTTGGTGCGGATCCAAATAGGTCGAATAGTCTTCAGTGATGAAGGGATTGTATGTTTCTACGAAGTTTGCACTGACTCCCCAAAAGAGCATCTTACTCAGGCCCTATCCCTGTGACCTCATGTGTTTACCCCACTAACCTCTCCTAGGTTCACCAGGGTAACCTAACATGCCAATAGAACATAGAACACTACAGCACAAACAGGCCCTTCGGCCCACAAGTTGCCCCGATCATATCACTATCTTACCAGGCCATAGAACTATCTATAACTCTCAATCCCATTAGATCCCATATACTCATCCAGAAGTCTCTTAAAAGACCCCAGCGAGTTTGCCTCGACCACCACCGACGGCAGCCGATTCCACTCACTCACCACCCTCTGAGTGAAAAACTTACCCCTGACATCTCCTCTGTACCTGCTCCCCAGCACCTTAAACCTGTGTCCTCTCGTAGCGACCATTTCAGCCCTGGGGAAATAGCCTCCGAGAATCCACCCTATCTATTCCTCTCAACATTTTATAAACCTCTATCAGGTCGCCTCTCAACCTTCGTCTCTCCAGGGAGAAGAGACCCAGCTCCCTCAATCTATCCTCAATCAATCTAACCTGCACAACTTTGCCCCGACGATAGGTCATCCAGGCTTGAAACGTTGGCTCTATTCTCTCTCCACAGATGATGACAGACCTGCTGAGTTTCTCCAGCATTTTCCGTCTCTATTTCAGATTCCAGATCCACAGTAATTTGCCTTTATCTACACATCCTTGGACAGTCGGAAGAAACTGGAACACCCGGAGGAAACCCACGCAGATACAGGGAGAATGCGTAGACTCTGCACAGACAGTGACCCACTCCGGGAATCGAATCCAGATCCCTGGTACTGCGAGGCAGCAATGCTAACCACTGTGGCACAGTGTCACCCCTGAATATGTCATTAAAATTCAGTTTATATATTAGTGTCATAAGTAGACTTACATTAACACCGCAATGAAATTAATGTGAGAATCCCCTAGTTGCTATACTCTAGTGCCTGTTCAGGTACACTGAGGTAGAATTTAGAATGGCCAATCCATCTAACTAGCACATCTTTCAGACTGCGGGAGGAAACCGGAGCACCCGGAGAAAACCTATGCAGACACAGGGAGAATGTGCAGACTCCACAAGACAGTGCTATGGTTCAGGTCAGAAACTCCAAAGTGTTTCATGGAGCCCACCTCGTTTTGCACCTTGAATTTGGCCAGGATAAAAATGACATAGACCTCAGGTCTGATTCAAATGACCTACTGGGAAGCTTTTACCACACAAAGTTTATCTAAAAATACAGTTAACATGTACAGAAAGAAAACTAGCAATAACTATTACCAATTGCAAACAAAAAAGAGCCATGATACTGTATAATCCTTAACAAATATATCTAACAAGTATATCGAACTAATCCCAGAAACAAAAACCCTTCAGGTTCAATACAGCAAAGACTAATGTTCATGTGATACTGGGAACTAAGATCTTTGGATGAATGCAAGCCACTCGGTCTGTGATCCATTAAATTAACCGTCCCACCTGCTACAATTCCTATGACAGGTGGGATTGTTAAATTTATAACAACGCTTCAAATCTGACCTGACTCTTCTTCAAAACCTCCTTCAGAATTTTGTAGGTTGCAATGAGATTGTCTCTGCTTCTTTTTTAAATATAGTGGGTCGGATCTCAAGGAATGATGAGACAGAGTACAGGAATGAGATAGAGAATTTGGTGAATAATAATCTCAATGTCAACAAAATGAAGGATATTGCCATCGCTTTCTGGAAAAATAAAAGAGAACATGCCCCCATCAGCAGGGAGGAAGTAGAAATGGCTTTTAGGTGTCCAGATCACCAACAACCTGTCCTGGTCCCCCCCATGCTAACACTATAGTTAAGAAAATCCACCAACGTGTCTACTTTCTCAGAAGACTAAGGAAATTTGGGGTGTCAGCTACGACTCTCACCAACTTTTACAGATGCCCCATAGAAAGCATTCTTTCTGGTTGTATCACAGCTTGGTATGGGCTCCTGCTCTGCCCAAGACTGCAAGGAACTACAAAGGTTGTGAATGTAGCCCAGTCCATTACACAAAGCAGCCTCCCATCCATTGACTCTGTCTACACTTCCCGCTGCCTCGGAAAAGCAGCCAGCATAATTAAGGCCCCCGCGCACCCCGGACATTCTCTCTTCCACCTTCTTCCGTCGTCTGTCCTTTCCTTCTCTATGAACGGTATGTCTTGTCTGTACAGCGCGCAAGACCTTGTCTGTGTAGCACGCAAGGAACAATACTAAAATTTAAAGTCACAAGTAAGGCTTACATTAACACTGAAATGAAGTTACTGCGAAATTTCCCTAGTTGCTACAGTCCAGCACCTGTTTGGGTCCATGTACTTAACCAGCGTGCCTTTCAGAGTGTGGAAGGAAACCAGAGCACTCGAAGAAAACCCACGCAGGCACAGAGAGAACATGCAAACTCCACACAGACAATGACCCCCCCCCCCGCAGTGGGAATTGAACCTAGGTCTCTGAAGCAGCAGTGCTGACCACTGTGCTACCGTGTCACCCCAGTATAAAATGGCACTTCTTACTATATACCAATAATAAATTGAATCAAAAAAGCAAAAATATAAGCCCGATTTAGCCGGTGTCTCATGGAAACAGAGAAAGTAGAAGCAACAATAAGCCATCACACCTAATCCCCCCTCATAATTGCAAAGACTTCGATTAGATTAGGCATCCTCCACCAACATACACAACCCCGAACTCAGTCAATCTTTCTTGACTTCATTAAGACCTCCCTGAGACCTTGATCTTTGATGGTGTTTCTGCCGATCTTTGCAGCAGCTGTAAAATGTCACAGCAAAGATGAAATGCTGGATCTTGACATTTCTCTGAAGAAGCTTCGAGAGACACAGTCTGATCTACAGACACATGCTGCTGCTTCTTTCATTAGAGTTTTCTGCACGATAGGCTTTTCTCCCATTATTGGTTGTGGGAGTTGTGAGCCCAGAGTGATGATTTGAGCAAAGAATTGCAGAGAACATGAGTCAAAAGGGATGGGTGGTATTGACTGGGGAACGATTGAATGAGAGGGCAATTAAAAAGCACAATCAAAGGAGATAATGAGAAAGGTTTGTTTGATTCTGCCCCCCCTCCTTCTCCACTTGGACTCATTTGCACAGCCAACCCACTGAGTGACAGCAGGGTTGCGTTGACTTTGAAACTCCCTTTGGCACCGTGGGTTAGCACTGCTGTCTCACAGTGCCAGGGACCCGGGTTCAATTCCCGGCTTGGGTCACTATCTGTGTGGAGACTGCACATTCTCCCCATGTCGGCGTGGGTTTCCTCCTACAGTCCGAAAGACATGCCGTTCAGGTGCAATGACCTGAACAGGTGCTGGATTGTGGCGACCAGAGAAATTTCACAGTAACTTCATTACGGTGTTAATGTAAGCATCACTTGTGATACTCATAAATAAACTTTAATGTTACTTTTAAATGGGAGACCCTGTTTTTTTCAAACTGTGTTCCCTGGTTACAGATTCTCCCTCGAGGGGAAGCATCCTGTCGTACTGACCCTGTCAGGACCCCTCAGAATCACGTAAGGTCACTTGTCTTTCTTCCAAATTGGAATGAGTTGGGTGGCAGGGTGGCACGGTGGTTAGCATTGCTGCCTCACAGTGCCAGGGACCCGGGTTCAATTAGATAGATAGATAGATAGAACATTACAGCACAAACAGGCCCTTCGGCCCTCGAGTTGCGCCGATCACATCAACCCCACTAATCTATAGACCTATCTATAACCCCCAGTCCCATTAAACCCCATATACTCATCCAGAAGTCTTTTAAAAGACCCCAGCGAGTTCGCCTCCACCACCGATGACGGCAGCCGATTCCATTCACTCACCACCCTCTGAGTGAAAAACTTATCCCTAACATCACCTCTGTACTTCCCTCCCTGCACCTTAAATCTGTGTCCTCTCATAGCGACCATTTCAACCCGGGGAAATTCTGGCCTTCGGTGATTGTTTTTTGGGTCACTTTCCCACGTCTACGTGAGCTTGCTCTGAAACTGAACATTTCTCATTCCTCGATATAAAACACTGAAAATGGGAACGCACAAGGTTGTTTGGCTGACAGTCAAGCCTCATCCAATTGGATAATGAGTCTTCTTGCCTCCCAGTTGAGTGTAGGAAGGCAGTGCCTTGCACAGGTGGACGTTGGCATGACGAAAAGTTGGAGTGAGGGGGCAAAATCGGATGATGAAACCTCCAAGAAAACACTTAACCTCAGTTGACAACCCTACTCGCAAGAGTTGCCAGCAGCATCAGAGGGTCAGCATTATCGTCATAGAGTGTTAGAGGTTTACAACATGGAAATAGGCCCTTCGGCCCAACTTGTCCACGCTGCCCTTTTTAAAACCACTGAGCTAGTCCTAAATGCCCGCATTTGGTCCATATCCCTCTATACCCATGTAACTGTCTAATCGCTTTTTAAAAGACAAAATTGTACCTGTCTCTACTATTACCTCTGGCAGCTTGTTCCAGACACTCACCACCTTCAGTGTAAAAAAATTGTCCCTCTGGACATTTTTATATTTCTCCCCTCTCACCTTAAACCTATGCCCTCTAGTTTTAGACACTCCTATCTTTTGGAAAAGATATTGACTATCTAGCTGATCTGTGCCCCTCATTATTTTATAGAACTCCAAAAGATCACCTTTTAGCCTCCTACGTTCCAGAGAAAAAAGTCCAGGTCGGTAACTTAAACCATCAAGCCCTGGTAGTGTCCTAGTAAACCTTTTCTGCACTCTTTCTAGTTTAATAATATCCTTTCTACAATAGTGTGACCAGAACTGTACACTATTCCAAGTGTGGCCTTACCAATGTGTGGCTTGCATAACTTTAACAAGACGTCCCAACTCCTGTATTCAATATTCTGACTAATGAAACCAAGCATGCTGAATGCCTTCTTCATTCTGTCCATCTGTGGCTCCACTTTCAAGGACCTATGAACCTCTACTCTGAGATCTCTTTGTTCTGTAACTCTCCCCAGTGCCCTGCCATTAACTGAATAAGTCCTGCCCTGGTTCAATCCACCAAAATGCTGAACAAGGGAGGAGTGGGGCAGCGCTAAAATGGCAATGCTCCTCAAAGATGGTTCAGGATTGGGACTTTTTTCTCTGGAGCGTAGGAGGCTGAGGGGTGATCTTATAAAGGTCTATAAAATAATGAGGGGCACAGATCAGCTAGATAGTCAATATCTTTTCCCAAAGGTAGGGGAGTCTAAAACTAGAGGGCATAGGGTTAAGGTGAGAGGGGAGAGATACAAAAGTGTCCAGAGGGGCAATTTTTTCACACAGAGGGTGGTGAGTGTCTAGAACAAGCTGCCAGAGGTGGTAGTAGAGGCAGGTACAACTTTGTCTTTTAAAAAGCATTTAGATAGTTACGAGTACAAACGTGTAGAGGGATAAATTGGGCCAAATTGGGATTAGCTTAGAGGTTTAAAAAAAGGGCGACATTGACAAGTTGGGCCGACGGGCTTGTTTCCATGCTGTAGACCTCTATGACTCTATGTGGGACTGAACACCAACTGCTCTCAAATTGTGCGGAGGGTGTGGAGAGTCTGCAGAAGGATCTAGATAGGCTGGGCGAATGGGCCAGGAACTGGCAAATGGAATTTAATGTTGGCACGTGTGAGGTGGTCCACTTTGGAAGGAAGAATGGTAGGAAAGACTATTACTTACGTGGCGAAAAGCTGCAGCAGGCGACGGTGCAGAGGGACCTCGGGGTCCTTGTGCATGAGTCGCAAAAACCCAGCTTGCAGGTGCAGCAGGTGGTCAGGAAGACGAATGGGATGCTGGCCTTCATAGCGAGGGGGATTGAATATAAAAGTAGGGAGGTCTTGCTACAGCTGTATAGGGCATTGGTGAGGCCGTAGCTGGAGTACTGTGTGCAGATTTGGGCGCCGCACCTGCGCAAAGATATTTTGGCCTTGGAGGGAGTGCAGAGGAGGTTTACTAGGCTGATACCGGAGTTGAGGGGATTGAGCTATGAGGAGAGGCTGAATGAACTAGGCTTGTACTCGTTGGAGTTTAGAAGAATGAGGGGAGATCTCATTGAGACGTATAAGATGATGAATGGGATGGATAGGATAGAGGTGGAGAGACTCTTCCCGCTCAAAAAAGACAGTAGGACTAGGGGGCACAGCCTCAAGATAAAGGGGAGGCGTTTTAGAACGGAGTTGAGGAGGAACTTCTTCACTCAAAGGGTGGTGAATCTCTGGAATTCTCTGCCCGTTGAAGTGGTGGAGGCTGCCTCGCTAAATATTTTCAAGAAGCGGGTTGATGGGTTTTTGATAAGAGAGGGGATTAAGGGTTATGGGGAGAGGGCGGGAAGGTGGAACTGATCCACGACAGATCAGCCATGATCTTATTGAATGGCGGGGCAGGCTTGAAGGGTCAGATGGCCTACTCCTGCTCCTATTTCTTATGTTCTTATGCTCTCAATGGACCAGCATCGGCACGTTGAGGGTGGTGAGTGTCTGGAGTAAGCTGCCGGAGGTAGTAGTAGAGGTTTTGTCTTTTAAAAAGCATTTGGAGAGTTTGATGGGTATAGAGGGATATGGGCCAAATGAGGGCAATTGGGATTAGTTTAGGATTTTTTTAAAAAAAGGGCAGCATGGACAAGTTGGGCTGAAAGGCCTGTTTCCAAGCTGTAAGCCTCTGTGATTCTACTGACCGCGCGATAAACAGAGCTCGTGGTGCAGAGGCAAATCTAGAAATATTAGGCACTGTGTTAACACCTAAAAGTGCAGCCTCAGCCAAATGTGTCCCCAGCTTCTTTGTGGCCATGTATTATTCACACAAAAGCCAAGCTTGAGTTTGATAATGAGAGATCCTTGCTCTCTTTTAAGCGAGACTGCACTGCAGTTACTCACAGGGACTGAAGGGCAGAAGCTGGTCATCCACGGGTCGGGGATGGGTTGACGAGTGGTTAGTACTGCTGTCTCACTATGCCAGGGACCTGGGTTCAATTCCCAGCTTGGGGTCACTGTCTGTGTGGAGTTTGTACGTTCTCCCTGTGTCTGTGTGGGTTTCCTCTGGGTGCTCTGGTTTCCTCCCACAGTGAAAAGACCACAGAATCATAGAACCCTACAGTACAGAAAGAGGCCCTTCGGCCCATCGAGTCTGCACTGAACACAATCCCACCCAGGCCCTACCTCCACATTATACCCACTGTTCCCTCTAACCTACGCATCCCAGGACATTAAGGGGCAATTTCTTAGCACGGCCAATCAACCTAACCCGCACATCTTTGGACTGTGGGAAGAAACCGGAGTACCTGGAGGAAACCCATGCAGACACGAGGAGGACATGCAAATTCCACACGGACAGTAACCCGAGCTGGGAATCGAACCTAGTTCCCTGGAGCTGTGAGGCAGCAGTGCTACCGTGTCGCCCCGTGCAGGTTAGGTGATTGGCCATGCTAAAATTGACCCTTAGTGTTAGGGGATTAGTAGGTCAAATATCTGGGGTTACAGACAAAGGACCTGAGTGTGATTGAGGTTGGTGCAGACTCGTTGAGCCAAATGCCGTCCTTCTACACTGTGGGGAATCCATGTATTATTTGCAAATCATTTATTATATTCAGAAGACCAAATCAATCAATGGGATAAGTTATTATTGTACAAACCACTCATGCGTGGTTTGTACATAAGTGCAATAATAACAACCTTTTGTTCTGAAACAATCACAAAGAAACCCACTAACATATATTCAACAACAAAAAAAATCACCTCAAAGCTTCATGGGGAGGTGATGGCCCAGTGGTGTTATCACTAGACTATTAATCCAGAAACTCAGCCAAGGTTCTGGGGATCCGGGTTCGAATCCCGCCACGGCAGTTGGTGGAATTTGAACTCAATAAAAAAAATCTGGAATTAAGAAGCTACTGATGACCATGAAACTATTGTCGAAAAGACCCATCTGGTTCACTAATGTCCCTTTAGGGAAGGAAATCTGCCGTCCTTACCTGGTCTGGCCTACATGTGACTCCAGAGCCACAGCAATGTGGTTGACTCTCAACTGCCTTCTGAAAAGGAAGGCAGTTAGGGATGCGTGATAAACGCGAACCCAGTCAGTGATGAACATGAGCTGTGAAAAAATAAATATATCCTTCCTCAGAATCTCACAAAGATTAACAAATATCACGTTCATGGGTCCAGTGATGTATGTGTGCAATAAGCAGAGGCAGTAACATAGTGATGGTGTCTCTGATCTACTAATTTAGAGATCCTGGGTGATATCCTGGTGATCTGGGCTCGAATCCCACCACGGCAGATGGTGAAATTTGAACTCAATAAAAATCTGGAATTAAGAATCTATTCATAACCATGAAACCATTGTCGATTGTTGGAAAAACCCATCTGGTTCACTAAGGGAAGGAAATCTGCCATCCTTATCTGGTCTGGCCTACGTGTGATGCCAAAGCCACAGCAATGTCGTTGACTCTCAACTGCCCTCCAAGGACAATTAGGGATGGGCAATAAATGCTGGCCAGCCAGCCACGCCCGTGTCCCAGGAGTGAATAAGAAATAATCAGAAGTTAAACGCTATTTCCCAGACAAAGGGAAGTGTGAAAGGGGCCTGAGAATGAGCAGGCATGGTTAATGATACAGGAGCCTTTAATGGATTCATATGGACAAAATCAATGGTTGTGAACTATTACTGATCTTGTAATCTTTCACAACAAGTTTGACCTCAGTTAAGGGCTGAAGTGGGGAGGTGGGAGGGGGGTAGTCTACTCTCATTTACCCTCTCCTTAGAGTGGCAAACATACTATTCTGA
Source organism: Prionace glauca (assembly GCA_037974335.1). Classification (NCBI taxonomy): domain Eukaryota; kingdom Metazoa; phylum Chordata; class Chondrichthyes; order Carcharhiniformes; family Carcharhinidae; genus Prionace; species Prionace glauca. The sequence continues at coordinate 12,897,981 of CM075722.1, forward strand.
TCGACCCATTTCTATTTTTCCTTGAATGGACCCAAAGGACATAGAAACATAAGAACATAACATAAGAACATAAGAAATAGGAGCAGGAGTAGGCCATCTGGCCCTTCGAGCCTGCCCCACCATTCAATAAGATCATGGCTGATCTGTTGTGGCTCAGTTCCACATTCCGGCCCTCTCCCCATAACCCTTAATCCCCTCTCTTATCAAAAACCCATCAACCCTCTTCTTGAAAATATTTAGCGAGGCAGCCTCCACCACTTCAACGGGTAGAGAATTCCAAAGATTCACCACCCTTTGAGTGAAGAAGTTCCTCCTCAACTCCGTTCTAAAACGCCCCTCCTTTATCTTGAGGCTGTGCCCCCTAGTCCTACTGTCTTTTTTGAGCGGGAAGAGTCTCTCCACCTCTATCCTATCCATCCCATTCATCATCTTATACGTCTCAATGAGATCTCCCCTCATTCTTCTAAACTCCAACGAGTACAAGCCTAATTCATTCAGCCTCTCCTCATAGCTCAATCCCCTCAACTCCGGTATCAGCCTAGTAAACCTCCTCTGCACTCCCTCCAAGGCCAAAATATCTTTGCGCATAGATGATAGGAGCAGGAGGAGGCCATTTGGCCCTTCGAGCCTGCTCCGCCATTCTCCACGATCAAGGCTGATCATCCAACTCAATATCCTAATCCTGCTTTCTCCCCATAACCTTTAATCCCATTCGCTCCAAGTGCTGTATCCAGCTGCCTCTTGAATATATTCAATGTTTTGGCGTTAACTACTTCCTGTGGTAATGAATTCCACAAACTCACCAGGTGAAGAAATGTCTCCTCACCTCTGTCCTAAATGGGTCTACCCTGAATCCTCACCAATGTTGCCGCAGGAAGCAGTCCAGTTGCGTTTGAGGTTGATTGGCAAGAAAGAGAAAGGAACAGAACAGGAGCAAGTGGGTGTGACTAATGCACAGGGATCGAGCAGGATGTAGGTGTGAGATGCTGGATAGCTACTGGAGATTCTCAAGGTCCTGAGCTGGAGAGTTCCATTATTCTTCCCATTCCCTGTCACCAAATAACCTTAATTGACTGAGATTCTTTTAACCCTTGTTATGGGCTAAGCCTCAGGCCAGAAACTCTGAGGTGTTTTACAGAGGAGATGTCAGGGGGTAAGTTTTTCACTCAGAGGGTGGTGAGTGAGTGGAATCGGCTGCCGTCGGTGGTGGTGGAGGCAAACTTGCTGGGGTCTTTTAAAAGACTTCTGGAGTACTGTGTGCAGTTTTGGGCGCCGCACCTGCGCAAGGATATTTTGGCCCTGGAGGGAGTGCAGAGGAGGTTTACTAGGCTGATACCGGAGTTGAGGGGATTGAGCTATGAGGAGAGGCTGAATAAACTAGGCTTGTACTCGTTAGAGTTTAGAAGAATGAGGGGAGATCTCATTGAGACGTATAAGATGATGAATGGGATGGATAGGATAGAGGTGGAGAGGCTCTTCCCGCTCAAAAAAGACAGTAGGACTAGGGGGCACAGCCTCAAGATAAAGGGGAGGCGGTTTAGAACAGAGTTGAGGAGGAACTTCTTCACTCAAAGGGTGGTGAATCTCTGGAATTCTCTGCCCGTTGAAGTGGTGGAGGCTGCCTTGCTAAATATTTTTAAGAAGCGGGTTGATGGGTTTTTGATAAGAGAGGGAATTAAGGGTTATGGGGAGAGGGCGGGAAAGTGGAACTGAGCCACGACAGATCAGCCATGATCTTATTGAATGGCGGGGCAGGCTCGAAGGGCTAGATGGCCTACTCCTGCTCCTATTTCTTATGTTCTTATGAGTATATGGGATTTAATGGGATTGGGAGTTACAGATAGTTCTATGGCCTGGTAGGTGTGGATGTGACCGGCGCAACTTGTGGGCCAAAGGGCCTGTTTGTGCTGTAGTGTTCTATGTTCTATGTTTTATAAAGTCCGCGTAGAGTTTTACATTTGAATTTGGCATGGTTGAGCATAAAGTGTTTCACTCCAGGCACGACTCAAGTGACCGACTAGGACACTGTTGCCAAAGAAAGTTTATTTAAGAAAACAGATAAAATGGAATAAAGAGAAATAGCATAACTTTCACCAATTACAAGATTCAAACATAACATTCGTCAGCCCACTGGCCCAATTGATCAAAATCCCGCTGCAATTGGAGATAACTTTCTTCACTGTCCACTATGCCACCAATCTGAGTATCATCTGCAAACTTATAAACTTACTAAGAACATAAGAACTTAAGAAATAGGAGCAGGAGTAGGCCATCTGGCCCTTCGAGCCTGCCCCGCCATTCAATAAGATCATGGCTGATCTGAAGTGGATCAGTTCCACTTTCCCGCTTTCTCCCCATAACCCTTAATTCCCCTTGCCTACGAAAAACCTATCTACCCGTGACTTAAATGTATTTAGCGAGGTAGCCTCCATAACTTCAACGGGCAGAGAATTCCAGAGATTCACCACCCTTTAAGTGAAGAAGTTCCTCCTCAACTCTGTTCTAAACCGACTCCCCCTTATTTTGAGGGTGTGCCCTCTAGTTCTGGTTTCCTTTCTAAGCGAGAAGAATCTCTCTACCTCTACCCTATCTAGCCCCTTATTATCTTGTAAGTCTCAATAAGATACCCCCTCATCCTTCTAAGCTCTAACGAGTACAGACCCAGTCTATTTAATCTCTCCTCATCAGCTAACCCCCTCATCTCTGGTATCAGCCTAGTGAACCTTCTCTGTACTCCCTCCAAGGCCAATACATCCTTTCGCAAATAAGGGGACCAAAACTGCACACAGTTTAGTTTAGAATTAATTTCATTTAGTACATACACATCAAAACAAATCGCTGTCAAAAATCTCAGCCAACTGTGTTGTACTTTCCAGTGAGATGGTTTCTCATTTGTCCAATAAACCCTGGATGTAACTCCCTTCTTGGCTAAAGTCACTTCCTTGTTGCCTGGTTACAGTAGACACTACCAGAGGGGTCAAAGTGAAGGTTCCCACTCGCTCACTATCAAACTGAATAGACATGTGTTCCTGTGTCCGGGGACATATCTATCCTGTGTCTGGGCAGTGATTGAACCTATTCATCAGGTTTCAAAATATGTCCTCTCATAAGGAAAGCGTATGGCATGTTAGGTGATGAGGAAAGCATGTTAGCCTTCATAGGAAGGGGTATAGAATATAAGAGTAGGAGTCTGATGTTGCAGTTGTATAGAACGTTGGTTAGGCCTCACCTGGAGCACTGCGTCCAGTTCTGGTCGCCGTACTACCGGAAGGATGTAGAGAGCCTGGAGAGAGTGCAGAGGAGATTTACCAGGATGTTGCCTGGTATGGAAGGGCTGTCTTACGAGGAAAGATTGAACGCACTTGGGCTGTTTTCCCTTGAGAGACGTCGGCTGAGGGGGGATCTAATAGAGGTTTATAAGATTATGAAGGGGACAGATAGAGTAGATGGTGATAAGCTTTTTCCGCTACTAGAAATGGATAGAACGAGGGGTCACGGGCTTAGGGTGAGGGGGGCTAGATATAAGACTAATATTAGAGGGCAGTTTTTCACACAAAGGGTAGTGGGGATGTGGAATGCACTGCCGAGTAAGGTGGTGGAAGCAGGCACGCTAGGGTTGTTTAAGAGTCACTTGGACAGCCACATGAGCAGTCTACATATAGGGGGATATAGCAGGCCTTACTAAGCATTGTAGGCTTGGGGTTCAGTTTTAGCCTCAGGGATATAGAGTCTTTTAATAATGAAATTTTTATCCACAGGCACTTAAGTCCAGCAAGGGGCATGCGTGCGGCAGGTTGTGGTGGGCTGCTCCTGGATATTTCTTCGGGAGTTGCCTACTGCTTCATGTCGTTGGTGTGCGTAAACTGGACCATCTCGAGGGCATCATGACAGCTCAGAGGCTATCTCTGTTGCTGTGCGGACACATGGATTTGGGCCGTGTCCGTGGGAGTTTGAGCGTTCTCCCCGTGGTTGCGTGGGTTTCCTCCGGGTACTCCGGTTTCCTCCCACATCCCAAAAATGTGCTTTTAGGCTGATTGATTGGGTAACAAATTGTCCCTATATTGGACCTCCCTGATCCTCACACATTAGGCATAGACTAAAATCATGAATAGGTCACTGACCATGGGACGGCGGCGCGGGCTCGTTGGGCCGAAGGGCCTGTTTCCCGTGCTGTGTTGTTCTTTGTTCTTTGTATAAGAATCTGCCAGGCCTGAATTCTGCTAGCTCATGTGTTCCCAGGCCTTTGGCTCTAAGCTTTTTACCTTTCCCATCACGCCTTTTGGTAACCAAAGTGTACAATCACAGTAAAACACTTGAAATACATTTAGAATATCACCTCATATAAACAGAGCACCTGGAGGAAACCCATGCGGACACAGGGAGAACATGCAGGCTCCACACAGACAGTGACCCAAGCCTGGAATCAAACTGGGGTCCCTGACACTGCGAGGCAGCAGTGCTAACCAGCGTGCCACGTGTCACCTATTATTGCCTCTTGTTTTCTTTCAGATCCCAAAGCCCTGGATTCCCTTGTCTCCCGCTCTCTCCCCTTTGCTTGATGTTCCCAAATCTGAGGTTCCACCATTTTAAGAGAATGTTGGGAATATTGATGGTGGATTCTATATTCAGTAATGGAAGCCTTGGGAAAGGTGACTGAGTCATCCATGGTCTAGAGATGGCAAGTAAGAGTTTTAACTCCCAGGACAGCAGGATCTGAGTGGAATGCTCCTGAGGATTGGGACATCATTTATGGGTGGAGGGCATGAAAATAACTTTCAGATTGGTGAATATCACAAGAAAGGGGGAGTAAGAAGTGAACCCGAGTACATAGGTTGCTGGGTTCTCTTCCCCGGAGAGCAATGGATTCAGGGTCAACAGATTTCCTGACACTAAGTTCTCTGCATTACTCACCCTCCGAGAATCAGTCTCTTTACAGTAAGTTTGCAAAACCTCAATTAAAATGCAGGTACACAAACAAACACACAGGCATAAACTTCTCCCACTCACTTAACCTATCTAAATTCCTTTGCGGAGTCGTTACATTTTATTCACAACATAGTTTGTGTCATCAACAGATTTAGCCACCATATATTTGGTGCCTTCGTCACTGATATAAATCGTAAGGAGTTAAGGTCCCGGCACTGATCCCCGAGACGCTCCATCATAATGCCATGCGTTACCTCACCCAGACATCAGTCAATCATCAGCTTGAAATTTGACTTTGTCTCTCATCTGACCCTGTTCAATGTTACTGCTGTCTCTATGGTGTTCCTATGCTCTCTACTTTTTCCTCTGGATGGGGCCAGTGTCTGTATAATGTTTGTATAGAACATTGGTTAGGCCACATTTGGAGTACTGTGTCCAGTTCTGGTCACCGCACTACCGGAAGTATGTGGAGGCTTTGGAGAGGGTGCAGAGGGGGTTTACCAGGATGTTGCCTGGTATGGAGGGTCTTGTCTGTAAGGAGAGATTGGGTAAACTGGGGTTGTTCTCCCTGGAAAGACGGAGAAGGAGGGGAGACCTAATAGAGGTGTATAAAATTATGAGGGGTATGGATAGGATGAACATAGAACATAGAACACTACAGCACAAACAGGCCCTTCGGCCCTCGAGTTGCACCGATCGCATCAACCCCACCAATCTATAGACCTATCTATAACCCCCAATCCCATTAAACCCCATATACTCATCCAGAAGTCTTTTAAAAGACCCCAGCGAGTTCGCCTCCACCACCGACGACGGCAGCCGATTCCATTCACTCACCACCCTCAGAGTGAAAAACTTACCCCTAACATCACCTCTGTACTTCCCACCCCGCACCTTAAATCTGTGTCCTCTCGTAGCGACCATTTCAACCCGGGGAAATAGCCTCTGAGAGTCCACCCTATCTATTCCTCTCAACATTTTATAAACTTCTATCAGGTCGCCTCTCAACCTTCGCCTCTCCAGGGAAAAGAGGCCCAGCTCCCTCAACCTATCTTCATAAGGCATGCCTCCCAGTCCAGGCAACATCCCTGTAAATCTCCTCTGCACCCTTTCAATAGCTTCTACGTCTTTCCTATAGTGAGGCGACCAGAACTGCGCACAATACTCCAAATGAGGCCTGACGAGGGTCCTGTAAAGTTGCAGCATTACCTCCCGACTCCTAAACTCAATCCCTCGATCCCTCAATCCCTCAACAGTGGGAAGCTTTTTCCCAGGTTGGAGGTGACGATCACGAGGGGTCACAGGGTTCAAGGTGAGGGGGGCGAGGTTTAACTCAGATATCAGAGGGACGTATTTTACACAGAGGGTGCTGGGGGCCTGGAATGCACTGCCAAGCAGGGTGGTGGAGGCAGACACGCTGGGATTGTTTAAGACTTACCTGGATAGTCACATGAGCAGACTGGGAATGGAGGGATACAAACAAATGGTCTAGTTGGACCAATGAACACCACAGGCTTGGAGGGCCGAAGGGCCTGTTTCCTGTGCTGTACTGTTCTTTGTTCTTTGTTAGCACTGCTGCTTCACTGTGCCAGGAACTCAAGTTCAATTCCTGTTTGCATGTTCTCCTGTGTCTGCGTGGGTTTCCTCTGGGTGCTCCAGTTTCCTCCCACACTCCTAAGATGTGCGGATTAGAACATAAGAACATAAGAAATAAGAGCAGGAGTAGGCCAACTAGCCCTTCGAGCCTGCCCCGCCATTCAATAAGATCATGGCTGATCTGTCGTGTCTCAGTTCCACATTCCCACCCTCTCCCCATAACCCTTAATCCCCTCTCTTATCAAAAACCCATCAACCCGCTTCTTAAAAATATTTAGCGAGGCAGCCTCCACCACTTCAACGGGCAGAGAATTCCAGAGACTCACCACCCTTTGAATGAAGAAGTCCCTCCTCAACTCCGTTCTAAACCGCCCCCCACTTTATCTTCAGGCTGTGCTCCCTAGTCCTGTTATCCGTTCTGAGCGGGAAGAGTCTCTCCACCTTTATCCTATCCATCTCATTCATCATCTTATACGTCTCAATGAGATCTCCCCTCATTCTTCTAAACTTTAATGAGTACAAGCCTAATTTATTCAGCCTTTCCTCATAGCTCAACCCCCTCAGCTCTGGCATCAGCCTAGTAAACCTCCTCTGCACTCCCTCCAAGGCCAAAATATCCTTGCGTAAGTACGGCGCCCAAAACTGCATACAGTACTCCAGCTGCGGCCTCACCTATGCCCTATACAGTTGCAGCAAGACTTCCCTACTTTTATATTCAATCCCCTCGCTATGAAGGCCAGCATCCCATTTGCCTTCCTGACCACCTGCTGCACCTGCAAGCTGGGTTTTTGCGACTCATGCACAAGGACCCTGAGGTCCCTCTGCACCGTCGCCTGCTGCAGTTTTTCTCCACGTAAGTAATAGTCCTTCCTACCATTATTCCTACCAAAGTGGACCACCTCGCACTTGCCAACATTAAATTCCATTTGCCATTTCCTGGCCCACTCGCCCAGCCTATCTAGATCCTTCTGTAGACTCTCCCCACCCTCCGCACAATTTGCCTTTCCGGTTGATTGCCAATGCTAAATCGCCCCTAAGGTAGGGCGATCTTACCTAAACAGTTCAAAATACTGAACAAACATGAATTGTGCCCTTTTTTTGGGTGAGCTCCCAGTAGGGGGAGTGGGCAGAGCCTAGTCATACCAGGAAGCCAACTCCTGAGCTGTAGGGGTGCTAATGCGCATGCGCCCTGATCTACCCGTGCTATTACAACCTCATAAGAACTAGGAGCAGGAGTTGGCCATCTGGCCCCTCGAGCCTGCTCCGCCATTCAATAAGATCGTGGCTGATCATTTTGTGGACGCAGCTCCACTTACCCACCCGCTCACCATAACCCTTAATTCCTTCACTGTTCAAAAATGTATCTATCCTTGCCTTAAAAACATTCAACGAGGTAGCCTCAACTGGGCAGGGAATTCCACAGATTCACAACCCTTTGTGTGAAGAAGTTCCACCTCAACTCAGTCCTAAAGCTGCTTCCCCTTATTTTGAGGCCATGCCCCCTCGTTCTAGTTTCATCCGCCAGTGGAAACAACTTCTATCTTATCTATTCCCTTCATAATTGTATATGTTTTTATAAGACCTCCTCTCATTCTTCTGAATCCCAATGAGTATTGTTTCTCCTCATAAGCCAACCCTTTCAACTCCAGGATCAAGCTTCGCTCAACCCGAAACCAGAAAATTCAACCCGAGTTCAATGGACCCTTTTGGTGAACTGGTGGGATGACGATAATCTCTCCCTCAGTGTCAAGAAAGCAAAGGAGATAGTCATTGACTTCAGGAAATGGAGAGGAAAACATGCCCCTGTCTACATCAATGGGGATGAAGTAGAAAGGGTTGAGAGCTTCAAATTTGTAGGTGTTCAGATCATCAACAATCTGTCCTGGTCCCTCCATGCCGACACTATAGTTAAGAAAGGCCACCAGCGCCTCTACTTTCTCAGAACAAAGAACATAGAACGTAGAACCCTACAGCACAGACAGGCCCTTCGGCCCACAAATTGCACCGATCATATCCATACCTACCAAGCCATAGAACTATCTGTAACTCCCAATCCCATTAGATCCCATATACTTGTCCAGAAGTCTCTTAAAAGACCCCAGCGAGTTCGCCTCCACCACCACCGATGGCAGCCGATTCCACTCACTCACCACCCTCTGAGTGAAAAACTTACCCCTGACATCTCCTCTGTACTTGCTTCCCAGCACCTTAAACCTGTGTCCTCTTGTAGCGACCATTTCAGCCCTAGGAAATAGCGTCCGAGAATCTACCTTATCTATTCCTCTCAACATTTTATAAACCTCTATCAGGTCACCTCACAACCTTTGTCTCTCCAGGGAGAAAAGACCTAGCTCCCTCAACCTATCTTCATAAGGCATGCCTCCCAGTTCAGGCAACATCCTTGTAAATCTCCTCTGCACTCTCTCAATAGCTTCCACATCCTTCCTGTAGTGAGGCGACCAGAACTGCGCACAGTACTTCAAGTGGGGTCTGACAAGGGTCTTATAAAGTTGTAGCATTACCTCTCGACTCCTAAACTCAATCCCTCGATTAATGAAGGCCGGTACACCATACACCTTCTTGACCACATCCTCCACCTGTGAGGCCGATTTGAGCGCCCTATGGACCCGGACCCCAAGGTCCATCTGCTCTTCAACACTGCTAAGACTCCTACCCTTGATATTGTAGTCACGGGTAGACAGGTTTTTGGTAGACAAGGGAATTAAGGGTTATGGGGAGAATGCGGGAAAGTGGAACTGATCCACTTCAGATTAGCCATGATCTTATTGAATGGCGGGGCAGGCTCGAGGGGCTAGATGGCCTACTCCTGCTCCTATTTCTTATGTTCTTATGACAACAATAAATAAACTTTAAGCTCCAAATTGCACATCCTTCTTCAGTTTTACTAATGTGATCTTTCCAAAAATATTTCAGTCTGTGGAACACTAGGAATAAGTTTTAAGATTGATGCGTGGATTAATGGATGCCTCGAAGTTAGCAGAAGGTTAGGAGACCCGGATGATGTATAGCTGGCAACAATTATGAAGCAGCAGTCAAATCGAGAGGTTCCAATGTTTTATATTTAGAAGAATAGGTTTGTCAGCATAATTACTTGGCACAAAAGTAAATACAGGGTTCAGCGTGTTTCTCTCGAGAAACTGAACATAATTGGATGCCAGTAAATTGCACAAAGGCGTTCAAACACATCTGAAGTGTGAGAGTGAGATTTAATTAGAACCTCAACACGCAGCCAGGGAACACACCACACAAATAATACCTTGTTCAACAATTGCTGATTGCAGTCCTGTCAACATGTCAGCTACGACTCTCACCAACTTTTACAGATGCCCCATAGAAAGCATTCTTCCTGGTTGTATCACAGCTTGGTCTGGGCTCCTGCTCTGCCCAAGACTGCAAGGAACTACAAAATGTAGCCCAGTCCATCACGCAAACCAGCCTCCCATCCATTGACTCTGTCTACACTTCCCGCTGCCTCCCCAAAGCAGCCAGCGTAATTAAGGACCCCCACGCACCCCGGACATTCTCTCTTCCACCTTCTTGCATTGGGAACAAGATACAAAAGTCCGAGGACACGGACTGACTGACTCAAGAACAGCTTCTTCCCTTCTTCCATCAGGCCTTTGAATGAACCTATCTTGCATTAAGTTGAACTTTCTCTACACCCTAGCTATGACTGCAACACTACATTACGAGCAACACAGTGACACATGGGTGGCATGGTGGTACAATGATTAACCATGCTGCCTCACAGTGCCAGGGACCTGGATGCTGATTCCCAGATTGGGTCACTGTCTGTGTGGAGTCTACACGTTCTCTCTGCGTCTGCGTGGGTTTCCTCTTAGTGCTCTGGTTTCCTCCCACATTCCAAAAGAAAGTGTAGGTTGGGTGGATTGGCTATGCTATATTAGAATGTAAGAACATAAGAATTAGGAGCAGGAGTAGGCCATCTGGCCCCTCGTGCCTGCTCCGCCATTCAATAAGATCATGGCTGATCTTTTTGTGGACTCAGCTCCACTTACCCGCCTGCTCACCATAACCCTTAATTCCTTCACTGTTCAAAAATATATCTATCTTTGCCTTAAAAACATTCAATGAGATCGCCTCAACTGGGCAGGGAATTCCACAGATTCACAACACTTTGTGTGAAAAAGTTCCTCCTCAACTCAGTCCTAAATCTGTTCCTCCATATTTTGAGGCCATGCCCCCTAGTTCTAGTATCACCCACCAATGGAAACAACTTCCCTGCTTCTATCTTATCTATTCCCTTCATAATCTTATAAGTTTCTATACTATATATATTCTATCCTATTCTATATATTGCCCCTTAGAATGGGGGGAACTAGGTAGGGTAAATGCATAGGATTATGGAGATAGGGCCTGGGTGGGATTGTACAGACCCAATGGGCTGAATGGCCTACACCTGCACTGTAGGATTCTATTCTGCATCCTCTCCTTTCCTTCTCTATGAATGGTATGCTTTGTCTATGTAGGGCGCAAGAAACAGTAACTTTTCATTGTATGTAGAGATGTATAAGTTAATGAAGGGGATGGATAGGGTAGAGGTAGAGAGATTCTTCCTGCTTAGAAAGGACAGCAGGACTCGAGGGCACAGCCTCAAGATAAGGGCAGGGGGGGCAGTTTAGAACAGAGTTGAGGAGGAACTTCTTCACTCAAAGGGTGGTGAATCTCTGGAATTGTCTGCCCATTGAAGTGGTGGAGGCTACCTCGCTAAATATATCTAAGTCATGGGTAGATAGATTTCTGATAGACAAGGGAATTAAGATGGGGAGGGTGCGAGGGTAGGTGACCTTACGAGGTCTAAAGTTAAGGAGAGGGTACAGGTAAGGGAAGAGGCCGAGGATGTCCCAATAATAGAGGGAGTAGGGGGCGTGAGTAGGGTTGGTGGCGTTATGGCAAATAGGGTCCAGGTGAAGGCTGGGATGAAAGCGCTTTATCTGAATGCATGAACCATTCGGAATAAAGTGAATGAGCTGGTGGCACAGATCGACACAAATGAATACGATCTGGTGGCCATTACAGAGACGTGGCTGCAAGGTGACATGGACTGGGAGCTGAATGTACAGGGCTATCAAGTGTTTAGGAAGGATAGGCAGGAGGGAAAAGGGGGGGGGGGGGGCGTAGCTCTGCTGATTAAGGATAGCATCAAGGTGGTAGCAAGGGATGATATTGGAGCCAAGGAGCAGAGGGTGAAATCGTTGTGGGTAGAGATTAGGAACAGCAAAGGGAGGAAGACGCTGGTGGGTGTCGTCTATAGGCCCCTGAATAATGATCTGGAGGTGGGGCGGGCTGTTAACGCGCAAATAAGTGCGGCGTGCAGGAATGGGACGGCCGTAGTTATGGGGGATTTCAATCTGCATATTGATTGGTCGACCCATGTTGGACCAATGTGTGTGTGAGGGAGGGGAGTTGGATGGGGTACAGTGTGTGTGTGTGTGTGAGGGTGGGGAGTTGGATGAGGTGCAGTGTGTGTGTGTGTGTGAGGGTGGGGAGTTGGATGAGGTGCAGTGTGTGTGTGTGTGTGTGAGGGTGGGGAGTTGGATGGGCTCGAGGAGAAGTTCTTGGAATGCTGCCGGGATAATTTCCTTGAACAGTGTGTGTTGGAGCCGACGAGGGAGCTAGCTATCTTGGATCTGGTGCTATGTAATGAGGTGGGTAGAATCAGGGACCTTGCGGTGAAGGATCCTCTTGGAGAGAGTGATCATTGTATGGTGGAGTTTCTGGTGCAGATGGAGGAGGAGAAAGTGGGTTCCCGGACACACGTCCTTTGTTTGAATAGAGGGGAGTACGATAGGATGAGAGAAGAATTGGCGAATGTGGACTGGGGGAGTGCGCTGGAGGGAGGGTCTGCTGAGGAGCAGTGGAGGATCTTTAAGGAGATCTTTCTTGGTGCTCAGCAGAAATTTATTCCGATGGTCAAAAAGGACTGTAGGAGGAGAGGTAATAAGCCATGGATAACGAAGGAGGTGAAGGAAAGTGTTAAATTAAAAGCAGAGGAATTTAGAGTAGCTAAGAGTAGTGGGCGAGAAGAGGATTGGGAGAGGTTTAAATGTCAACAAAGATTGACAAAGAAGTTGATAAAGGAGGGTAGGAGAAACTATGAAGCTGGGATAGCGCTTAATATAAAAAAGGATAGCAAGAGTTTTTATAAATATATAAAAAGGAAGAGGCTGGCTAGGGTGAACGTTGGTCCTTTAGAGGATGAGAAAGGGGACCTAGTGGTAGGGGATGGGGATATGGCTAAGGTATTGAATAACTTTTTTGTTTCGGTCTTCACGGAGGAGGATGTGAATAATTTGCTGAGTGTTAGCGATGGAAAGATGGTAGGACTGGAGGGTCATAATGACATTACTGTTACTAGAGAGGCGGTGCTCGACAGACTGGAGGGGCTGATTGTGGACAAGTCCCCAGGACCGGATGGAATGCATCCGAGGGTTCTGAAAGAAATGGCGGAGGTTATAGTGGATGCCTTGGTGGTTATTTTCCAGACGTCGCTGGATTCCGGGGAAGTGCAGGAAGATTGGAAAACGGCTAATGTTACGCCGTGTTTAAGAAGGGTGCCAGGCAAAAGGCAGGGAATTATAGGCCGGTTAGTTTCATGTCTGTGGTAGGTAAAATGTTAGAATCCGTCATTAAAGAGGAAATTGCGAGGCATCTTGAAGGGAATTGCTTGATAGAGTAGACGCAGCACGGTTTCATTAAAGGGAAGTCGTGTCTGACAAATTTACTGGAGTTCTATGAGGATGTGTCGAGGGCAGTGGATAGAGGAGAGCTGGTGGATGTGGTCTTTCTGGATTTTCAAAAGGCGTTTGACAAAGTACCTCATAAGAGGTTATTGCAGAAGGTCAGGGGACTTGGAGTTGGGGGTAGGGTGTTAGCATGGATAGAGGATTGGTTGTCAAATAGGAGGCAGAGAGTGGGGGTCAACGGGTGCTATTCGGATTGGCGGATGATGACTAGTGGAGTGCCCCAGGGGTCGGTGCTGGGGCCTCAGCTATTTACCATTTATATAGATGATCTGGAGGAGGGAACCGAGTGTAGGGTGTCAAAATTTGAGGATGACACCAAGATTGGGGGAACGGCAAATTGTGCGGAGGGTGTGGAGAGTCTGCAGAAGGATCTAGATAGGCTGGGCGAATGGGCCAGGAAATGGCAAATGGAATTTAATGTTGGCAAATGTGAGGTGGTCCACTTTGGAAGGAAGAATGGTAGGAAGGACTATTACTTACGGGGCGAAAAACTGCAGCAGGCGACGGTGCAGAGGGACCTCGAGGTCCTTGTGCATGAGTCGCAAAAACCCAGCTTGCAGGTGCAGCAGGTGGTCAGGAAGGCGAATGGGATGCTGGCCTTCATAGCGAAGTGGATTGAATATAAAAGTAGGGAGGTCTTGCTGCAGCTGTATAGGGCATTAGTGAGGCCGCAGCTGGAGTACTGTGTGCAGTTTTGGGCGCCGCACCTGCGCAAAGATATTTTGGCCTTGGAGGGAGTGCAGAGGAGGTTTACTATGCTGATACTGGAGTTGAGGGGGTTGAGCTATGAGGAGAGGCTGAATGAACTAGGCTTGTACTCGTTGGAGTTTAGAAGAATGACGGGAGATCTCATTGAGACGTATAAGATGATGAATGGGATGAATAGGATAGAGGTGGAGAGACTCTTCCCGCTCAAAAAAGACAGTAGGACTAGGGGGCACAGCCTCAAGATAAAGGGGGGACGTTTTAGAACGGAGTTGAGGAGGAACTTCTTCACTCAAAGGGTGGTGAATCTCTGGAATTCTCTACCCGTTGAAGTGGTGGAGGCTGCCTCGCTAAATATTTTCAAGAAGCGGGTTGATGGGTTTTTGATAAGAGAGGGGATTAAGGGTTATGGGGAGAGGGCGGGAATGTGGAACTGAGCCATGACAGATCAGCCATGATCTTATTGAATGGCGGGGCAGGCTCGAAGAGCCTACTCCTGCTCCTATTTCTTGTGTTCTTATGCTCTTAATACGTGTGACAATAATAAATCAAATCCAATCATTCAGGTTTGCAGTACAAATAGCAGAATTCTTTGACATGAATGCCCATGCTATGGGTGCTGTTGCCACAGTAAAAAGTCTGACAACACCAGGTTTTAGTCCAACCGATTTATTTGATAATATTCTCACAAGCAAGCAAGCTTTCGAGGTTACCCTCTTCGTCAGGTGAATGGAGAGTTCTGACCTCAGACAGACAGAGCATATAAAGCACAGTTGTCAGACTTTTTACTGTGTTTACGCCAGTCCAACGCCGGCATACCCACATCATGGGTGCTGTTGGCCAGGTTGGTTTTTATTATCCATCCCTCTGGTCACCCCTTGAGAAGGTGCAGAAGGGGATTCCTCTTCACTCGCAGCTGCCGCCATTTCCTTTTCAACGTTCCTCTTCAGCAGACATCGAAAGATCGACAAAGGGAAGCTGTATAGTGGATGCCACCCAATTGGGTAAAGACCCTTTTTTTACCTCCCAGTGATGAATGGCCCAGTGATACTGTGAACTGATTATGTGAGCAGCAAAAGCCTTAGTGAATGGTGAGGCAAGATCGAGGGACTAAATTGCCTACCCGGACTCTTAGATATGGAGCCATAGAGTCAAAGAACAGAGAACAAAGAACAGTACAGCCTAGGAACAGATCCTTTGGCCCTCCAAGCCTATGCCAATCATGATGTCTGCCTAAACTAAAACTGTACGTGCCTAAGGCGTCCATATCCTTCCGTTTCCATCCTATTCATGTATTTGTCTAGTTGTCCCTTAAATGCCGCTATCGTGCCTGCTCTCACTACCCCCCCACTCCAGGCAGCGCGTCCCAGACATTCACCACTCTCTGTGTAAACGTACAAATGTTTTTACTTGACTTCAGATTTTTGTACGGGGGTGGGGAGGCAGTGGTGTGGTGGTATTATTGCAGGACTGGTAATCCAGAGACACAGGGAAATGCTCTGGGGGCCCCGGGTTCAAATCCCACCATGACAGATGATGAAATTTGAATTCAATAAAAATCTGGAATTAAAAGTCTAATGATGTCCGTAAAACCATTGTCCTAAGAAATACATCTGGTTCACTAGTGTCCTTCAGGGAAGGAAATCTGCCGTCCTTACCCGGTCTGGCCTACATGTGACCCCAGAGCCACAGCAATGTGGTTGACTCTCAACTGCCCGCAGGGATGGGCAATAAATGCTCGCCAACCAGCGATGCCCACATCACATGAACGAATGAAACAAAAGTCATAGAGGTTTACAGCATGGAAAGAGGCCCTTCAGCCCAACTTGTCCATGCTGCCCATTTTTGTTTTTAACCACTAAGCTCGTCCCAATTGCTCGCATTTGGCCCATATCCCTCTATACCCATCTTACCTCCTAATAGGTTTTGATTCTTAATTCCTGGTGTTTTTTTATTTATCAAAGTTGAATTCCACCGGCTGCCATGACGGGATTCGGACCCAGGTCCCCAGAGCATTCATTGAGTTTCTACATTAATAGTGTCATCGCAGGATAGGATAAACACTTGAGGGAGAAAGGGAAAGCACGTCGTACTGGGAGGATGAGGGTTGTTCAGAGGGGAGGAGATTGAGGTGCCAGGTGGACACTGTCACTCACCAGCTGGGCTTTACGGGCGGCACGGTAGCACAGTGGTTAGCACTGCTGCTTCACAGCTCCAGGGTCCTGGGTTCGATTCCCGGCTCGGGTCACTGCCTGTGTGGAGTTTGCACATTCTCCTCGTGTCTGCGTGGGTTTTCTCCGGGTGCTCCGGTTTCCTCCCACAGTCCAAAGATGTGCGGGTTAGGTTCATTGGCTCTGCTAAAATTGCCCCTTAGTATCCTGGGATGTGTAGGTTAGAGGGATTAGCAGGTAAATGTGTAGGGATATGGGGATAGGGTCTGGGTGGGATTGTGTTCGGTGCAGACTCGATGGGCCGAAGGGCCTGTTTCTGCACTGTAGGCTTCTAATACTCTAAATTCTAATACTCTAATACATTTCACACACTGTGCTGTAAAAATCCACGCACGCAGCTCTGCCCGTGAATATCAAAGCCCTAAAACGCAACGCTATCATCTGTCAACTTAACAAGGAGGGAGTGCACACGGACAGCAGATTGGAATTAAGCCTGAATTAACGAGGAAAATTTTAAAACATGAGGAATCATTTGAAATCTTTATTCATGAAGGCTCACTGATTGTTATTGGAGCCAAACCCGCACCAAGCGAAATTGCCTCTTCGCTCGCTCATCCACTGCCCGTGACCCCCAACCCCCACCGTCACCCACTGTCATCGTAATCTTGATGAATAATGCAACACTTCAGGATAACATGACAAATTCCTGACATAGATATGTATAATTAACTGTACGCTCCAGTGAATGATCTCTGCCTCAGCCTTGTGAATGGGGGTGGCACGGTGGCACAGTGGGTCAGCACTGCTGCCTCATGGCGCCAGGGACCCGGGTTCGATTCCCGGCTCGGGTCACTGTCTGCGCAGAGTCTGCACCTTCCCCCCCCCCCCACCCCCCCCCCCCCCCCCCCCCCCCCCCCCACCCCCCGGCAGTGTCTGCGTGGGTTTCCTCCGGCTTCCTGCCACATGTAGGTTGGTTGGCCGTGCTGAATTAGCCCGAGTGTCGGGGGAATTAGCGGGGTAAATATGGGGGCTTGCGGTTATAGGGCCAGGGTGGGATTGCGGTCAGTAAAAAGAACAACACAGCACAGGAAACAGGCCCTCCGGACCTACAAGCCCGCTCCACTCATTTTAACATTCAGTGAGTGCCTCATTCCAATCCTTCTTCTACCTATGAATTGATGGGCTGAATGGTCTCAATCTGCACTGTAGGGATTGTATATCTATGTTCTATATATCAGTGGAACATGTCGATAGACTGTCTTTGTGCAAATGGATTGTAATTGGAAGCAGGGATGCCTGCGACATGTAATCACTCAACAAACAGCATCAGGCTGCACTGATATAGCGCCTCAAACATATTGGAAAGCATCCGCCCAACCCCGGTCCCTCTCCCAAGCTTCTTCCAAAGAGTGATTGCCAGGCAATGCTCGGCACGGAACCACGCAAGGGGAGATGTGGTCAAAAGCTGATAGGTTTGAATGAATGTCTTAGTAGCAGCAGATTGAGACGGAGAGGTTCAGGGAGGCAATTTGAGATGTGGAAATATTAAGTTGCAGCCACTATGGCAAACGTGTCAGCAAGAATGGGACGTGCCTCATGTGCAGACATGGCCCGAGTGAGATCAGTGGTTGCTTCTTCAGCGAAGTGACTAATCTAACCTTGCGTCAGTTTCTTAAACACTGTGGACGGGCTGCGCTGATCTAAAAGCCAGAAACTACCCCCCCCCCCCCCAGATCGTCAACGGGGTTTCACATTATCCACAGCCCGCCCTCTAAAATTCCAGTGGTGAGCGGGATGGGAGAATTCCAGCCCGTGTTCCCAACCATGGCCATGGTCAGAGGATGAACCAAAACGAAACACAGGAACTCATACCGAAAACAAGGAACATATCACCCATCATTGAATGACGGAACAGACTCGATGGGCCGAGTGGCCTAATTCTGCTCCTATGACTTATGGTCTTATTACAACAAACGAGCAACATTCTAACCAAAAACAAGATCTCGTGACATACTATGCTAATAATGGATTAGAAGGAAACAATTTTGTATTGGACAAGAAAGGACAAAAAGCTACACTATTATTGGTAGACTATGTATATAAATTAAGGTTTAGAATGTGGGCGGCATGGTAGCACAGTGGTTAGCACTGCTGCTTCACAGCTCCAGGGTCCTGGGTTCGATTCCCAGCTCGGGTCACTGCCTGTGTGGAGTTTGCACATTCTCCTCGTGTCTGCGTGGGTTTTCTCCGGGTGCTCCGGTTTCCTCCCACAGTCCAAAGATGTGCGGGTTAGGTTCATTGGCTATGCTAAAATTGCCCCTTAGTGTCCTGGGATGTGTAGGTTAGAGGGACTAGCAGGTAAAATGTATGGGGATAGGGTCTGGGTGGGATTGTGTTCGGTGCAGACTCGATGGGCTGAAGGGCCTGTTTCTGCACTGTAGGGTTCTATGTAATATCTATGTAATGTTACTCGTTTGTTGTAATAAGACCGTAAGTCATAGGAGCAGGATTAGGCCACTCGGCCCATCGAGTCTGCTCCACCATTCAATCATGGCTGATATTTTTCTCATCCCCCATTCTCCTGCCTTTTCCCCATAACCCCTGATCCCCTTTATAATCAAGAACCTATCTATCTCTGTCTTAAAAGACACTTAATGACCCGGCCTCCACAGCCTTCTGCAGCAAAGAGTTCCACAGATTCCCCACTCTCTGGCTGAAGAAATTCCTCCTCATCTCTGTTTTAAAGGATCGTCCCTTTACCCTGAGGTTGTGCCCTCTCTGGATCTAGTTTTTCCTACTAGTGGAAACATCCTATCCACGTCCACTCTATCCAGATCGCTAATGAACTAAAACTGCAATATATCTGTATGAATAAACAGAAAACTTAGCAGTGTATCTCACTGCATGTGTGATCTTCTTGTGCGCAAGGAATAAAGTTTGGAAGTTTGAGTAATCTCGACGCCATTGTTTTGGTCATACCCAAGTCAACAATAGGGACTTGGATGGCTGAAGGTGCCGTGTCGCAGAGATCTCCGGCAATCTGTAGGTCCGGTTCCTGTCTGAAGAGCGGCACTTTAGAGTGACCTGGTGTCAGTTTCTCTCTGCTTGCTCTGTGGGGCACCCTTATTGCACTGAAGGCAGTAAAGTTGTTGTTGAGAACTAGTTGATGCCAAAACATTGAATGTATTCAAGAGGCGGCTGGATGGAGCACTTGGGGTGAATGGGATCAAAGGTTATGGGGAGAAAGCGGGATTAGGCTATTGAGTTGGATGATCAGCAATGATTGTGATGAGTGGCGGGGCAGGATTGAAGGGCTGAATGGCCTCCTCCTGCTCCTGTCTTCTATGTTTCTGAGTCCAGTGACAGGGGGCACTGACTGAATGAAGACTTTTCATCCTCATGAGGTTGAGTTTCGTAACTGGAACTGAGCCACGACAGATCAGCCATGATCTTATTGAATGGCGGGGCGGGCTCGAAGGGTCAGATGGCCTACTCCTGCTCCTATTTCTTATGTTCTTAAGCCTTGCATCTAAACTCATTGAGGTGGCTGCTAGTAAGTTCATCAACACCCCCCACTCCCCGCTGTCCCCTCCCCCTCCCTCATTCCCCGACCTCCTCCAGAACGCTGAGCCTTGCAGAGATAGCCGACAGGCCTCGTAGGAGTCAAAATTCCCCAGATTCAGTCCTGCTCATTTATTCCCATGGTCAATGGCACCCCCGGCTCCCAGGATATTGAATAGGGGAAGCCATTCGGTGGAAGTCAAGGGGCATTAATCTTCCTGCGCCAACCCTGTCTCAGTTAGCAGTGTACTTGTCTGTGAGTCATGAATGTGATAGGTTCAATTCCCACACCCGGAACTTGAGTACGAACATTTAGGCTCTACTAGGCGATGGCCTAGTGGTATTATTCCTAGACTATTGATCCAGAAACCCAGCTGATGTCCTGGATTCGAATCCCGCCATGGCAGCTGGTGGAATTTGATTAAAAAGTATCCGGAATTAAGAACCTACTGATGACCACGAAACCATCATCGGAAAAACCCACCTTGGTTGACTTTAGGGAAGGAAATTTGCTGTCCTTACCCGGTCTGGCCTACATGTGAATCCAGAGCCACAACAATGTGGCTGACTCACAACTGCCCTCTGAAATGGTCTAGTAACCCACTCAGTTCAAGGTCAGCTCGGGATGGGTTATTAATGCACGCATGTCCCGTGCATGAATATAAAAAAAATTCTGATGTTGTAGGAGGTTAAACCAAGGTTCCGTCTGCTTTCAAAGGTGGATATCGAAGAACCGCAGGGGTTATGTATATATAATTATATTTGTTTTATATATATGTACATATGTAGAGAAGTGTGAGTCCCTTCATTATTCTCTTGTCTGCAATAGGGGTTGTTAGCCAGTACTTACTTCTCTCAACAGCTACTTGTCAGATCCTGTGTGCATTATGCTGTTGTCAGGATGATGAATGCCATTTAGCAGAATGTGGAATGAATGGAAGGTTTTGCTCAGGGAAGCTTTGAGCTTGTCAAAGAAATTTGTGTAGTGCACTTGACTACATTTAGCGCGATGCACAAAGGAAGCTGTCAGAAGCATCACCCACAGCACCTGCTGCCCACGGTTCAGAAGCATGGCCAGCTTCCTCCAGGGCAAGGGCCATTCCTTAGATCTTCTACTAGCCCGCACACTTGGCGTGCAGCAATAGGCAGAGACCATTCAGCCCCTCCAGGCTGTGCTGACGTTCAATGAAACCGTGGCCAGTCTAAACTTTGCCTTGGTTCCCTAACACTTTGCCCCATAGGACATAAGACATAGGAGCAGAATTAGGCCACTCGGCCCATCGACTCTGCTCCGCCATTCAATCATGGCTGATATTTTTCTCAGCTCCATTCCCCATAATCCCTGATCCCCTTATTAATCAAAAACCTATCTATCTCTGTCTTAAAGACACTCAATGACCCGGCCTCCACAGCCTTCTGTGGTAAAGAGTTCCACAGATTCCCCACTCTCTGGATGAAGAAATTCCTCCTCATCTCTGTTTTAAAGGATCGTCCCTTTAGCCTGAGGTTGTGCCTCTGGTTCTAGTTTTTCCCATTAGTGGAAACATCCTCTCCATGTCCACTCTATCCAGGGCCTCGCAGTATCCTGTAAGTTTCAGTAAGATCCCCCCTCATCCTTCTAAACTGCAGTGAGTGCAGACAATCTTTGAAGGCCTTGAAGTAGATTATATCTCTAGCCGCAGAGATAGAACCAGCATAGAACCAGCATAGAACCCTGCAGAAACAGGCCCTTCGGCCCATCGAGTCTGCACCGAACACAATCCCACCCAGACCCTATCCCCATATCCCTACACATTTTACCTGCTAATCCCTCTAACCTACACATCCCAGGACACTGAGGGGCAATTTTTTAGCATAGCCAATGAACCTAACCCGCAGATGACCCTAGATTGGGAGCATGCCCTCAGCAATCACCCTCAGTGGGTTCCAGGCAACATCTTCACACAGCTACTTATTCTGGGTCTAAGAAAGTGAATATCAAAAGGCCACACCTGGAGTATTGTGTGCAGTTTTGGTGCCCTTATCTGAGGAAGGATGTCCTTGCTATAGAGGGAGTGCAGCGAAGGTTTACCAGGCTGATTCCTGGGATGGCAGGTCTGTCATATCATATGAGGAGACACTAAGTGGGTTAGGATTATATCCACTGGAGTGTAGAAGAGTGAAAGGGGATCTCATAGAAATTTATAAAATTCTAATAGGATTAGACAGGGTAGATTCGGAAAGAATGTTCCCAATGGTGGAGGGAGTCCAGAACCAGGGGTCAGAGTTTGAGGATAAGGGGGTAAACCTTTTAGAACTGAGGGTGAGGAGAAATTTCTTCACCCAGAGGGTGGGGAATGTGTGGAATTCACTCCCACAGAATGGAGTTGAGGCCGGAACATTGTGTGATTTCAAGAAGAAATTAGATCTTGGGACTAAAGGCATCAAAGGATATGGGGGGAAGGGGGGGGATCAGGATGTCAAATTTGATGATCAGCCAGGATCAAAGTGAATGGTGGGGCAGGTTGAAAGGGCCAAATTGTCTACTCCTGCTTCCAGTTTCTATGTTCCTATGATTTCTGATTGGTAGGCAGTGACAAGTGTGATATCACAGTGATCTTATCATATATTAATGATTTGGAAGAGGGAACTGAATATATTATCTCCAAATTTGCAGATGATACAAAGTTGGATGGGGGGTGAGAACTGTGAGGAGGATGTTTCAGTGTGAATTGGACAGGCTGAGTGTGTGGGCATGTGCATGGCAGATGCAGTATAATGTGGATAACACCTCTACTTTCTCAGAAGATTAAGGAAATTTGGCATGTCAGCTATGAATCTCACCAACTTTTACAGATGCACCACAGAAAACATTCTTTCTGGTTGTATCACAGCTTGGTATTAGCTCCTGCTCTGCCCAAGACTGCAAGGAACTACAAAAGATTGTGAATGTAACCCAATCCATCACACAAACCAGCCTCCCATCCATTGACTCTGTCTACACTTCCCGCTGCCTTGGAAAAGCAGCCAGGATAATTAAGGACCCCACGCACCCCGGACATTCTCTCTTCCACTCCTTTCTTCAGGAAAACGATACAAAAGTCTGAGGCCACGTACTAACCGACTCAAGAACAACTTCTTCCCTGCTGCTGTCAGACTTTTGAATGGACCTACCTCGCCTTAAGTTGATCTTTCTCTACATATGACTTATGTTCTTATGTTCTTAACCCCGTGCGAACCTGATTTTTTGCCTCTCTCACCATCTTAGCTGCTCGTAAGATCACCTCCCAGTCTCAAAATCACACAGTGGTTAGCTCTGCTGCCTCACAGTGCCAGAGACCCAGGTTCAATTCCCTACTCGGGTCACTGTCCATGTGGAGTCTGCACGTCTGGCCTGGGCCTCGGCTCCTCCCTCTGTGACTGGATCCTGAACTTCCTAACCTACAGGCTACAATCAGTAAGGATAGGCAACAACTCCCCCTCCACGATCATCCTCAACACCAGTTGCCCCACAAGACTGTGTTCTCAGCGTCCTATTATACTCCTTATACACCTATGACTGTGCGGCCAAATTCCCCTCCAATTCGATTTTCAAGTTTGCTGATGACACCATCGTAGTGGGTCGGATCTGAAACAATGACGAGACAGAGTACAGGAATGAGATAGAAAATCTGGTGAACTGGTGCGACAACAATAATCTCTCCCTCAATGTCAACAACAGGAAGGAGATTGTCATCGACTTCAGAAAATGTAGAGGAGAACCTGCCTCTGTCCACATCAACGGGGATGAAGCAGAAAGGATCCAGAGCTTCAAGTTTTTCAGACTTCAGATCTCCAACAACCTGTTCTGGTCCCCCCCCCCATGCTGACACTATAGTTAAGAAAGCCCCACCAACGCCTCTACTTTCTCAGAAGACTAAGGAAATTTGACATGTCAGCTACAACTCTCACCAACTTTTACAGATTTTTACAAGAGATGGGTGAGATCCTAAATGAATATTTCTCATCAGTATTTACTGTTGAGAAAAGCATTGAGGTTAGGAAACTTGGGGAAATAAATAGTGATGTCTTGAGGAGTGTACGTATTACAGAGAAAGAGGTGCTGGAATTCTTAAAGCGCATCAAGATAGATAAATCCCCAGGACCTGATGAAGATATCCCAGGACATTACGGGAGGCTAGGGAAGAAATTGCGGGTCCAAATGACATGCCAAATTCTCTGTGATCGCTCGCAACAGCCGGGATTCTCTGGTGGCACACAATCTCCCCCCACCGTCGCTCTACCAATCACAATGGACAAATTGGCACTCAGCCAAGCCTTCGTCCACTGCAGCGGGACTGGAGAATCCCAGCCACGGGTGAGGTCGGAGACTCCCAGACCATGGGTCCCGCTGTGGACGAGACCAGAGAATCCTGCCCTGTGTCTTTCAGCGCCACCTGTCCAAATACCTCCATTGGCTCAGCAACAACGTTCATCTGACAACTCCTCTTGGGGTGTTCTAAGGCGCTATATAAATGCAGGTTCCTGTTGTTGCAGCTTAGCGTAAAATCCGAAAGGAAACTTTTGCAGGGTTTTGGGGAAAAGCTGGGGGAGGGGCACTGGATGAATTTCTCTCCCAGTGGTGGCCAGGCTTCTAGTTGCTTTGGCCCCCTCGAGCTCTGGAATTCCACCCCTCTCCCACATGCATACTTTGAAGATTTTCCTTAACCCTGTGGCTAAAACCTCTCATCTTTGTCTGCTAAAGGCGGACACGTCACCAGGACCAGTGAACTGCATGCAGACATGGGGAGAATGTGTAGACTCCGCACAGATAGTGACCCAAGCTGGGAAGCGAATCCGGGTCCCTGGCAATGTGAGGCAGCAGCGCTAACCGCTGTGCTAATGTTTTTAATGTCATGTAACTTGCCTCCTGTTCCTTTTATTCCAAGGCAAATGTTGACAAATGAAAGCTAGCATCAACTCTGCAACACTCGCTCCAGGAGACTGCATCAAACTTCCTCTTTGTTACAAATGATGAAACATTTAGGATGGCACGGTAGCACAGTGGTTAGCATTGCTGTTTCATAGCTCCAAGGGACCTGGGTTCGATTCCCGGCTCGGGTCACTGTCTGTGTGGAGTTATGCACATTCTCCTTGTGTCTGCGTGGGTTTCCTCCGGGTGCTCCGGTTTCCTCCCACAGTCCAAAGATGTGTAGGTTAGGTTGATTGGCCGTGCTAAATTGCCCCTTAGTGTCAGGGGATGCGTAGGTAAGTGGGTAAATATGTAGGGATACAGGAATAGGGCCTAGGTGGGATTGTTGTCAGTGCAGACTCGATGGCCTGAATGGCCTCTTTCTACTTTGTAGGGTTTCTATGGTTTTTCTGTTTTTCTATCAGCACTCAGAGAATGAAGTAAAAACAAAATAAAAACAGGTGCCGAGGCTGTATTTGTTTCTCCATGTATGCTGCCAGATCTGTGGAGGTTTTCTGGAATTTTCTGAGGGAATATTTGATGGGTTCATCCCTTTTATCGTTTTACCTTTTGAGGTTTTCTTAAGATTCTGGCTGCAGACTGGCAAGTTTTTCTTTCAGCCGCTGAACCTTTAATTATTTCCACTCAGGGGAACATTAGAAGGATACGACTAATTAAATTTGAATGTTTAGTTTTGGACACAAATTGCATTTCTTAATTAATGTTGGCGAGGTCAGTGGGTTGGGAAATCAAGTGGGGCCGTATGGCGGATTGGCCAATTAGCAAAGAAGGACATAGAACATTCCAGCGCAGTACAGGCCCTTCGGCCCTCGATGTTGCGCCGACCAGTGGAACCAATCTAATGACCCTCTAACCTAAACTATTCCAATGTTATCCATGTGCCTATCCACTGACCATTTGAATGCCCTTAAAGTTGGCGAGTCCACAACTGCTGCAGGCAGGGCATTCCACGCCCTTACTACCCTCTGAGTAAAGAACCTACCTCTGACATCCGTCCTATAATTACCACCCCTCAATTTAAAGCTATGTCCCCTCGTGTTAGCCGTCACCATCCGAGGTAAAAGGCTCTCACTGTCCACCCTATCTAACCCTCTGATCATCTTGTGTGCCTCAATTAGGTCACCTCATAACCTTCTTCTCTCCAACGAAAATAACCTCAAGTCCCTCAGCCTTTCCTCATAAGTCCTTCCCTCCATACCAGGCAACATCCTGGTAAACCTCCTCTGCACCCTTTCCAATGCCTCCACATCCTTCCTATAATGCGGCGACCAGAACTGTATGCAATACTCCAAATGCGGCCGCACCAGAGTTTTGTACAATTGTAACATGATCTCACGGCCCCGAAATTCAATCCCTCTACCAATAAAAGCTAACACACCGTACGCCTTCTTAACAACCTTATCAACCTGGGAGCCAAGAGTTTACCATTCAGCAGCGAATGTTCAAACCCTACATTAATCAGGGGTGCCAGAGCAGCGGTCAGGTCCACTTTGGTGGCAATACACCCCTGAGTCAAAGGCCCAGGCTAGTGCCCCACGGACATGAGTTTGAATCCCACCATGGCATAAAATGTGGAATAATAAGGTTAATTCTGCAATGGTGACCATGGCTACTATCATTGTTGTAAAAAACCCATCTTGGTTTTCTAATGTCCCTTTGAGGAAGGAAATCTGCTGTCCTTACCTGGTCTGGCTCTACAGCAATATAGCTGACTCTGAACTGCGCTCCGAATCGGCCTCAGTTCAAGGGTGACAAATGCTGGCCCTGCCAATGATGCCCACAGCTCATGAATTGGGGGGGGGGGCAGTGATGTAATGGTATTGCCACGGAGACTAGTAATCCACAGATCCAGGTTGATGCTCTTGGGATCTGGGTTCAAATCCCACCGTGGTAGATGGTGGAATCAGAATTCAACAAAAATCTGAAATTAACAGTCTAATGATATCTAGGAAATCGTTGTCAATTGTTGGAAAACCCCAACTGGTTCACTAACGTCCTTTAGGGAAGGAAATCTGCCGTCCTTGCCAGGTCTGGCCTACATGTGACTCCAGAGCCACAGCAATGTAATTGTTAATTAAATGCTCTCAGGGATGGGCAATAAATGCTGGTCCTACCAGCATTTATTGCCCATCCTGTGAACAAACAAAAGAAGGAATAAAAACATTCTATATTCCTGAGCTGTAATCCCCGTATTTCTCTTCAGCAGTTTGAGGTATGAAGGAATTTGAATCTGAGGGGATCTTTCCTCTCACTAGTTTATAAGAACATAAGGACATAAGAAATAGGAGCAGGAGTAGGCCATCTAGCCCTTCGAGCCTGCCCCGCCATTCAATAAGATCATGGCTGATCTGTCGCTGCTCAGTTCCACTTTCCCGCTTTCTCCCCATAACCCTTAATTCCCCTTGTCTATCAGAAATCTATCTACCCGTGACTTAAATATATTTAGCAAGGCAGCCTCCACCACTTCAACGGGCAGAGAATTCCAGAGATTCACCACCCTCTGAGAGAAAAAAGAAGGCTAACATTTGTTCCATTATTGTCTCTCAAAAACATCTCAAAACATTTTGCAGAAAACCAAAACCAGTGGTTAGCACTGCTGCCTCACAGTGCCAGGGGTCCGGGTTCAATTCCGGCCTTGGGTCACTGTCTGTGTGGAGTCTGCATGTTCTCCCCGTGCCTGCGTGGGTTTCTTCCAGGTGCTCCAGTTTCTTCCCACACTCCAAAGATGTGTGGGTTGGGTGGATTGGCCATGCTAAATTGTTCTTCTGTGTCAGGGGGACGAGCTAGGGTAAATGTATGGGTTGTAAGGATAGGGCCTGGGTGGGATTATTGTCGGTGCAGACTTGATGGGCTGAATGGCTTCCTTCTGCACTGTAGAGATTTTATGATTCTATTCTATGTGTGGGTTAAGTTGATTGGCCATGTTAAATTGTGCTTCAGTGTCAGGGGGATTAGTAGGGTAAATACATGGGGTTATGGAGGTGGGGCCTGGATGGGATTGTGGTCGGTGCAGGCTCGATGGACTGAATGGCCTCCTTCTGCACTGTAGGGATTCTATCATTCAAAGTATGTTAAAGCACAGTCGCTGTTAAGCACACAGTCATGGTGGCCATTTTGTACACATACAGCAATGAGGAAAAGGGTGAGTTAACTTTCTTTCTTTCTCTGCTTTGTGTCAGCTGGTCATGGAGAGCTGGTCTGGGTAAGTTTGTCTTCTCCAAATAATGCTGGTTGTGAAGCTCTTTCACGCTGTCTGAGATTATGAACTGCGCTTTATAGATGAGGGTCTTTCTTTTGGTTGTGCGCATTCTCCCAAAATGCATTGTCCCTCGTGTGGCCATCAGTGTAGGTGTAGGGAAGATGTCGACCTAATGGTATTATCGCTCGAATATTAATCCAGAAACTCGGCTAATATTCTGGGTTTGAATCCCGCCACGGCAGATGAATTCAGTGAAAAGTATTTGGAATTAAGAATCGACTGATGACCATGAAACTATTGTTGATTGTCGGAAAAACCCATCTGGTTCACTAATGTCCTTTAGAGAAGGAAATCTGCCGTCCTTACCCGGTCTGGCCTATGTGTGACTCCAGAGCTACAGCAAAATGGTTGACTCTCAACTACCCTCCAAGGGCAACTAGGGATGGGCAATAAATGCTGGACCACCAGCGATACCCATGCCCCATGAATGAATGAAACTCCTCAGAGTTGAGGAGGAACTTCTTCAGAGTTGAGGAGGAACTTCTTCACTCAAAGGGTGGTGAATCTCTGGAATTCTCTGCCCGTTGAAGTGGTGGAGGCTGCCTCGCTGAATATATTTAAGTCGCGGGTAGATATGTTTCTGATAGACAAGGGAATTAAGGGTTATGGGGAGAAAGCGGGAAAGTGGAACTGATCCACTTCAGATCAGCCATGATCTTATTGAATGGCGGGGCAGGCTCGAAGGGCTAGATGGCCTACTCCTGCTCCTATTTCTTATGTTCTTGTGTTGTTAATAAAAAAAAGGTGTTGTTTGCACAATGGCTGACAGCGCAGTTTCTTATTAACTGCTAGGCAGGGTCATTAAGTCATTGATAACTGTCTTATGGTTCTCGCTCAATAATTACACCATTACAGGTGCTCAGGAGCCTGATATCAGCACTCTGTCTGACGTTGGAAGATAAAGAAGTGGGCAAGCACTCAATATTAATGCAACAAAAATGGTTAGGTTGCTTTGCAGAAGAGTGGCGGGTTTAGCAATGTAAACACTGAATAATTAGATCCTTGTACATCCTGATCTATACACACACACACACACACACACACACACACACACACACACACACACAATGGCCCAGCTTACTCAATGTCAGGGTGCCAAGAAAACCCAATGTAAGCAAAGTTACTGTTCCACGCTCAAAGACTACTGTGTGTGCAGTGTAGTGCCTTTATGGAACTGTGTAAAATGGCTACCTACCTCATGGCAGTGGTCACATGACTACAACAAGCTCACTGGGGCATGAGGCGATAATTGTATTTGAAAAGACAAACATCTCCCCTTTTCATAATGAACAGAAGGCACAAATGTGAGGTGGCTTAGAAAGGATTCGCTTCGCTTAGAAAGGACAGCAGAACTAGGGGGCACAGCCTCAAAATAAGTGGGGGGGGAGGGGGCAGTTTAGAACAGAGTTGAGGAGGAACTTCTTCACTCAAAGGATGGTGAATCTCTGGAATTCTCTGCCTGTTGAAGTGGTGGAGGCTGCCTCGCTGAATATATGTAAGTCATGGGTAGATAGGTTTCTGATAGACAAGGGAATTAAGGGTTATGGGGAGAAAGCGGGAAAGTGGAACTGATCCACTTCAGATCAGCCATGATCTTATTGAATGGCGGGGCAGGCTCGAAGGGCTAGATGGCCTACTCCTGCTCCTATTTCTTATGTTTCTTATGTTCTTATGAGGCAGTGATGTAATGGTGTTGTTACTTGAGTAGTATTCCTGAGACCCAAGGCCAGATCTGGTGAACTGGGTTCAAATCCCTCCATGGCAGATGGTTAAATTTAAATTTAAATAGAAAAAAATCTAGAATTAAAAGCGTAATGATGACTATAAAAGCATTGCCGATTGTCAGAAATAACCACCTGGTTTACTAATGTCCTTTAGGGAAGGAAATCTACTGTCCTTACCCGGTCTGGCCTTCATGTGACTCCAGAGCCTCAACGATGTGGTTGACTCTGAAATGAGTTTAAAGATTATTCATTTATTAGTGTCACAAGTAGGCCTACATTAACACTGCAATGAAGTTACTGTGAAATGTCCCTAGTCGCCACACTCCAGCACCTGTTCGGGTATACTGAGGGAGAATTTAGCATGGCCAATGCACCATAACCAGCACATCTTTCGGACCGTGGGAGGAAACCGGAGCACCTGGAGGAAACCCAGGAAGACACGGGGAGAACATGAAAACTCCACACAGATAGTGACCTGAGCGCAAATCGAACAGTAGCCATCTGTTTCTATGTCCCTCTCTCTCTCTCGCTAGCTGCTGTGAAATGTGGCAGTAACTGGTAGGCGGTCTTCTGGCCATTTGGAGCTCAGAGCGGTCAGCTTCATACTCTCAATGACATACCAAAATCCACACAATAGGATTGGTTTACTGGCTATCAAAACATCACACTCAAATTTGATAGGCTGCTGTTATTCAAATCTTATTTCAAATGGATTCATTAAAATTCAAAAACATGTTCTGATTCAAATTCCTAAAGCCTGTTACCAAATCAACCCCGTTGTTTTTGCCTTTGTTTCACTCTGTACTGGCTACACCTGCAGCTCCTTAGCAAAGGATAAAACAAAACCACCTTTTAACTGTCTTTAACCACCTATTAATTTTACATCTCTTAGGATTTTTGCAAGTTTTATAATTTACAAACACTGACTTCATAACACTCTGGAGTCGCACATAGGCCAGACCGGGTAAGGAAGCAGATTCCCTTCCCCAAAGGACATTAG
This sequence comes from Prionace glauca, assembly GCA_037974335.1. Lineage (NCBI taxonomy): Eukaryota > Metazoa > Chordata > Chondrichthyes > Carcharhiniformes > Carcharhinidae > Prionace > Prionace glauca. Next base: position 12,928,662 of record CM075722.1, read on the forward strand.
TGAACCAGGTGGGTTTTTCCAAGAACTGGCAATAGTTTCATAGTCGTCAGGAGACTCTTAATTCCAGATTTATTTTTACTATCTGCCGTGACGGGATTCGAACCTGGGTTCCCCACAATATTGGCTGAGTTTCTGGATTACTAGTCTAGTGACCACACCACTAAGCTACATCCCCCCCTACAGCTTCAGTGCTGCTTGTGGAATTTTGCTGGATATGCATTAGCTGCCATGATCTCTACATTTGTAACAGTGACTATGGTTTCAAAAGTGTTAATTAGCATCCTGAAGTCATGAGAAGGTGCTACATAAATGCAGCTGCTCCTGCTTTCTGTGCCAACAGCAAACAACTCCCTGGAAGGGAGTTGGTCTGGACTCAGTTATGCTTTAAAACCGGTAAGTACTCAATTGCACGAAAGGGATGGTGCACTTTAATGCATTGGAAATGGCAGCTTTGTAACTGACACCTGTGGTTATGTGAAATGCTGAGTGCCATTTAACTGATAAAGGTGACGGATGCTGATGAGGTAAGTGGTAGGGACTGTGCCTGCGAACTTTCAGCACCAGAGTGCTGGACAGCGCACTGTGCCTCTCGGCACTGCTCCTATTACAGAGAGAGAGAAACCTTTATGTCACTCTTCTCAAAACCTCCTAATGCTTTTACAATCATGCAGAGTACTTTTTAAAACACAGTGGCTACAAGAGCAAGTAGAGGCAAGGAACACTGCAGCGAGTCACTCACCTCCTGACTCCCCAAAGCCTATCCGTCATCCACAAGGCACAAGTCGTAGAGTTATGGAGTCATAGAGGTTTGCAGCACGGAAATAGGTCCTTCCGTCCAAACTTGTCCATGCCACCCCTTTTCTTAAAGCCCCCCTAAACTAATCCCAACTGCCCACATTTGGCTCATATCCCTCTATACCCATCTTACCCAAGTAACTGTCAACGTGCTTTTTGAAAGTCAGGAGTGTGATGGAACACTCCCCTCTTGCCTGGATGGGCGCAGCTCCAACAACACTCAAGAAGCTCGACACCATCCAGGACAAAGCAGCCCCGTTTGATTGACACTATATCTACAAACATCCAATCCTTCCACCATTGACGCTCAGTAGCAGCAGTGTGTACTATCTGCAAGATACACTGCAGCATCTCACCAAAGATCCTTAGACAGCATCTTCCAAACCCACCACCACTTCCATCTAGAAGGACGAGGGCAGCAGATACATGGAAACACCCCCACCTGCAAGTTCCCCCTCCCAGTCACTCACCCATCCTGACTTGGAAATATATCGGCCGTTCCTTCACTGTCGCTGGGTCAAAATCCTGGAATTCCCTCCCTAACGGCATTGTGGGTCAACCCACAGCACGTGGACTGCAGCGATTCAAGAAGGCAGCTCACCCCCACCTTCTCAAGGGGCAACTAGGGATGGGTAATAAATGCTGGCCTAGTTAGCGACACCCATGTCCCACGAATGAATAAAAAAGTTGCTGTTGTAATATGGGTGCACAGAGGTTAATTGACTCATGGAAAGCTCCCCAAAGCACCGATGGAAAAAGCAACCAGAGTATCTGTTTTAAAACATAGAACCATAGAAAACAGGAGCACAAGTAGGCCATCCGGCCCTTTGAGCCTGCTCCACCATTCAATATGATCATGGCTGATCTTGCACTCTCAGTGTCCCACTCCAGCTTTCTCTCTGTATCCCTTCACCCCTTCAGCCACAAGGGCCACATCGAGCTCCCTCTTGAACATACCTAACAAACTGGCCACAACAACTTTCTGTGGGTGAGAATTCCACAGGTTCCCAACTCTCTGAGTGAAGAAGTTCTTCCTTATCTCAATCCTAATCGCTTTCCCCTTATTCTTTGACTTAGGCTCCAGCCGTGGGATCATAGCATCATAGACTCTCTACAGTGCAGAAGGAGGCTGTTCGGCCCATTGAGCCTGCACTGGCAATAATCCAACCCAGGCCCTTTCCGAAAAACCTATAGTGCAGAAGGAGACCATTTGGCCCATCAAGTTTGCAGCTGATGACAGTTCCACCCAGGCCCTATTATCCTGTTAATCACCCTGACGTTAAGTGACAATTTAGCACGGCCAAGCCACCCAACCTGCACATCTTTGGGCTGTGGGAGGAAACCAGAGTACCTGGAGGAAACCCACACAGACACGGGGACAATGTGCAAACCCCACACAGACAGTGACCTGAGGCCAGAAATGAACCCGGGTCCCTGATGCTGTGAAGCAGCAGTACTAACCGCTGTGCCACCCCATCACCCCATGTTTTTACCCTGCTAGTCCCTACCTAACACTAAGGAGCAATTATCATGCCTAATCCACCTAACCCGCACATCTTCGGATCAATGTTGGAGAGATCCGCAGTGAGAACTTCCTTGTTAATTCTTCAGATAGGATCTTGAGAAGACAGGGAGGTCATCCAACAGTCCACACAATTTTCCGCAAGCGTATTATAGCCACAGAACTATACGTTTTGTATCATTGTTAATCCATCCCTTCTCAATGTGGTGTTTCTATGCTCCTTAAATAATTGCACTAACTAGAAAGGACATTAGTGAACCAGATTTTTTTTGACAACATAAATGATTGTTTTATGGTCACCATCATTGAGAATAGTTTTCAATTCCAGATTTTATGAATTAATTGGGAAAAAAATATCTTTGTGTAAAGAACTATTATCTGGACATAATGCGAAAATGACAACTTATACATTGAACCTGTGATCCCTAGCTCTATGTTCACAATTTAATCCTACAGCTAATTAACCTTTCCTTAGTTCAGTGAAATGCTTTGACACTGGGAGGCAGTGGGTTCAAATCCTGCTCCAGGCACTTGAACACACAGCCCAAGCTGGTCATCCAGCGGAGCGCTGAGGGATTGCTGAACTGCTGGAGGTACAATATCGCTCTTGAGATGTTAACCCCAGACTCCCTCACATGAAGGTAAAAGGTGAACGGGTCATAATATAATAGTTGCTACTGAGCAATTATGACCCTGTGTGATGGCTGAGTGGTATTAGCCTATGAATCCAGAAACTCAGCTTGTGACATAGACAAGATGAGTATAGAGGGATAGAGGCCAAATGTGGGCAATTGGGACTAGCTCAGTGGTTAAAAAGAGGGTGGCATGGAGAAGTTGGGCCGAAGGGCCTGTTTCCATGCTGTAAACCTCTATGATTGTATAACTCTAATGTCAGTTCATAATATTCATTTTTAGTTGTAAGCCAGTACAAAAGCCATTCTGGCATAATAGGGCATAGGATAAGTACGACCAGATGGCATGGACAAGTTGGGCCAAAAGGACTGTTTCCATGCTGGAAACCTCTGTGACTCCAACAATCATCCCTCAACTAACATCACTAAAACAGGCTATGTGTTCATTTATCCCATTGCTGTTTCATTGAATCATAGAACCCTTCCAGTGCACAAGAAGCTATTTGACCTACTGTGGCTGCACCAACTCCCTGACAGAGTAACTTACCCAAGCCTGGTCTCCTGCTCTCTTACACAGCTCCCATAGCTAATCCACCAAACCAACACATCTTGGGAGACTAAGGGGCAGTTTAGCATGGCCACTCCCCCCGCAACCAGCACATCTTTGGACTGTGGGAGGAAACCGGAACACCTGGAGGAAACCCACGCAGACACAGAGAGAATGTGCAAACTCCACACTGACAGTGACCCCAAGCCAAGAATCGAGCCCAGGTCCCTAGTGCTGTGAGGCAGCAGTGCTAACCACTGCGCCACTATTCAGCTTGATGGGTGCTGATGGCCCGTAGCGTTTTAATGCATTGTAACATTCCAAATGCTTCATGTGTTGAAAAGCGCTGATTAAGTTAATGGTGGGATGGCATAATTAAGGACCCCCACGCACCCCGGACATTCTCACTTCCATCTTCTTCCATTGGAAAAAAGATACAAAAGTCTGAGGCCATATACCAACCGACTCAAGAACAGCTTCTTCCCTGCGACTATCAGACTTTTGAATGGACCTACCTCATATAAAGTTGATCTTTCTCTACATCCTAGCTATGACTGTAACACTACATTCTCCCCTTTCCTTCTCTATGACTGCTTTGTCTGTATAGCGTGTCAGAAACAATACTATTCACTGCAACCCAATTGCATGTGACAATAATAAATCAAAACTTCTTGATCTTATCATTCTCCACATCTTAAAGTTAATTTATTAGTTACAAGTCGTCTTACATTAACACTGCAATGAAGTTACTGTGAAAATCCCCCGGTCACCACACTCTGGTGCCTGTTTGGGTACACTGAGGGAGAATTTAGCACGGCCAATTCACCTAAGCTGCACATCTTTTGGAAACTGGAGCAAACCCACGCAGACATGGGGAGAACATGCAAACTCCACACAGACAGTGACCAAGCCAGGAATTGAACTCAGGTCCCCGGTGCTGTGAGGCAGCATTGCTAACCACTGTGCCACCGTGCCGCCCCTTTAATCCAACCCCTTAATTTTTGTATGTGGAGAATAAAAAACAAAAGAAATTGCAGATGATTAAACTTCCAAAAATGCTTGAGCCATTTTCATGGTTTTGCTTTGGATTGCCTCTTGTGAATTCTGAAACCTGAATATACCTGAACAGCAATTAATACATCTGCATATCAGTCAGTCAGTCAATTTGGAAGGAATATCGAGGGAATAAATTCTAATCTAATGAGTTCCAGCCAAGCAGAATGCCAGAATTTGGCAGCTGGGTAGGTCCCGTCATTCACAGTTCCCGAATGAGCCTAACTCCACGAATTTTTTCGTTTGTAGGCATAAGTTTCTTTGAAAAGATTTATTATGAATCATTAAACCAGTTCCGAGCTAAAACAGAGAGAGAAAGAGAGAGATAAACCTCATGCTGTGATTTTCCAATATTTTAGACTCAGAGAGCCCTATTTTATTATTTTGAGTCTGAGTGCTGGGTGGACTTGAAACTGGGAGTGTTTCACATCCGAATTACAGTCCGTTCTCAGGCACCCCCACGCATACTCTACCTGAAAAAATATCAGCGATTCCGAATCGCGCTGCAAAGGCCTGTGGACAGGGCTTAACGCACCCAAAACCCTGCAGGTTCGATCGGCACCTGCAACTGCACACGCGCAGAAAAAGAATAATAGAATACGGCTCTCCTACCACACCCCTCCCGGATCGGGTAATGCCTCATCCTGACCCCCACAGACATTGTCCCACCCCCACAAAATTACCTCACCCCCTCCACCACTCAGATTGATCGCGGGCCTCTCTGCCCCTTCCCCCTCACTGATCCCAGACAGAGTGGCAGCGGACCCCCCCTTCCCCCCTCACTGATCACAGACAGAGTGGCAGCGGACCCCCCCTCACTGATCCCAGACAGAGTGGCAGCGGACCCCCCCTTCCCCCCTCACTGATCACAGACAGAGTGGCAGCGGACCCCCCCTCACTGATCACAGACAGAGTGGCAGCGGACCCCCCCCCTTCCCCCTCACTGATCTCAGACAGAGTGGCAGCGGACCCCCCCCCCTTCTCCCCTCACTGATCACAGACAGAGTGGCAGCGGACCCCCCTCCCCCTTCCCCCCTCACTGATCCCAGACAGAGTGGCGGTGGACCACCTCCCCCCCCCACTTCCACCGATCTCAAGCAGAGGGTTGTCGGATGCCCAGCACTTACCTTCTCACTAACTGGAACGCCACAATCGGACTTTTGTGGACTTTTGTTTCACGCCCATTCTGAACGGGCGAACGCAGTGGTAAAAGGGGGAAGTGTTGGCAAGGTTGGGCTTACAGCCCATTAAGTCAATTTAAATGCCTCCTAATGCGGTCCTGATCATGGCCATTTTCGGGCCTTATTAAATGGGAAACTGGCACAGAGTTGGGCACGGATTGCGCTACTCGCCTCATGCCCGACTTCACCAAGTTTTTGCACCCGAAAACAGGCATAACTTGATGGTGAATTGGGCCCAGAGAGATACATGGCAGGATTCGAACTTGGGTCCCTGCAACATTGACTGAGTTGCTGGATTAATAGTTTAGCTATAATACCACTAGGCCATCATCACCCCTGAAGGGCAGGTGACCAAAGGTAATGAACAAAGAACAAAATCAGCCCGGGAAACAGGCCCTTCGGCCCATCGAGCCCGCGCCGCCACCTCAACACCACCAGTCCCCCCTCTCCACCCACGACCCCTGTCTAATGTTTTATGGCCATCCAGATTGAGGGAAACTGATTTAGGGACAATTTATTACTGCCAATCAGCCTAACAGCACATCTTTGGGGTGTGGGAGGAAACCGGAGCACCCGGAGAAAACCCACGCAAGCACGGGGAGAATGCGCAAACTCCCACAGACACCGGCCCAAATCCATGTGTCTGCACAGCAAACAGTGATAGTCACTGAGCTGTCGTCTTGCCCAGTATCTGGTCCAGTTTAGGCACACACTAACGACATGAAGCACTAGGCCAATCTCGAACAACCAAGAGCAGCCCCAGTACGACCCATCGCGTGTATGCCCCTCGTCGGACAACAAGACGGACCAACTTAAAACCTGTGAATGAAAAGAGGAAAAAAAACATTATTATTGTACCATATCCATTTACATTACCAGGGACGCCCCAATGCTAATGACCCTTATTTAAAACAATCTCCTATATCCACCCATCTCCAACCCACTCATGTGCCTGTCTAAGTTACTCTTAAATGACTCTAGCGTGTTTGCCTCCACCACCTTACTTGGCAGAGCATTCCATACCCCCACTACCCTCTGTGTGAAAAACCTCCCTCTAATATCTGTGTTGTACCTCTCCCCCCTCACCTTAAGCCCATGGCCCCTTGTCCAACGTGTCTCTATCATAGGAAATAGCTTACCTCTGTTTACTCTATCTGTGAGGTATAAGGGCCATCTTAACAGAGGAGAGAGAGGCAGGGAGGCAGAGAGGTGTGGGAGGGAATCCCAGAACTCTGGCCCCTTGTGGGAAATGATGTGGGTATGCCGGCGTTGGACTGGCGTAAACACAGTAAAAAGTCTGACAACACCAGGTTTTAGTCCAACCGATTTATTTGATAGCAAATGGTGATGTGACTCAAACCAAAGGTGCCGGAGAGGCCTGGATGGGAGGGGAGGCCGAGATCTCAGAGGGCTGAAGGGCTGGAGGAGGTGGCAGAGGTCGAAGTTCGCAACCAAGGATGAGGAATTTGAATTTGAGGTGTTACTGGATTGGGAGCCAATGTAAGTCAGCAGGCGTGGGAGTGAATGTAATTGCTGGACCAATAACCCAGGCTGATGTTCTGGAGAGGCAGGTTCAAGTTCCACCATGGTGGAATTCACTCCCTCACAGTCTAAATCCTTTCTAGGGGGGAGGGCACTATTTTCATCTGTGGAACACGCCCTCACCCCCCCCCCCCCACCCCGCCCCACAATTCAAGATGCTAAATCCGCCCTTTCTACCTGGCTGACAAAACCTGCCTGTCCATTCCCCACTCTGAAAGAAGGCCTGATCTTCCCCTGCCATGGACATTCCTGTGTCCAGGTCCTCCGCAACCAGCTGTCTTCCTCATCCCGAGGGCTGCCTGATACTCAGACCTGGCACCGCTGGGACCGCTGGAGCTGTTAACCAATCTGTGGATAGGTTTATGGACGAAAAGGGATTGGTTTAGGTTAGTGGGTCATTGTTTTTGTAACTGGTCGGCGCAACATCGTGGGCCGAAGGGCCTGTTCTGCGCTGTAATGTTCTATGTTCTATGTTCTATGTTCTATGTTCTATGTTCTAATCAGAGTGAGGTTGGATTGTGGCGACATGATGGCACAGTGGGTTAGCACTGCTGCCTCACAGAACCCAGGGGCCTGGGTTCGATTCCCGACTCGGGTCACTGTCTGTGTGGAGTCTGCACGTTCTCCCCGTGTCTGCGTGGGTTTCCTCCGGGTGCTCCAGTTTCCTCCCACAGTCCAAAAGACGTGCTGGTTAGGGTGCATTGGCCGTGCTAAATTCTTTCTCGGTGTACCTGAAAAGGTGTTGGAGTGCGGCGACTAGGGGAGTGCCCCAGGAGTCGGTGCTGGGGCCTCAGCTATTTACCATTTATATAGATGATGGAAAGGAATAGATGGGTTTAGTATGGGCCGAATAACCCATCCTCGTGCTTTCAATTCTTCGCAACTTCATGGGTGAAGTTCTAAAAATGAAACCCTAAAGCAAAACTATTGCAGCTTTGGAAAGTAAAGAACCCTGGGTACAGTGAAGGAAAAGCTTAATTGGATTAAAGAAATCCCATTAGCCAGCCATGGTATTAGAAGAGGAGAGAGTTCTCAGAGGGACTGAGGGAGGCAACAGGGATACAGTCAATTGTCCTATGGGATCTAACCCTGTCCCTCTCACAGATGGATCACACTGTAGGCTGCTTTAAATTGAGATTGAATGGTGGCACCATATCTCAAATGAATCTCCTGCAGCTCCTTTGAATTAGTTCTGTGTACTTAGCAAAAGAAAATCACAATCCCTGCTAACTTTTTCATTATTAAATAGCATTGGGAGCTAATTACATAGTGCACATTTGAATCATCGATGGCAGTGAGTCTTTGTACAGCTTTGGTCTCCTTTTCTGAGGAAGGATGTTCTTGCTCTCGAGGGGGTGCAGTGAAGGTTTACCAGGCTGATCCCGGGGATGGTGGGACTGATGTACGAGGAGAGGTTGACCGGGTTAGGATTGTTTTCACTGGAGTTCAGACAAATGTGGGGGGGAATCTCACAGAGACTTATAAAATTCTAACAGGACTGGACAGGGTAGATGCAGGGAGGATGTTCCCGGTGGTGGGGGGAGTCCAGAACCAGGGGGTCACAGTCTTGAGGATTCGGGGTAGACCATTTAGGACGGAGATGAGGAGACATTTCTCCACCCGGTGGAATTCATTCCCACAGGAAGTAGTTGATGCCAAAACATTGAATGTATTCAAGAGGCAGCTGGATATTGGGGCGAATGGGATCAAAGGGGAGAACATAGAACATAGAACATTACAGCGCAGAACAGGCCCTTCGGCCCACGATGTTGCGCCGACCAGTTACAAAACAATGACCCACTAGCCTAAACCAATCCCTTTTCATCCATAAACCTATTCACAGATCTCTTAAACGCCCCCAAACTAGGCGCATTTACAACTGCAGCAGGCAGGGCATTCCAATCCCTCACCACCCTCTGGGTAAAGAACCTACCCCTGACATCCGTCCTGTAACTACCCCCCCTTAATTTAAAGTAGTGCCCCCTCGTGCTAGCTTTCTCCATCCGAGGAAAAAGGCTATCACTATCTACCCTATCTAAACCTCTAATCATCTTATATGTTTCAATAAGAAAGCAGGATTAGGTATTTTTTCTTATTGGTTTGTAGAATATGGGTGTCGCTGACTGGCCAGCATTTATTACCTATCCCTAATTGTCCTTGTTCAGAGGGCAGTTAAGAGTCAAAGAACAACACAGCATGGGAAACAGGCCCTTCGGCCCGATGAGCCCGCGCCGCCACATTAACATTGTGAGTCCCCTCCTCTACCCATTGCCGTGGCTCTGGAGCCACATGTAGGCCAGACCGGGTAAGGATGGCAGATTTCCTTCCCTAAAGGACATTAGTGAACCAGATGGGTTTTTCCTGACAATTGACAATAGTTTAACGGTGGATTCTTAATTCCAGATTTTTTTTTGATTGAATTCAAATTCCACCATCTAGCCGTAGCGGGATTTGAACCCGGGTCCCCAGAACGTCAGCTGAGTTTCCTGGGTTAATAGTCTAGCGATAATGCCACTAGGCCATCGCCTTCCCCGTATTGAGTTTGCCATGATTGGGATGAATGGCGGAGCAAGGCTCGAAGGGCTGAGTGGCCTCCTCCCACTGCTATCTTCTGTGTTTCTACGAATTAATTGACGCGCTACACATGACGAGGCAGGAAGGAATTCTCCTCCTGTGCCCGAGTGTGCTGGGGTTAACCACTCGGGAGATGTTATTTGGTCTAGCTGCCTTGCATGGAGATGTCGTGAGATGTGAGGCTGGGGTGATGGTGGAAGAGAATTAACCCGGCCTTCTGTCCTGCTTCATGTTGTAATGTAGGCGAATGCCTCAGCCCTATGCCTGTGTGACCATTGTCCTATAGTTTCCAGTCACCCACAGAATTTCACCCCTATCTACATAAGAACATAAGAACATAAGAAATAGGAGCAGGAGTAGACCATCTAGCCCTTCGAGCCTGCCCCGCCATTCAATAAGATCATGGCTGATCTGTCTTGGCTCAGATCCACCTTCCCGCCCTCTCCCCATAACCCTTAATCCCTTCTCTTATCAAAAACCCATCAACCCGTTTCTTAAAAATATTTAGCGAGGCAGCCTCCACCACTTCAACGGGCAGAGAATTCCAGAGATTCACCACCCTTTGAGTGAAGAAGTTCCTCCTCAACTCTGTTCTAAACCGCCTCCCCTTTATCTTGAGGCTGTGCCCCCTAGTCCTATTGTCTTTTTTGAGCGGGAAGAGTCTCTCCACCTCTATCCTATCCATCCCATTCATCATCTTATACGTCTCAATGAGATCTCCCCTCATTCTTCTAAACTCTAACGAGTACAAGCCTAGTTTATTCAGCCTCTCCTCATAGCTCAATCCTGGTCGAGTAATGGTAGCTATAGCTATCTGCAGTGTTCCAGGGCCCTCAACACTCTAAAAAAAAAACCTCTATCACATTCTAACAGGAAAAGCATGGCTGATTGACAGGATTGTTTGAATCCAATTAGACTTTTGATTTACTGGATCTGGGGCCTTTGTACAGGAAAGAGACAGAGAATCTGGTGAACTGGTGCGGCGACAATAATCTCTCCCTCAATGTCAACAAAACAAAAGAGACAGTTATCAACTTCAGGAAGCGTAAAGGAGCGAGGGCAGCACAGTGGTTAGCACTACTGCTTCACAGCTCCAGGGTCCTGGGTTCAATTACCCGGCTTGGGTCACTGTCTGTGTGGAATTTGTACATTCTCCTCGTGTCTGTGTGGGTTTCCTCCCACAGTCCAAAGATGTGTGGGTTAGGTTGATTGGCCATGATAAGAAATCGCCCCTTAGTGTCCAGGGATGTGTAGGTTAGAGGGATTAGTGGGTATGGGATGTGGAGGTAGGGATTGTGCTCGGTGCAGACTCGATGGGCCGAAGGGCCTCTTTCCGCACTGTAGGGTTCGATGATAACATGCCCTTGTCTACATCAATGGTGATGAAATAGGAATGATCAAAAGCTTTAGGTTTTTAGGTGCCTGGATCACCCCATGCCAACACAAAGCCCACAATGCCTCTACTTTCTCAGAAGACTAAGGAAATTTGGCATGTCAGCTACGACTCTCACCAACTTTTACAGATGCCCCATAGAAAGCATCCTTTCTGGTTGTATCACAGCTTGGTATGGGCTCCTGCTCTGCCCAAAACCACAAGGAATGACAAAGAGTCATCAACAAAGCCCAGTCCATCACTCAAACCAGCCTCCCATCCATTGACTCTGTCTACACTTCCCGCTGCCTCGGAAAAGCAGCCAGCATAATTACGGACACCCGATATTCTCTCTTCAACCTTCTTCCGTCAGGAAAAAGATACAAAAGTCTGAGGTCACGTACCAACAAATAGTGATGAAGAAACTCAGATTATTCTCCACAGCAATGAAAGCAGAATACTGCGGAATGCTGAATACCTGGAATAGCAACGGAAAATGCCGGAAAAATCCCCACAGGTCTGGCGGCACCCGTGCAGAGGAGCAGAGTTCACGTTTCAACACTGATGACCCTTCATCAGAACAGTTCAGTCGATGTTATTACGAAGAGTTTTGATCGAGTAAATAGGGAGAAAGTGTTTGCAATGGCAGCAGAGAGACAGTAACCAGGGGAAACCAATTTAAAATAATTGAGGAAAGAATCACAGGCACAAAAGAATTCACTCAGCGAGTTGTTCTGATCTGGAAGGCGCTGTTGGAAAGGGCAGTGGAAGCAGACTCAATAATAATTACCAAAAGGGAATGGGATTTATTTGTACATTGTCACCCTAGCGCGAGGGATAAATTGGTATCGTCTGGCTTTCTCCAATCCTCCCCTAGTCCATGTCTCAATTTTTATCCCCCCGTCTGAGTTCCATTTTCTACCCCCAATTTCCCCTCAGTTGTTGCCAGGACAAGGCCGTTAGATCTTTGATTCCGATATCAGGACTTGCCTATTTTCCCCTTTAATGGCATTTAGCAACTCTTTCGCTTCTTGAACTCCCACTCTTCATTTCACCCACTCATTTGTCCTTCTGTCCATCCAACTGATTGTCCATCCTAACCATACCCACAATTCCAAAGCTTTTAGCCTCTTCTTCAAGATGCAGAAACCTGAGGTCACGTACCGACTGACTCAAGAGCAGTTTCTTCCCTGCTGCCGTCAGACTTTTGAATGGGCCCACCAGGTTGTTTGGGATCTTTCTCTACGCCCTAGCTATGTCTGTAACACGACATTCTGAATTCTCTCCTTTCCTTCTCTATGCATGGTATGCTTTGTCTGTGTAGCATGCAAAAGACGGTATTTTACACTGTATCCCAATTTTTTCTTATTCATGGGACATGGGCGTCATTGGTTGGCCAACGTTTATTGCCCATCCCTAGTTGCCCAAGGGTAGTTGAGAGTCAACCACATTGCTGTGGCTCTGGAGTCATATGTAGGCCAGACCGGGTAAGGACATTAGTGAACTAGATGGGTTTTTCTGACAATTGACAATGATTTCAAGGTCATCAGTAGATTCTTAACTCCAGGTATTTTTTATTGAATGTGAATTCCACCGTCTGCCGTGGTGGGATTCGAACCCGGGTCCCCAGAAGGTTAGCTGAGTTTCTGGATTAATAATCTAGTGATAATACCACTAGGCCATCATCTCCTCTTATGCTGTCTTTAAAATTCTTTCATGGGATGTGGCTGTGAGCCACTTTTCCTTGAACTGAGTGGCGGGCTGGGTCATTTCAGAGGGCACTTGAGAGTCAACCCCATTGCTGTGGCTCTGGAGTCACATGTAGGCCAGACCGGGTAAGGACGGCAGATTTCCTTCCCTAAAGTGAACCAGATGGGCTGTCCCGACAATTGCTGATATTGAGACCAGTTTTACGTTACATGTTTATTAATAAAGCAGATGTGTTTTCACAACAACGGTTTCATGGCCACTTTTTGAGTTCCAGATTATTATTGATTTCAAACTTGGCCATTTGCCATAGTGGGATTTGAACTCGGGTCCCCAGAGTGTTATCCTGGTCTCTGGATTACTAGCCTAGATAACAACGCCACTAGGCACCCTAACGTCATCAGATTATCCAAGGATGGCACGGTAGCACAGTGGTTAGCATTGCTGCCTCACAGCATCAGAGACCTGGGTTCAATTCCTGACTCGAGTCACCGTCTGTGTGGAGTTTGCACATTCTCCACGTGTCTGCGTGGGTTTCCTCCGGGTGCACTGGTTTCCTCCCACCATCCAAAGATATGCAGGTTAGGCTGATTAGCCATGCTAAATTGCCCCTTAGTGCCCTGAGATGTTTAGGTTAGAGGGATCAGCAGGTAAATATGTAGGGATATGGGTGGGATTGTGGTTGGTGCAGACTCGATGGGCCAAATGGCCTCCTTCTGGAGGGTTTCTATGATTCTAAGCTGCCAATCGCCAGAAAGGATTTTCAGACGGCTAATCAGGAAACAAAAAAACAGTACAAGAAATTATTTGAAAAGTGTTTACATAGAGTAAAAATAGAACTGGGATGTACACATGTGGTGAAGCAAAAATATTCCTACTTGTTTAAAATTAATAAAAATAAAACTACCTTCAAGGATTCGCTAACTCATGGTTAGCAGCAGGCCATTCCTTCGAATTCATTCATAGTGTCACTGGCTGGGCCAGCTTTTATTACCCACTGCTCCTGGGGGTGAGCTGCCTTCTTGTACTCGCTGCAGTCCATGTGGTGTAGGTACATCCACCGTGCTGTTAGAGAGAGAGTTCCAGGACTTTGCCCCAGCGGCAGTGAAGGAACGCCGCGATATTTCCAAGTCGGGATGATGAGTGACTTGGAGGTGGTCCCATGCAAATTGCGGCGGTGGAGAGGGTGAGTTCGGAACGTTCCATCGAAGGTGCCTGGGTGAGCTACTGCACTGTATCTTGAAGATTGTGCATAGGTGAGTGATGGGTGAATATGGGACTGACAAAACAGTGCAGCTCACACACTGATGTTGAGGGTCACATGATAGTGAAGTGCAGGTAGAAGATTCTGGAAGGTGCAAGGAGTCGACCCCCGTGTAGATCTACACTTTGGAGATGTATATAAATTATTCATAAACCCTTAATACTTAAACAATCCTTACAACAGACAGGGTGCCAATCAAGCGAGCTGTTTTGTCCTGGGTGGTGTTGAACTGCTTGAATGTTGTTGGAGCTGTGCCCATGTAAGGCAGCACGGTGGCACAGTGGTTAGTACTGCTGCCTCACATTACTAGAGTCCTGGGTTCGATTCCCGGCTCGGGTCACTGTCTGTGTGGAGTCTGCGCGTTCTCCCCATGTCTGCCTGGGTTTCCTCCGGGTGCTCCGGTTTCCTCCCACAGTCCGGAAGATGTGCTGGTTAGGTGAGTTGGCCGTGCTAAATTCTCCCACGGTGTATCCAAACAGGAGTGTGTGGCGACCAAGGGATTTTCACGGTAACTTCATTGCACTGTTAATGTAAGCCTACTTGTGACTGATAAATAAACTTTAAAAACTGAAAGCATTTCAGGATGTCGGCTGTAGAAACATAGAAGATAGGAGCAGAGGAGGCCATTCAGCCCTCCGAGCCTGCCCCACCATTCATCATGATCATGGCTGACCATCCCAACTCATCCTGCTTTCTCCCATAAACTTTGGTCCCATTCGCCCCAATATCCAGCTGCCTCTTGAATACATTCAATGTTTTGGCATCAGCTACTTCCTGTGGGAATGAATCCACAGGCTCACTGGGTGAAGAAATGTCTCCTCATGTCTGTCCAGTTCAAGAAAAATTGGCTTACAGAGACACCCACATCCCATTAAAGAATTTTGAAAAAAGACAGAAGGTGGCCTAGTGGTATTTTCGCTGGTCTATTAATCCAGAAAGGGTGAAGCAACATCTCCTCATCTCTGTCCTAAATGGTCTACCTGCATCCTCAGACTGTGACCCCCTGGTTCTGGACTCCCCCCACCCTCGGGACCATCCTCCCTGCACCGACCCTGTCTAGTCCTGTTAGAATTTTATAAGTCTCTCTGAGATCCCCCCTCATAGAACATAGAACATAGAACATAGAACATTACAGCGCAGAACAGGCCCTTCGGCCCACGATGTTGCGCCGACCAGTTACAAAACAATGATCCACTAGCCTAAACCAATCCCTTTTCATCCATAAACCTATCCACAGATCTTTTAAACGCCCCCAAACTAGGTGCATTTACAACTGCAGCTGGCAGGGCATTCCAGTCCCTCACCACCCTCTGGGTAAAGAACCTACCCCTGACATCTGTCCTATAACTACCCCCCCTTAATTTAAAATCGTGCCCCCTCGTGTTAGCTTTCTCCATCCTAGGAAAAAGGCTATCACTATCTACCCTGTCTAAACCTCTAATCATCTTATATGTTTCAATGAGATCCCCTCTTAGCCGCCTTCTTTCCAGCGAAAACAACCCCAAATCTCTCAGTCTCTCCTCATAGGATCTCCCCTCCATACCAGGCAACATCCTGGTAAACCTCCTCTGCACCCTCTCCAAAGCCTCTACATCCTTCCTGTAATGTGGGGACCAGAACTGCACACAAAACTCCAAGTGCGGCCGCACCAGAGATTGATTTGAACTCCAGCGAAAACAATCCTAACCCAGTCAATCTCTCCTGATAAATCGGTCCCGTCATCCCCGAACTCAGCCTGGTAAACCTTCACCCTCGAGAGCATAAACCTCCTTCCTCAGAAAAGGAGGTCACCCTGGAGTAGTTTGGCCTGGAAAATCTGAAGTTGTGGTCTTTAACTCAGGCCATCACCCATCCTGGAACCGGTCACCACTGGAACCATAGAGCCGTAGAGTCATAGAGGTTTACAACATGGAAACATGCCCTTCGACCCAACTTGTTCATGCTGCCCTTTTTTTTTAAACCTTTAAGCTAATCCCACATGCCCGCATTTGGCCCATAATCTTCTATACCTATCTTATGTAACTATCTAAATGCTTTTTAAAAGATAAAATTGTGCCTGCCTCTACTACTAACTCTGGCAGCTCGTTCCAGACACTCACCACCCTCTGCGTGAAAAAAAATTGCTCCTCTGGACACTTTTGTATCTCTCCCCTCTTCCCTTAAACCTATGCCCTCTAGTTTTAGACTTCCCTACCCTTGGGAAAAGATATTGACTATCTAGCTGATCTCGTCCCTCGTCATTTTTTGGACCTCGATAAGATCACCCCTCAGCCTCCTACGCTCCAGAGAAAAAAATCCCAGTCTATCCAGCCTCCGCTTATAACTCAATCCATCAAGTCCTGGTAGCATTCTAGTAAATCTCCTCTGCACTCTTCCTAGTTTAGTAATATCCTTTCTATAATAGGGTGACCAGAATTGCACACAGTATTCCAAGTGTGACCTTATCAATGTCTTGTACAACTTCAACAAGACGTCCCAACTCCTGTATTCAATGTTCTGACCAATGAAACCAGCAAGGGGCATGCGTGCGGCAGGTTGTGGTGGGCTGCTCTTGGATGTTGCTTCGGGAGTTGCCTACTGCTTCATGTCGTTGGTGTGCTTAAACTGGACCATCTCGAGGGCAACATGACAGCTCAGAGACTATCTCTGTTGCTATGCGGACACATGGATTTGGGCCTGTGTCTGTGGGAGTTTGCGCGTTCTCCCCATGGTTGCGTGGGTTTCCTCCGGGTGCTCCGGTTTCCTCCCACATCCCAAAAATGTGCTTTTAGGCTGATTGATTGGGTAACAAATTGTCCCTATATTGGACCTCTCTGATCCTCACACATTAGGCATAGACTAAAATCATGAATAGGTCACTGACAATGGGACGGCGGCGCGGGCTCGTTGGGCCGAAGGGCCTGTTTCCTGTGCTGTGTTGTTCTTTGTTCTTGAAACCAAGCATGCTGAATGCCTTCTTCACCACTCTGTCCACCTGTGACTCCACTTTCAAGGAGTCATGAACATCAATGACATGTACCCCTAAACTTCTTCATTCTGTAACTCTCCCCAGTGCCCTACCATTAACTGAGTAAGTCCTGCCCTGGTTCGATCTACCAAAATACATCACCTCGCATTCATCAGCCCACTGGCCCAATTGATCAAGATCCCGTTGCAATTGGAGGTAACTTTCTTAACTGTCCACTATGCCACCAATCATGGTGTCATCTGCAAACTTACTAACCATGTCCCCTATAATCAGCAAAAATTTAATATTTTCCACACTCGCAGTGCTGTTAGAATGTCCATAAAAGGTTACATCTTGTTCAATCAGGTGTAACTGTTTTTGTCTTTAAAGGTGATTTGAGCCGTACTGAGTGAGCACAGGAACAGAGCAAAAAGATTAATATTATGTCCAACATTCTTGGGAGGAGAGGGGGGGAGACAGGGATGATGATTGACCAGACACTGAACTGAACCAGCCAAATAAATACTGCCCCTACCAGAGCAGGTCAGAGGCTGGGAATCCTGCAACGAGTAACTCACCTCCTGACTCCCCAAAGCCTATCCACCATCTACAAGGCACAAGTCAGGAATGTGATGGAACACTCCCCAGAGCTTAAGTATCAGTGTCGCGAGTACATAAGAACATAAGAAATAGGAGCAGGAGTAGGCCATCTGGCCCTTCGAGCCTGCCCCGCCATTCAATAAGATCATGGCTGATCTGTCGTGGCTCAGCTCCACCTTCCCGCCCTCTCCCCATAACCCTTAATCCCCTCTCTTATCAAAAACCCATCAACCCGTTTCTTAAAAATATTTAGCGAGGCAGCCTCCACCACTTCAACGGGTAGAGAATTCCAGAGATTCACCACCCTTTGAGTGAAGAAGTTCCTCCTCAACTCCGTTCTAAACCGCCCCCCCTTTATCTTGAGGCTGTGCCCCCTTGTCCTACTGTCTTTTTTGAGCTCATCTAACACTGCAATGAAGTTATTGTGAAAACCCCCTTAGTCGCCACACTCAGGTGCCTGTTCGGGTGCACTGGGGGAGAATTTAGCATGACCAATACACCTAAACGGCACATCTTCCGGACTGTGGGAGGAAACCGGAGCATCGGGAGGAAACCCACGCAGACACGGGGAGAACGTGCAGACTCCACACAGACAGTGACCTAAGCCGAGAATCGAACCCAGGACCCTGGCGCAGTGAGGCGGCAGCAGCGCTAACCACTGTGCCGCTGTGCTGCCCCAGTGGTCACTTTCAGAGGGAAAATGGTGACAAACATTGTTAATTTTTCCTGCAAAATCCAGGGCAGTGAACTTGAGGCAAATAATCCTGGCTGATTTATTCAACTTGAATGTTCAAGTGCTATTTCCGACAGCAGACAGACAGAAGTACCATAGCATATTACGACATTTATTACAATTTTAATAAGTGTCGCAAATGTTTTAAAATATTCAAAGTCAGAATGCTCACCCGCCATTGAGATGTAGAGGCTGATCTCAAGGGTGCGCCTTTAGCCCCTAACATTACTCTAGGCTGCATCAGCAATGCCCCAGGCTGGAGGCCCTTGGCTTTTGACGCTAGCCCCTGTTTCAGGATGAAAAGGACATTCTCCCTGCAGCCCACTGACAAAGTCATTCTGGATTTTCATGTGCGGCTCACGGTGAAAGCTGAAGAACTCCCCCCTGACGGGGAGACCTGGGCCGTTTATTGAACCCTCACCAGTGAAGTGATGGAAGGGGTCATCGACAGTGCGAATCGAAGCCACTTACTCAGCAGCAACCTGCTCCTTAATGCTCAGTCTGGGTTCCATCAGAGCCACTCAGCTGCCGACATCACTGTAACACTGCAATTGCTTCACACAGAGGTTGCCTGGAACGAGCTGCCAGAGGCGGGTACAGTTTTGCCTTTTAAAAAGCATTTAGGCAGTTACGTGGGTAAGATGGGTTTGGAGGGATATGGGCCAAGTGCGGGCAATTAGAGCTAGCTTATTGACTTAAAAAAGGTGGCATGGACAAGCTGGGCCAAAGGGCTTATTTCTAAGCTGTAAACCTCCAAGACTTGATGACTGTAACCTCAGTCCGAACATGGTCCATTGCTGATGGCAGCCAAACAGTCTGGCAGTCTTCAGCCAATTCAATTAATTCCTCATGACATTGAGGCAGATACCGGACACTGCAAAAGCTATGGGCCCTGACATTTCAGCCACAGTATTTAAAGGGATGGTCTAGTTCAGTTTCTAGTTAATGCTAACCCCCAGCACATTGAGAGTGGGTAATTCAGTGATGGCAATGTCATTGAATATCATGGGCAATGGTTGGATTCTCCCTTGTTGGAAATGGTTATTAACCGGCACTTGTGCGGTGTGAATGTTACTTGTCCACTTGTCAACCAAGCTGGGATATTGTCCAGATTTTGTTTGCAGTTGAACGTGGACTGCCTCAGTATCTGAGGAGTAATGAATGCTAACGAGTGTTGTGCAGTCGTCACAAAATCCCCACCTCAACGGGCAGCACGGTGGCACAGTGGTTTGCACTGCTGCCTCACCATGCCAGGGAACTGGATTCAATTCTGGTTTGACTGTCTGTGTTGAGTTTGCACGTTCTCATCCTGTCTGTGTGTTTCCTTTGGGTGCTCCGGTTTCCTCCACACTCCAAAGATATGAAGGTTGTGGATGGCTATGCTAAATTGTCCCTTAGTGTCCAAAGATGTGCAGGTTAGGTGGATTGGCCATGCTAAATTGTTGCTTAGTGTCCAAAGATGTGCGGGTTAGGTGGATTGGCCATGCTAAATTGTCCCTTAGTGTCCAAAGATGTGCGGGTTAGGTGGATTGGCCATGCTAAATTGTTCCTTAGTGTCCAAAGATGTGCGGGTTAGGTGGATTGGCCATGCTAAATTGTCCCTTAGTGTCCAAAGATGAGCAGGTTAGGTGGATTGGCCATGCTAAATTGCCCCTTAGTGTCCAAAGATGTGCGGGTTAGGTGGATCGGCCATGCTAAATTGTCACTTTGTGTCCAAAGATGTGCGGGTTAGGTGGATCGGGCCATGCTAAATTGTCACTTTGTGTCCAACAATGAATTATCGAATTACAGAATCATACAGTGCAGAAGAGGCCCATCAGCCCATCAAGTTTGCAGCAACACATTAGAAACAACTCAACTCCCACCCAATCCCACCTGTCAGTACATGGCCCACAGCCTTGAATGTGCCAAGCGCTCATCCAGGTACTTTTTAAAGGAAGTGAGGAATCCCACCTCCACCACCCTCCCAGGCAGCGCATTCCAGACCTGGCAAGTGCGAGGTGGTCCACTTTGGTAGGAAGAATGGTAGGAAGGACTATTACTTACGGGGCGAAAAACTGCAGCAGGCGACGGTGCAGAGGGACCTCGAGGTCCTTGTGCATGAGTCGCAAAAACCCAGCTTGCAGGTGCAGCAGGTGGTCAGGAAGGCGAATGGGATAACAAAGAACAAAGAACAAAACAGCACGGGAAACAGGCCCTTCGGCCCAACGAGCCCGCGCCGCCGTCCCATGGTCAGTGACCTATTCATGACTCTAGTCTATGCCTAATGTGCGAGG
The DNA here is from genome assembly GCA_037974335.1 of Prionace glauca. Taxonomy (NCBI): domain Eukaryota; kingdom Metazoa; phylum Chordata; class Chondrichthyes; order Carcharhiniformes; family Carcharhinidae; genus Prionace; species Prionace glauca. The sequence goes on from CM075722.1 coordinate 12,949,407, forward strand.
ATCAGGGAGGTCCAATATAGGGACAATTTGTTACCCAATCAATCAGCCTAACAGCACATTTTTGGGATGTGGGAGGAAACCGGAGCACCCGGAGGAAACCCACGCAACCACGGGGAGAACGCGCAAACTCCCACGGACACAGGCCCAACTCCATGTGTCCGCACAGTAACAGAGATAACCTCTGTGCTGCCATGATGCCCTCGAGATGGTAAATGCCTGTGGATAAAAATTTCATTATTAAAGACTCTATACCCCTGAGACTAAACTGACCCCAAGCCTACAATGCTTAATAAGGCCTGCTATATCCCCCTATATGTAAACTGCTCATGTGGCTGTCCAAGTGACTCTTGAACAACCCTAGCGTGCCTGCTTCCACCACCTTACTCGGCAGTGCATTCCACATCCCCACTACCCTTTGTGTGAAAAACTGCCCTCTAACATTAGTCTTATATCTAGCCCCCCTCACCCTAAGCCCGTGACCCCTCGTTCTATCCATTTCTAATAGCGGAAAAAGCTTATCACCATCTACTCTATCTGTCCCCTTCATAATCTTATAAACCTCTATCAAATCCCCCCTCAGCCGACGTCTCTCAAGGGAAAACAGCCCAAGTGCGTTCAATCTTTCCTCGTAAGACAGCCCTTCCATACCAGGCAACATCCTGGTAAATCTCCTCTGCACTCTCTCCAGGATCTCTACATCCTTCCGGTAGTACGGCGACCAGAACTGGACGCAGTACTCCAGGTGAGGCCTAACCAACGTTCTATACAACTGCAACATCAGACTCCTACTCTTATATTCTATACCCCTTCCTATGAAGGCTAACATGCCATACGCTTTCCTCATCACATTCTGCACCTGCACCGACACCTTCAGGGACTTGTGTACCTGCACCCCCAGGTCTCTCTGCGTATCTATACTCCGGATAGTTCTACCTTTTATCATATAACTCCCTTCCACATTATTCCGGCCAAAGTGCATCACCTCGCATTTCTCCGGATTAAATTCCATTTGCCATCTATCTGCCCAATCTACCAGCCTATCTATGTCCTGTTGCATTGCCAGGCACTGCTCCTCAGTACCCGCCAATCCAACCAACTTAGTGTCATCAGCAAATTTGCTGATCACACCACCTACCCCCTCTTCCAAGTCATTAATATATACTACAAATAGTAGAGGTCCTAGTACCGAGCCCTGCGGCACCCCACTGGTGACAGACCTCCAATTGGAAAAGGAGCCCTCCACTACTACCCGCTGTCTTCTCCTCCCAAGCCAGTTCTTCACCCATCTACATACCTGGCCTTGTATCCCATGAGCCTTCACCTTTTCTATCAGCCTACCGTGAGGGACCTTGTCAAACGCCTTACTGAAATCCATATAGACAACATCAACGGCTTGTCCTTTGTCAACCGTTTTTGTCACCTCTTCAAAAAATTCCAACAGATTCGTAAGGCACGACCTCCCTGTAACGAAGCCATGCTGCGTATCCCTGATCAGATTGCAGCGCTCCAGATGCTCATACATCCTATCCTTGAGGATCCTCTCCATTATCTTGCCTATAACTGAAGTCAAGCTCACTGGCCTATAGTTCCCTGGGTTATCCCTCTGACCCTTCTTAAACAACGGTACAACATTTGCAATCCGCCAATCCTCTGGGACCTCACCTGTGTCCAAAGAAGAGACAAAGATTTGCGTCAGAGGCCCAGCAATTTCATCCCTCACCTCCCTTAGCAGCCTAGGATAGATGCCATCAGGCCCCGGAGATTTGTCTGTCTTTATATTGTCTAAAAGTCCCAACACCTCTTCCCTCGTGATGACTATTTCCCTCAACGGATCCTCAAACTTCTCAAGCACAGCAGCAGAGGACTGACCCCTCTCCTGAGTGAATACCGACGCAAAGTATTCATTCAAGATCTCCCCCATTCCCCCAGGCTCCAAGCATAGTTCCCCTCCTCTGTCCCTGAGAGGACCAATGTTCCCTCTAACCATCCTTTTGTTTCTAATATAAGAGTAAAATGCTTTAGGATTTTCCTTAATCCTACCCGCCAAAGCCATTTCGTGGCCCCTTTTTGCCTTTCTGATGCCCCTTTTAAGTTCCCTCCTACATTCTCTGTATTCTTCTAACGCTATCTCTGTCCTCAAATGCCTCGATCTAGTGTACGCTTCCCTCTTTCTCCTGACCAGGTCCTCAATATCCCTTCTGGATGCTGGCCTTCATAGCGAGAGGGATTGAATATAAAAGTAGGGAGGTCTTGCTGCAGCTGTATAGGGCATTGGTGAGGCCGCAGCTGGAGTACTGTGTGCAGTTTTGGTCGCCGCACTTACGCAAGGATATTTTGGCCCTGGAGGGAGTGCAGAGGAGGTTTACTAGGCTGATACCGGAGTTGAGGAGGTTGAGCTACGAAGAGAGGCTGAATAAACTAGGCTTGTACTCGTTAGAGTTTAGAAGAATGAGGGGAAATCTCATTGAGACATATAAGATGATGAATGGGATGGATAGGATAGAGGTGGAGAGACTCTTCCCGCTCAGAAAGGACAGTAGGACTAGGGGGCACAGCCTCAAAATAAGGGGGAGTCAGTTTAGAACAGAGTTGAGGAGGAACTTCTTCACTCAAAGGGTGGTGAATCTCTGGAATTCTCTGCCCGTTGAAGTGGTGGAGGCTGCCTCGCTGAATATATTTAAGTCACGGTGGATAGATTTCTGATACACAAAGGAATTAAGGGTTATGGGGAGAAAGTGGGAAAGTGAACATAAGAACATAAGAAATAGGAGCAGGAGTAGGCCATCTAGCCCTTCGAGCCTGCCCCGTCATTCAATAAGATCATGGCTGATCTGTCGTGGCTCAGTTCCACCTTCCCGCCCTCTCCCCATAACCCTTAATCCCCTCTCTTATCAAAAACCCATCAACGCGCTTCTTAAAAATATTTAGCGAGGCAGCCTCCACCACTTCAACAGGCAGAGAATTCCAGAGATTCACCACCCTTTGAGTGAAGAAGTTCCTCCTCAACTCCGTTCTAAACCGCCCCCCCCCCCCTTTATCTTGAGGCTGTGCCCCCTAGTCCTACTGTCCTTTCTGAGCGGGAAGAGCCTCTCCACCTCTATCCTATCCATCCCATTCATCATCTTATACGTCTCAATGAGATCTCCCCTCATTCTTCTAAACTCTAACGAGTACAAGCCTAGTTTATTCAGCCTCTCCTCATAGCTCAAGTGGAACTGATCCACTTCAGATCAGCCATGATCTTATTGAATGGCGAGGCAGGCTCAGAGGGCTAGATGGCCTACTCCTGCTCCGATTTCTTATGTTATGTTCTTTATCAGGTAGCCTCTCAACCTTCGTCTCTCCAGGGAGAAGAGACCTAGTTCCCTCAACCTATCTTCGTAAGGCATGCCTCCCAGTCCAGGCAACATCCTTGTAAATCTCCTCTGCACCCCCTCAATAGCTTCCACATCCTTCCTGTAGTGAGGCGACCAGAACTGCGCACAGTACTCCAAGTGGGGCCTGACAAGGGTCTTATAAAGTCTGCGTGGGTTTCCTCTGGGTGCTCCGGTTTCCTCCCAAGAAGCCAACAGTCCAATTGAAGGTAATTGGTTAAGGAAGTGACGGCGACAGGAGGAAAAGCTTTTTCACACAGTGAACATTTCCGGTGTGGAATATGCTGCCTGAGAGCGCGGTGGAGATAGGTTCAGTCAGGCATTAAAGAGGGAATTGGATTATCGGCTGAAAAGAAAGAATGTACAGTGATGTTTAATGTTTGATTTATTATTGCCAGCATTGGACACAGCAGGAGCCCAGACCAAGCTGTGATACAACCAGAAAGAATGCTTTCTATGGGGCATCTGTAAAAGTTAGTGAGAATCGTAGCAGGGAAGGTGATGGGCTAGTCGTAGTATTGTTGGACTATGAATCTAGAAACTCAGCTAATGTTCTGGGGACCCGGGTTCGAATCCCGCCACATGGAATTTGAATTAAGTATAAAGAATCTGGAATTAAGAATCTGCTGATGACCATAAAACCATTGTCGATTGTTGGAAAAACCCATCTGGTTCACTAATGTCCCTTTCGGGAAGGAAATCTGCCGTCCTTACCCGGTCTGGCCTACATGTGACTCCAGAGCCACAGCAATGGGGTTGACTCTCAACTGCCCTCCAAGGGCAACTAGGGATGGGCAATAAATCTTGGCCAGCCAGCGACACCCATGTCCCACGAATGAATAAAAACAAAAATTATTATTGTCACGTGTATTGGGATGTTGTGAAAAGTGTTGTTTCTTGCGCACTACACAGACAAAGCATACCATTCATAGAGTAGAGAGAGGAGAAGGAAAGGAAAGGGTGCAGAATGTAGTATAGCTAGGGTGCAGAGAAAGATCAACTTAATTCAACAGTCTGATGGTGGTACAGTAGCGCAGTGGTTAGCACTGCTGCTTCACAGCTCCAGGGACCTGGGTTCGATTCTTGGCTTGGGTCACTGTCTGTGTGGAGTTTGCACATTCTCCTCGTGTCTGCGTGGGTTTCCTCCGGGTGCTCCGGTTTCCTCCCACAGTCCAAAGGTGTGCGGGTTAGGTTGAATGGCCGTGCTAAGAAATTGCCCCTTAGTGTCCAGGGGTTAGTGGGTATAATATGTAGGGATATGGGGGTGGGATTGTGTTCGGTGCAAACTTGATGGGCCGAAGGGCCTCTTTCTGCACTGTAGGGTTCTATGAATTCTATGACTCTTGGCTTGGATCATTGTCTATATGGAGTTTGCACATTCTCCTCGTGTCTGCGTGGGTTTCTTCTGGGTACCCCGGTTTCCTCCCACAGTGCAAAGATGTGCAGGTCAGGTTGATAGGCCATGCTAAAATTGCCCTTAGTGTCCTGAGATGCATAGGTTAGAGGGATTAGTGAGTAAGTATGTACGGATAGGGGGGTAGGGTCTGGGTGGGATTGTGGTCGGTGCAGACTCGATGGGCAGAATGGCCTCTTTCTGCACTGTAGGGATTCTAAGTCAAAAGTCTGATGGCAGCAGGAAAGAAGCTGTGCTTGAATCGGCTGGTATGTAATCCCAGATTTTGTATCTTTTCCCTGACAGAAGAAGGTGGAAGAGAGAATGTCCGGGGTGCGTGGGCTCCTTGATTACGCTGGCTGCTTTTCCAAGGCAGCGGGAAGTGTAGACAGAGTCAATGGATGAGAGGCTGGTTTGTGTGATGGACTGGGCTACATTCACAACCCTTTGTAGTTCCTTGCAGCCTTGGGCAGAGCAGGAGCCCATACCGAGCTGTGATACAAGCAGAAAGAATGCTTTCTATGGGGCATCAGTGAAAGTTGGTGAGAGCAGTAGCAGACATGTCAAATTTCCTTGGGATGATAGGGCAGGGGAGAAGACCTGGGTAAGATACTCTATCTGGTGCAGACTCGATGGCCAAATGGCCTCTTCTGCTCGGTAGGGATTCTATGGTTCACTGCTTTTTGTAGCACCCCCTCACATCCATTTATTCATGCTCTTGAGGTAAAAATGGGGGTGGCGGGGAGGGGTGAGAGGAGAGAGATACAAAATGGCCCAGAGGGGCAATTTTTTTCACACAGAGGGTGGTGAGTGTCTGGAACAAGCTGCCAGTTGCAATAGTAGGGGCTGCTACAATTTTGTCTTTGAGAAAGCACTTAAACAGTTACATGGGTAAGATGGGTATAGAGGGATATGGGCCAAATGTGGGCAATTGGGACTAGCTTCGGGATTTAAAACAATAGGGAGGCATGGACAAGATGGACAGAGGGGCCTATTTCCGTGCTGTAAACCTCTATAACTATGGGTGAATTGTTAAGGTGTGGAAGCTTTTAAAAGGGTACAGAGGAGATTTACAAGGATGTTGCCTGGACTGGGAGGCATGCCTTATGAAGATAGGTTGAGGGAGCTGGGTCTCTTCTCCCTGGAGAGACGAAGGTTGAGAGGCGACCTGATAGAGGTTTATAAAATGTTGAGAGGAATAGATAGGGTGGATTCTCGGAGGCTATTTCCCAGGGCTGAAATGGTCGCTACGAGAGGACACAGGTTTAAGGTGCTGGGGAGCAGGTACAGAGGAGATGTCAGGGGTAAGTTTTTCACTCAGAGGGTGGTGAGTGAGTGGAATCGGCTGCCGTCGGTGGTGGTAGAGGCGAACTCACTGGGGTCTTTGAAGAGACTTCTGGATGAGTACATGGGACTTAATGGGATTGAGAGTTACAGATAGGCCAGATAGGTATGAGGAGAGGCTGAATAAACTAAGCTTGTATTCGTTGGAGTTTAGAAGAATGAAGGGAGATCTCATTGAGACGTATAAGATGATGAATGGGATGGATAGGATAGAGGTGGAGAGACTCTTCACGCTCAGAAAGGACAGTAAGACTAGGGGGCACAGCCTCAAGATAAAGAGGGGGGGGGGCGGTTTAGAACGGAGTTGAGGAGGAACTTCTTCACTCAAAGGGTGGTGAATCTCTGGAATTCTCTGCCCGTTGAAGTGGTGGAGGCTGCCTTGCTAAATATATTTAAGACGTGGGTTGATGAGTTTTTGATAAGAGAAGGGATTAAGGGTTATGGGGAGAGGGTGGGAATGTGGAACTGAGCCACGACAGATCAGCCATGATCTTATTGAATGGCGGGGCAGGCTCGAGGGGCCAGATGGCCTACTCCTGCTCCTATTTCTTATGTTCTTCTGTGTTGTGTGTGGATGGATATGATCGGTGCAACCTGTGGGCCGAAGGGCCCGTTTGTGCTGTAGTGTTCTATGTTCCTTCGGATAACCAGCTCAGGCAGGATGGGGCTGAACGGTGTCTTTCTACACTGTAACAATTCTGCGATCCTGATTTTCCTGGCGGGCCTCTAATAGGCAATGTTGTGCGCTAGTTAAGCGCAGTATTGGGTTTCGTGAGTGACCCTGCAAACAACACACGAGAATGAATTTGCAACGAACCTGCGGTTTTTGAGGCACGATGGGGATCGTCTCATTTTTCACCAGCTTCAATTTCCTATCCCTTAATTTGAAATAAGTTACACGTGCGCACACCCCTGACAGAACAAACTGCGGCTACCCGAGGAAATCTACCCGAGGGTTCGACACACGCAACAGAAAAAAAAAGAATCGCTTACTAGAGAGCCGGGTAAGATGTGAGCAGCGAGGGAGGGAGCACCTGCCACTTATACAGAGAGCGACAACAGTGCGGGGGGGCTGGACACCCAGCGTGGAGACCGAACCTGCCAGAGGCAGGGTGCAGTCCTGGCAGCGTCTGGTAGAGTTCAAGCTTCAGGTGGATGGCCTTCCTTCACCATTCGGAGACAGCCACCTAGCTGAGAATTCCTGAGCTGTAGGACCCTGCCCCATGGGGCTGGGGGGGAGAGGGGGGGCATTGAGGTTGGTGGGGGGGGGGGGTTGTGGAAGGGAGGGGGGGAGTGGTTGGCGGTGGGGCGGGGCGGGGAGGGGGGGGGGATGAGGTGGGGGTGGGAGGATTGTTGCTCTGAGTTTCTCCTCGCCGATCGCCTCGCCAAGGCCCTGCCCCGCGCTCTCGAGACGGGCACAGCTGCACAGTGCCCAGCGCTGCTGCCTCGCAGCCGCCAGGGGCCCGGGTTCGATTCCTGGCTCGGGTCACTGTCTGTGCGGAGTCTGGATGTCTGCGTGGGTTTCCTCCGGGCGCTCCGGTTTCCTCCCACAGTCCGAAAGACGTGCTGGGTTAGGGCGCGTCGGCCGTGCTGAATTCTCCCCCTCGGTGTTACCCGAACAGGCGCCGGAGTGTGGGCGACTGGAGGGATTTTCACTGTAACTTCATTGCAGTGTTAATGTAAGCCTACTTGTGAGACTAATAAATAAACTTTAAGGAACAGCTCAGACATCAAGACTTGACACGTGGAGTCTATTCTCTCCCGACGTGGAGATGTTGGCGTTGGACTGGGGGTAAACACAGTAAGAACTCTCACAACACCAGGTTAAAGTCCAACAGATTTATTTGGTAGTAAACGCCATTAGCTTTCAGGGTTTGCCCCTTCATCTCATAAGAACATAAGAAATAGGAGCAGGAGTAGGCCATCTAGCCCTTCGAGCCTGCCCCGCCATTCAATAAGATCATGGCTGATCTGTCGTGGCTCAGTTCCACCTTCCAGAGAATTCCAGAGATTCACTACCCTTTGAGTGAAGAAGTTCCTCCTCAACTCTGTTCTAAACCGCACCCCCCTTTATCTTGAGGCTGTGCCCCCTAGTCCTATTGTCTTTTCTGAGCAGGAAGAGTCTCTCCACCTCTATCCTATCCATCCCATTCATCATCTTATACGTCTCAATGAGATCTCACCTTCAGCGAACCCGGAAAGACTTCTTACTCTATTCTGTCCCCACAGATTCTGTCAGACCTGCTGAGATTTTCCCGCATTTTTCCATCTCTCTATCTGTTCTTTGTTGCCCTGGGACCAAAGATGGCCATTAGGTGGGGGAGGGGCTGGCGCGGGGAATTCGGAGATCACGTGTGATGAAATCTCCCAAACACGTCCAGTCATGGTTGGAAAACCGGGAGCTGAGGGGAAGCTAACGCGCATCCCTGTCGGAAACCCACGAGGATCGAACCCCCGGCCCGGCCCACACCCAGCCCCTTCCACCTGCGCTGTGTTCAGCTTTGGGCAGTACCCAACAGGGTCACTAGGTGGAGCTCCATGTGCTGCGAGGGGAATCGAGCAGTTCCATTTCCAACCAGGCCAGGCACGGACAGTGTGTAAAGCAGTTGCCACGGCGAAAGAAGCCCCCTTCCCTCCTCCCCTCCCCGCCCCAATGTTCTAAACACCCTCCTTCCCTCCCTCCTGAATGAAAATCAGGATTGTGAGGGAATGGGAAATAGAACATAGAACAGAACAGCACAGTACAGGCCCTTCGGCCCTCAATGTTGTGCCGAGCTATGTCCAAACCCAAGATCAAGCTATCCCACTCCCTATCATTCTGGAGTGCTCCATGTGCCTATCCAATAACCGCTTGAAAGTTCCTAAAGTGTCCGACTCCACTATCACAGCAGGCAGTTCATTCCACACCCCAACCACTCTCTGGGTAAAGAATCTACCTCGGACATCCCTCCTATATCTCTCACCGTGAACCTTATAGTTATGCCCCCTAGTAACAGCTACATCCACCCGAGGAAATACTCTCTGCGCGTCCACTCTATCAATCCCCCTCATCATCTTATAAACCCATATTAAGTCACCTCTCATCCTCCTCCGCTCCAAAGAGAAAAGCCCCAGCTTCCTCAGCCTTTCCTCATAAGACCTACCCTCCAAACCAGGCAGCATCCTGCTAAATGAAAAGACCCCTTAGCTTGAAAGAGTCCAGAACAACAGCAGCACCTTCTGATATGGAGAGACTGAGAACATTACCCAGGCATCATTATTAAAAAAATCAACTGCAACATCAACCAAAAAGGGTGATTCATAAAATAGGAACATAAGAATTAGGAGCAGGAGTAGGCCATCTGGCCCCTCGAGCCTGCCCCGCCATTCAATAAGATCATGGCTGATCTTTTTGTGGACTCAGCTCCACTTACCCGCCCGCTCACCATAACCCTTAATTCCTTTACTGTTCAAAGATTTATCTATCCTTGTCTTAAAAACATTCAATGAGGCAGCCTCAACTGGGCAGGGAATTCCACAGATTCACAACCCTTAGAGTGAAGAAGTTCCTCCTCAACTCAGTCCTAAATCTGTTCCTCCTTCTTTTGAGGCCATTCCCCCTAGTTCTAGTTTCACCCACCAGTGGAAACAACTTCTCTGCTTCTATCTTATCCATTCCCTTCATAATCTTGTACGTTTCTATTAGATTCTTCTGAATTCCAATGAGTATAGCCCCAGTCTACTCAGTCTCTCCTCATAAGCCGACCCTCTCAACTCCGGAATCAACCTAATGAATCTCCTCTGCACCTTTTCCAGTTCCAGTATATCCTTTCTCAAGTAAAAAGCCTGGATAAAGGTGTGGGCTTTAAGGAGAGTGTGAAATAAAAGATGGAGCTCAGGAAGAGTTTGCAGAATGGAATAGCTAAATGGGATGGAAGATTGTGGTGGCACGGTGGCACCGCAGGTTAGTACTGCTGCCTCTCAGTGCCAGGGACCCGGGTCCAATTCCCAGCTTGGGTCACTGTGTGTTCTCCCCGTGTCTGTGTGGGTTTCCTCCGGGTGCTCCAGTTTCCTCCAACAGTCCAAAAGACATGCTGGTTAGGTGCATTGGCCGTGCTTAATTCTCCCTCTGTGTACCCGAACAGGCGCCAGAGTGTGGCGGCTAGGTGATTTTCACAGTAACTTCTTTGCAGTGTTAATGTTAGCCAAGTTATGACACTAATAAATAAACGTTAAACTGAAGCTGAAACACTCCCACCTCAGCCCACACATTACTGGAACCCTGGTGAGTATCATTATCACCAATCGCAATGTTCCCCTGACCGAACTCCTCATCTTCACTCTCTTGTAAGTTTGAATTCACCCAATTCACCACCATACGTCCCCCCCATTCTTTCACCCCTTCTGGGCCGACCTCCTGGACCCAACAACATCCAGTCAAAACCTCTTACCCTTATTTTTAATTTATTAATGTCACAAGTAGGCTTACATTAACACTGCAATAAAGTTACTTTGACATTCCTCTAGTCGCCACACTCGGTACATTGAGGGAGAATTCCACATGGCCAATGCACTCAACCAAACATCTTTCCCGGACTGCCTGGATCCACTACATTTTGCCTATCGTTGCAACAAGTCCACAGAAGATGCCATCTCAACCCTGGAACACCTCGATAAGAACATAAGAAATAGGAGCAGGAGTAGGCCATCTGGCCCTTCGAGCCTGCTCCACCATTCAATAAGATCATGGCTGATCTGTCGTGGCTCAGTTCCACCTTCCCGTCCTCTCCCCATAACCCTTAATCCCCTCTCTTATCAAAAACCCATCAACCCGCGTCTTAAAAATATTTAGCGAGGCAGCCTCCACCACTTCAACGGGCAGAGAATTCCAGAGATTCACCACCCTTTGAGTGAAGAAGTTCTTCTTCAACTCCGTTCTAAACCTCCCCCCCTTTATCTTGAGGCTGTGCCCCCTAGTCCTACTGTCCTTTCTGAGTGGGAAGAGCCTCTCCACCTCTATCCTATCCATCCCATTCATCATCTTATCCGTCTCAATGAGATCTCCCCTCATTCTTCTAAACTCTAACGAGTACAAGCCTAGTTTATTCAGTCTCTCCTCGTAGCTCAACCCCCTCAACTCCGACATCAGCCTAGTAAACCTCCTCTGCACTCCCTCCAAGGCCAAAATATCCTTGCGCAGGTGCGGCACCCAAAACTGCACACAGTACTCCAGCTGCGGTCTCACCAATGCCCTATACAGCTGCAGCAAGACCTCCCTACTTTTATATTCAATTCCCCTCGCTATGAAGGCCAGCATCCCATTCGCCTTCCTGACCACCTGCTGCACCACCTATGTCAGACTCCTATTTATTGACCACAGCTGAGCCTTCAACACTATTATTCCTACAAAACTTATCTCCAAACTCCATGGCCTCAGCTACTCCCTCTGTGACTGCATCCTGATCTTCCTAACTCACGGACCACAATCAGTAAGGATAAGGCAACAACACCTCCTCCACGATCATCCTCAACACCGGTGTCCCACAGGGCTGTGTTCTCAGCCCCCTACTGTACTCCTTATACACCCATGACTTGTGTGGCCAAATTCCCCTCCAACTTTCAAGTTTCCTGGTGACACCACCTTAATGGGTCAGGTCTCAAACAATGATGAGTCAGAGTACAGGAACGAGATAGAGAATCTGGGGAACTGGTGCAGCAACAATAACATCTCCCTCAAAGTCAACAGAATGAGTGTAGCCCAGTCTAATCAGTCTCTCTTCGTAAGCCAACCCTCTCAACTCTGGAATCAAGCCTCGCTCCACCCGAGACCGGAAAATCCAACCCGAGTTCAATATTCCCTCCCTGGTGAACTGGTGCGATGACAATAATCTCTCCCTCAGTGTCAACAAAACAAAAGAGATTGTCATCAACTTCAGGAAGCGTAAAGGAGAACATGCCCCTGTCCACATGCCCCTGTCCACATCAAGGGTCGAGAGCTTCAGGTTTTTAGGTGTCCAGATCACCAACAACCTCCCTGGTCCCCTCCATGCTGACACTATAGTTAAGAAAGCCCACCAATGCCTCTACTTTCTCAGAAGACTAAGGAAATTTGGCATGTCAGCTACAACTCTCACCAATTTTTACAGATCCACCATAGAAAGCATTCTTTCTGGGTGTATCACAGCTTGGTCTGGGCTTCTGCTCTGCCCAAGACTACAAAAAGGTCGTGAGTGTAGCCCAACCCATCGCTCAAACCAGCCTCCCATCCATTGACTCTGTCTACACTTCCCGCTGCCTCGGAAAAGGACCCCACGCACCCCGGACATTCTCTCTTCCACCTTCTTCCATCGGGAAAAAGATATAAAAGTCTGAGATCATGTACCAGCCGACACAAGAACAATTTCTTCCCTGCTACTGTCAGACTTTTGAATGGACTTATCTTGCATTAAGTTGATTTTTCTTTACACCCTAGCTATGACTGTAACACTACATTCAGCACTTTCTCGTTTCCATCTCTATGAACGGTATGCTTTGTATATATAGTGTGCAAGAAACAATACTTTTCACTGTACGTCTACATTGTGACAAAAATAAATCAAATTAAATCAAAATCTTTCGGACTGTGGGAGGAAACCAACTCAGACATGGGGAGCACATGCAGACTCCACACAGGCATTCAAGCATCCCTCTCTACATTTGTAGCCTCCTTCAGAAAAGGCACGGTGGTTAGCACTGCTGTCTCACAGCTCCAGGAACACAGGTTAGATTCCCGTCTTGGGTCACTGTCTGTGTGGAGTCTGCACATTCTCCCCATGTCTGTGTGGGTTTCCTCCACGTGAACGGTTTTTCTCCCACATTCCAAAAATGTGCGGGTTAGGTGGGTTGGCCGTGCTAAAATTGCCCCTTAATGTCAGGGAGACCAGCTAGGATAAACGCGTGGGGTTATGGGGATAAGGCCTGGGTGGGATTGTGGTCAGTGCAGACCCGATGGGCCGAATGGCCTCCTTCTGTACTGTAGGGATTCTATGATTCTAAATGAAGGAACAGAGATTAAAACTAGAGAAAAAAGTGAAAACCAGTTTAAAAAATTGGGCTTCTCACTGTTCTCAGAGTGGAGATCAGTGATGGAGTAGTGAAGGATTCCTGTCGAGCAGAACTGGTGGGGTGAAACAAGAGAGTGGGAGTGGTAACTTTAGACAGGGGGTCAAAGCCAGAGAACATCAGGGGCTTTGAAAGGATGTTTCCATGATGGGTGAGTCCAGAAATAAACAGCACTGTTTTAAGATTAGGGATCACTCTTTTAGTTTAAAGTTTATTTAGTGTCACAAGTAGGCTTACATTAACACTGCAATGAAGTTACTGTGAAAATCCCCTACCTGCCACACTCCGGCGCATGTTCGGGTAACACTGAGGGAGAATTTAGCACGGCCAATGCACCCTAACCCAGCACATCTTTGGGAGGAAACTGGAGCACCCAGAGGAAACCCATGCAGACACGGGGAGAACATGCAGGCTCCGCACAGACCCAAGCCAGGAATTGAACCCGGGTCCCAGGCGCTGTGAGGCAGCAGTGCTAACCACTGTGCCACCGTGCTGAGCCTGTGCCACCGTGCTGAGCCTGTGCCACCGTGCCATGCTACCAGGGATAGATGGTAGCATGGAGCTTATTGAATGGCTATGACTGTAACACAACATTCAGAGTGGGCGTGGGATGTTTGGACAGTTACATGGGTATAGAGGGATATGGGCCAAACGTGGGCAATTGGGACTAGCTTAGGGGTTTAAAAAGAAGGGGTGGCATGGACAAGATGGGCCAAAGCGCCTGTTTCCATGTAGAAACCTCTACAACTCTATGATCAAGTGGTCTAGTCCTGCTCTTATTTCTGATGTAAATGAGAACAAAGAACAAAGAACAACACAGCACGGCAAACAGGCCCTTCGGCCCAACGAGCCCGCGCCGCGTCCCATGGTCAGTGACCCATTCATGATTTTAGTCTATGCCTAATGTGCGAGGATCAGGGAGGTCCAATATAGGGACAATTTGTTACCCAATCAATCAGCCTAAAAGCACATTTTTGGGATGTGGGAGGAAACCGGAGCACCCGGAGGAAACCCACGCAACCATGGGGAGAACGCGCAAACTCCCACGGACACAGGCCCAAATCCATGTGTCCGCACAGCAACAGAGATAGTCTCTGAGCTGCCATGATGCCCTCGAGATGGTCCAGTTTACGCACACCAACGACATGAAGCAGTAGGCAACTCCCGAAGCAACATCCAAGAGCTGCCCACCACAACCTGCCGCACGCATGCCCCTTGCTGGACTTAAATGCCTGAGGGGTGGAGAGAGGCTATAATGATGGGGGCTGGAATGCAGCAATCCAATGGACAAAGCGACAGCGCACCTCTCAAAACAGGGCTTACGGAGGGTGCGATTCCCCCTGACAATAACGCTTTGGAAATTTGCAGAAACCGGTCACCGTGTATAACTCGATTGGCCATAGAAATGAAGTAAATTGCCTGATTAGTGATGGTGGAGACGGGCGTGAAATTACTCTTACTTGCGTCAGGTATTCTGTAATCAGGTTACAGGCTGCCCTCGGGCAGAGAAACCAAACCTCCTCTTTACATGGGCAGGTGTCAAGTTCCGAATCGAGTGACACACTTGAGTTACACTTGCCCAAGATTAGGCTAGATGACACCTTCATTAACACCCGGGCTCACCAGTAATGGAGCCTAATTGACTATTAATCAGCTCGCTGTTGGAGCTAATAGTTCTCACTGAAATCTTGTCCTCTGCGCACAAACAGAAGTATCTGTTGCAAATTACAGTTCAGCCAATGATTCAACATGTGATTCATGCCGGTTTAGCTTTGATTTGCCTCAAAGCTGTTACGCAGAATGACTTCAAAAAGCATCCTGCAGCTAAAAACAACACGGGCACAATGTCTATGCGGCAGGATGGCACCTGGGCAGCAGGGTGCCACATTGGTGGTAGGCCAGTGTCATTACCACGATGCCACTCTCGACACGCTAAACCCAGACCGAACTCATTATTCCACATTTTAACCCTGCTTTGCGCAAAGCTCCTCACAATTACATTCTCATGAACTTACTGTGCTGGGTGGCACGGTGGTGAGCACTGCTGCCTCACGGCGCCAGGGACCCGGGTTCGATTCCCAGCTTGGGTCACTGCCTGTGTGAAGTCTGCACCTTCTCCCTGCGTCTGTGCGGATCTCCTCCGGTTCTCTCCCACATTCCAAAAGATGTGTAACAAATTGTCCCTAAATTAGTCTTCCCTCAATCTTCCCCAATAGCTGTAGACAAAAGGTCATGGGTAGAGGAGGGCACTCATAATGAAAAAATGGCGGCGCGGGCTCGTTGGGCCGAAGGGCCTGTTTCCCGTGCTGTGTTGTTCTTTGTTCTTTGTATGTGCTAGTTAAGTCATGCTAAATTGCCCCTTAGTGTTGGGGGCCAGGCTAAATTGCCCCTTAGTGTTGGGGGCCAGGCTAAATTGCCCCTTAGTGTTGGGGGAACTAGCTAGGGTAAATCCATGGCATTACGGGGATAGGGCCTGGGTGGGATTGTGGTCAGTGCAGGCCTGATGGGCTGAATGGTCTCCTTCTGAACTGTCGGATTCCATGATTCTACAATGGGGGGGGTTTTCACAGTAACTTCATTGCAGTGTTAATGCAAGCTTACTTGTGATGATAACAAATAAACTTTAAAAATTTGGCCCATCTGGTTTGAACTTGTGTTTCGTCTCAACTCAAACCTCGTCCAACTCAATGGGATGAATTTGATGTTGCCCCTTTGGAGGTGAGGTGTGGGGGAGGAGGTACTTCCTGACTCTCCCGGTTGAAGTCCGGGTGGGAATGTTGGATAGCTCTTTAAGGACCAGCTAAGGGCCTCATTCAGCTATTACTTGAAGGGAAGGGGTAACTCCGTGTGGAGAGCAGGCAAGTTAACTCTGTTTGGCCTGCCCCCTAGAGGGTGGGGGATAGGGGGAGGAGGGAAGGTGGCTCTTGCCTACTTGGGCAGCCTGCCCCAGTAGAGCAACCGGCCAGGAGAGGGGCTGCCTCTGCCCAGAGCCACTCCTGGCCCTTGAGAAGACAGCTTCCCCATCCCAACTCCTTTGAACCAGAGGTCGCAGGTAGAGGTTGAGAAATGGTAGATTTAACACTGAGATGAGGGGGAACTACTTCTCACAGCGGGGGGTGAATCTGTGGAACTCGCTGCCCCCGTAGCGCATTGGAGTCTGAATCATTGAATGGTTTCAAGAAGGAGATAGATATATTTGGAGTTCTGTGCGCAATTCTGGTCGCCTCACTATAGGAAAGACGTAGAAGCTATTGAAAGGGTGCAGAGGAGATTTACAAGGATGTTGCCTGGACTGGGAGGCATGCCTTATGAAGATAGGTTGAGGGAGCTGGGACTCTTTTCCCTGGAGAGGCGAAGGTTGAGAGGCGACCTGATAGAAGTTTATAAAATGTTGAGAGGAATAGATAGGGTGGATTCTCAGAGGCTATTTCCCCGGGTTGAAATGGTCGCTACGAGAGGACACAGATTTAAGGTGCGGGGAGGGAAGTACAGAAGTGATGTTAGGGGTAAGTTTTTCACTCAGAGGGTGGTGAGTGAATGGAATCGGCTGCCGTCGGTGGTGGTGGAGGCGAACTCACTGGGGTCTTTTAAGAGACTTCTGGATGAGTACATGGGATTTAATGGGATTGGGGGTTATAGAGAGGCCTGGGAGGTAGGGATATGATCGGCGCAACTTGTGGGCCGAAGGGTCTGTTTGTGCTGTCGTGTTCTATGTTCTATTCCTGATTTTTGAAAAAGGGATTGGGGAAATGGAGGACAGGTGAGGAGGTGGATTGAGACCAGGGAGAGAGCAGCTTGGAAATCTGTCATCCTTACCAAATCATGCGATTCCAGAGCCACAGCAATGTGGTTGACTCTTAAATATCCTTAGGGATGGGCAATGAATGGTGTCAGCCAGTGACACTCACATCCAATGAGCCATTAAATTAAGGAAAAGAGTTCCAGGCTACAAAACATATCCCTGTTGACTGCAACATCTCAATTCTGGTAGCATAAGAGCTAGGAGCGGCAGTGGGCAATTCATTTCCTCAAGGCTCCTCCCCACTCAATAAGATCTTGACTGATCTCATCTTGGCCACATCTCCATCATCCTGCCCGCTCCCCGTAACCCTTCATCCCGTTACTCATTAAAAACATATCTATCTCCTTACTAGTTTACTGGTCTGGCATCCATTGCACTCTGGAGTAAAGAATTCCACAGATCCAAGACCCTTTGGTTGAACGAATTATTGGTGGCACAGTGGGTTAGCACTGCTGCCTCACAGCACCAGGGACCCAGGTTCGATTCCCGGTTTGGGTCACTGTCTGTGTGGAGTTTGCACATTCTCCCCATGTCTGGTGGGTTTCCTCCCACAGTCCAAAGATAGGACATCTTATTGAAGTTGTACAAGATATTGGTAAGGCCACACTTGGAATACTGTGTCCAATTCTGATCACCCTGTGATGGAAAGGATATTATTAAACTAGAAAGAGTGGGGAAGAGATTTACTAGGATGCTACCGGGACTTGATGGTTTGAGTTATAAGGAGAGGTTGGATAGACTGGGACTTTTTTCTCTGGAGCGCAGGAGACTGAGGGGTGATCTTATAGAGGTCTATAAAATAATGAGGGGCACAGATAAGCTAGATAGTCAATATCTTTTCCCAAAGTTGGGGGGTCTAAAACTCGAGGACATAGGTTTAAGGTGAGAGGGGAGAGATACAAAAGTGTCCAGAGGGGCAGTTATTTTCACGCAGAGGGTGATGAGTGTCTGGAACAAGCTGTCAGAGGTAGTAGTAGTAGAGGTGGGTACAATTTTGTCTTTTAAAAAGCGTTTAGACAGTCACATGGGTAATAACATAAGAACATAAGAAGTAGGAGCAGGAGTAGGCCATCTAGCCCTTCGAGCCTGCCCCGCCATTCAATAAGATCATGGCTGATCTGTCGTGACTCAGCTCCACCTTCCCGCCCTCTCCCCATAACCCTTAATCCCTTCTCTTATCAAAAACCCATCAACCCGTTTCTTAAAAATATTTAGCGAGGTAGCCTCCACCACTTCAACGGGCAGAGAATTCCAGAGATTCACCACCCTTTGAGTGAAGAAGTTCCTCCTCAACTCCGTTCTAAACCGCCTCCCCTTTATCTTGAGGCTGTGCCCCCTAGTCCTACTGTCCTTTCTGAGCGGGAAGAGTCTCTCCACCTCTATCCTATCCATCCCATTCATCATCTTATACGTCTCAATGAGATCTCCCCTCTGGGTATAGAGGGATATGGGCCAAATATGGACATTGGGATTAGTTTAGGAGTTTAAAACAAAAGGGGTGGTGTGGACAAGTTGAGCTGAAGGGCCTGTTTCCATGCTGTGAACCTCTATAACTCTATGTGTGGGTTAGTTTGATTGGCCATGCTAAATTGCCACTTAGTGGCAGGGGATTAGAAGGTAAATGTGTGGGGTTACGGGGGACGGGACCTGGGTGGGATTGTTGTCAATGCAGACTCAATGGGCCAAATGGCCTCCTTCTGCGGTGTAGGGATTCTATGATTCTATTCTATGAATTTTCGATATAGGTTAAGCACTGGTTTCCTGCTTGCGTATTCATTGAACCTGGAAATCAACCCCAGTAACTTATCTTCTCTCTTTACATTCAGAGAAAGGTGCACTCCAGTTTCAGAGTTTTATATATCTCTTTTTCCCGTTTTTCTTCCTACTTTAGTTTCTTACCCTCCTGGGAATCCCTCCTATTACACACATCGAAATGAACCTCACATTCAATTTCATTTGCTACCTCTTTGAAAGCTGGGTGGGAGACTTCCCGCTCGCGCCTGCTCCGAGACCGGAAATTCCCACCAGAGGTCGATGGACCTTTCAACCATCCGTCAAATTTTCCATCCCGCCCAGGACGATTCCTGTGGCGGGCGGGACCAGAAAATGTTCCTCCTAAAGGCAATCTTCTCCCGTGATATTTTTTTAATTCAATCGTGGGACATGGGCTTCGCTGGCTGGCCAGCATTTATTGCCCATCCCTAGTTTGGGCGGCACGGTAGCACAGTGGTTAGCACTGCTGCTTCACAGCTCCAGGGTCCCGGGTTCGATTCCCGGCTCGGGTCACTGCCTGTGTGGAGTTTGCACATTCTCCTCGTGTCTGCGTGGGTTTTCTCCGGGTGCTCCGGTTTCCTCCCACTGTCCAAAGATGTGCGGGTTAGGTTCATTGGCTATGCTAAATTGCCCCTTAGTGTCCTGGGATGTGTAGGTTAGAGGGATTAGCAGGTAAATGTGTAGGGATATGGGGATAGGGTCTGGGTGGGATTGTGTTCGGTGCAGACTCGATGGGCCGAAGGGCCTGTTTCTGCACTGTAGGCTTCTATGCTGGTTCTATATGCAGGATAGAATAGGTGTGGGGTAATGTGGCGGCGCGGGCTCGTTGGGCCGAAGGGCCTGTTTCCCGTGCTGGGTTGTTCTTTGTTCTTTGTTCTTTGTTCTTTGTTCTCCTTGGAGTTGAGAGTCAACCACATTGCTGAGGCTCTGGAGTCACACGTAGGCCAGACCAGGTAAAGATGGCAGATTTCCTTCCCTAAAGGGCATGAGGTGGGTTCCATGGTCGTCAGTAGATTCTTAATTCCAGATATTTTTTATTGAATTCAAATTCCACCATTTGCCGTGGAGGGATTCGAACCCCAGAACATTAGTGGCGTTTCTGGATTAATAATCTAGCAATAATATCTCTAGGCTATCGCCTCCCCTTTTCCATTCAGTGTTAGCTGCGGCCTATCCCTTTAAGGCCAAACACTGCCCGTTGAGATTCCCTCGAATGACCAACCGTGTTAAAGGTGGCACATGAATGCAAGTTGTTGTTGTTGTGGTATGCTTCGGTGACCCTCGCTGGCACCCCGTGGTTAAAGAGAGAGATGTGGCAGTGACGGGCACATCTGGTGCCATCTCCCCCCCCCCCTTTTATTCCTGCTGTGGTGATTAGCTCCGTGGGTGCTGCGCCAGGCAGCCCGTAATTATGTTTCCGGGATGGAGGGTATACTGGCAGTGCTGCTGCGCACAGTTGACTTGCCGTCCGCACCTGCAGCTGAGCGCCAGGGCAGCCTTGCCTTCTGGTCCTAACTTGAGCAATCAGTCCGGATCCCTCACGCTGACAGGGAGGCTGGCGTCAACCCAGGACTGGCCATGGCGCCATGCCAACACACAACTCAGTAAGCCTCCGATCGCAGCCCACCCCAACCCCCAACCCCCAGCCGTTAAGTGGAAGCAACAATACTCCCCACAGAGTGAGGAGCAAATGATTAAGCCTCGGTTTAAATAAGGATCAAGAGCTGTTTTCCCTTGAGAGACGTCGGCTGAGGGGGGATCTAATAGAGGTTTATAAGATTATGAAGGGGATAGATAGAGTAGATGGTGGTAAGCTTTTTCCGCTATTAGAAATGGATAGAACGAGGGGTCACGGGCTTAGGGTGAGGGGGGCTAGGTATAAGACTAATATTAGAGGGCAGTTTTTCACACAAAGGGTAGTGGGGATGTGGAATGCACTGCCGAGTAAGGTGGTGGAAGCAGGCACGCTAGGGTTGTTCAAGAGTCACTTGGACAGCCACATGAGCGGTCTACATATAGAGGGATATAGCAGGCCTTACTAAACATTGTAGGCTTGGGGTTCAGTTTTAGCCTCAGGGATATAGAGTCTTTTAATAATGAATTTTTTATCCACAGGCATTTAAGTCCAGCAAGGGGCATGCGGGCGGCAGGTTGTGGTGGGCTGCTCTTGGATATTGCTTCGGGAGTTGCCTACTGCTTCATGTCGTTGGTGTGCGTAAACTGGACCATCTCGAGGGCATCATGACAGCTCAGAGGCTATCTCTGTTGCTGTGCGGACACATGGATTTGGGCCTGTGTCCGTGGGAGTTTGCGCGTTCTCCCCGTGGTTGCGTGGGTTTCCTCCGGGTGCTCCGGTTTCCTCCCACATCCCAAAAATGTGCTTTTAGGCTGATTGATTGGGTAACAAATTGTCCCTATATTGGAACTCCCTGATCCTCACACATTAGGCATAGACTAAAATCATGAATAGGTCACTGAGACAATGGGACGGCGGCGCGGGCTCGTTGGGCCGAAGGGCCTGTTTCCCGTGCTGTGTTGTTCTTTGTTCTTTGTTCTTTGTTGCCTCAGGACATTCCTGGGAATCAATAGATTCCTATGGGCCGTCCAACAAATTTTATGGCTTACCAGTCTCTTACGTTTGAGCTTCTGGGGATCTTCCATTAATGTCTGCATAAGCTGTTGTATGTTTATTGATGTCTCCTATTTTTTACATCCACAGAGTATTCGGTCCACCTTGTTGTCCAACGAGGGGCGTACACGCGGTGGGTCGTGCCAGGGCTGCTCTTGGCTGTGGCTCCGAGAGTTGCCTAGAGCTTCACGTCGTTAGTGTACGCTTAAACTGGACCAACTGACGGGCAACACGACAGCCCAGTGACTATCACTGTTTGCTGCGCAGTTACAGGGACCCGGGTCGGATCTCCGGCTTTGGGTCTATGTGTGTGGGAGTTTGCACATTCTCCCCGTGCTTGCGTGGGTTTTCTCCGGGGGCTCCGGTTTCCTCCCACACCCCCAAAAACGTGCTCTTAGGCTGATTGGTGTTAATAAATTGTCTCTAAATTAGACCTCCCTCAATCTGGCGCACATACAATTCTCTAAATTTGCACCCCCTTTAATGTGGAGTCCAAGAGGCGTAGACAAAAGTCGTAGGTAGAAGAAGGATTGGAATGAAACGTTCACTGAGTGTTAAAATGGGCAGCACGGGCTTGTAGGGCCGAAGGGTCTGTTTCCTGTGCTGTGTTGTTCTTTGTTCTTTGCTCTTTGACTTGGCCTGCAAAATGCACCGATGAGAGTCATTGAGACGTATAAGATGATGAATGGGATGGATAGGATAGAGGTGGAGAGACTCTTCCCGCTCAAAAAAGACAGTAGGACTAGGGGGCACAGCCTCAAGATAAAGGGGAGGCGGTTTAGAACAGAGTTGAGGAGGAACTTCTTCACTCAAAGGGTGGTGAATCTCTGGAATTCTCTACCCGTTGAAGTGGTGGAGGCTACCTCGCTAAATATTTTTAAGATGCGGGTTGATGGGTTTTTGATGAGAGAGGGGATTAAGGGTTATGGGGAGAAAGTGGGAAAGTGGAACTGAGCCACGACAGATCAGCCATGATCTTATTGAATGGCGGGGCAGGCTCGAAGGGCTGGATGGCCTACTCCTGCTCCTATTTACATAAGAACATAAGAAATAGGAGCAGGAGTAGGCCATCTGGCCCTTCGAGCCTGCCCCACCATTCAATAAGATCATGGCTGATCTGTTTCTTATGTTCTATTTCTTATGTTCTTACAATGCAGAAAGAGGCCATTCGGCCCATTGAGTCTGCACTGATCACAATCCCACACAGGCCCTATTCCCGTAACCCCATGTATTTATCCTGCTAATCCCCCTGACACTGAGGGGCAATTCAGCACGGCCAATCCACCTAACCCTCACATCTTTGGACTGTGGGAGAAAAGCAGGGCACCCGGAGGAAACCCACACAGACATGGGGAGAACGTGCAAACTCCACACAGGCAGTGATCTGAGGCTGGGATTCGAACCCGGGTCCCTGTGAGGCAGCAGTGCTGACCACTGTGCCACCATGCCACCCAGAGTAAGAGCACATTCTCCCTGTGTTAAGAATAAGTTGCTCATTCGCAATAGACGGAAGTAACAAAGTTGTTTGACACCGGCAGAAACATGTCTGATTTGGGGTGAGACACAGAAACACAGAAACTAGAAGCAGGAGTAGGCCATTCGGCCCTTCGAGCCTGCTCCGCCATTCATTTTGATCATCAAATTCAATATCCTGATACCCCCTTCCCACTTATCCCTTGATCCCTTTAGCTCCAAGCGCGATAGAAAGGTCTTTATCGTGTTATTGTAGAGTTGCACAGATCCAAACACAACCAAAATCTTGCGGAAATTCAAAACAGCGACAGAAAGTATTCATACTTATAATTCCTGTTGACATATCTTTCTCCTGTTCCATCCCCATCTCCGTTCCCCAGGCGTTGGGGAGAGATTGATATCCAATCTCTCCTGACTTTCACATTGCTCCATTTTGTTCTTGTCCTATCAAGGTCAAAGGCTGGTAAACAGGACGAGGTGGGAGGTCAGGTGTTTCTGGACCTCCATGCGGATCAGATGGGCCGAGTGGCGGCACAGTGGTTAGCACTGCTGCCTCACAGCGCCAGGGATGTGGGTTCGATTCCCGGCTCGGGTCACTGTCTGCCTGGAGCCTGCACGTTCTCCCCGTGTCTGCGTGGGTTTCTTCTGGGTGCTCCGGTTCCCTCCCACAGTCCGGAAGATGTTCTGGTTAGGGTGCATTGGCCATGCTAAATTCTCCCTCAGTGAATAGAGAGGTGACCAAACCAGTCTTCATTCCCACTCTTCAATGTAAGGGAGCCCAGTCCTGGAAGGAACATGGCCATTTCCCATGTCTCATAGTACCTTCCTGGGCAGACCTTCCTCAGGGGGTTGACAAAGATAAATCTCCTCCTGGTTGGAAGCACATAGTCTAATAATGACACAACCTTAATTAGCAAAGATCAATGCCTTGCAGTAGATATCACACAGATGGATGACAATGAAATAAATAGCATTCTCACAGAATATCACTGCACTCATTGAGAATAGGAAAGACGTAGAAGCTATTGAAAGGGTGCAGAGGAGATTTACAAGGATGTTGCCTGGACTGGGAGGCATGCCTTATGAAGATAGGTTGAGGGAGCTGGGACTCTTTTCCCTGGAGAGGCGAAGGTTGAGAGGCGACCTGATAGAAGTTTATAAAATGTTGAGAGGAATAGATAGGGTGGACTCTCAGAGGCTATTTCCCCGGGTTGAAATGGTCGCTACGAGAGGACACAGATTTAAGGTGCGGGGAGGGAAGTACAGAGGTGATGTTAGGGGTAAGTTTTTCACTCAGAGGGTGGTGAGTGAATGGAATCGGCTGCCGTCATCAGTGGTGGAGGCGAACTCGCTGGGGTCTTTTAAAAGATTTCTGGATGAGTATATGGGGTTTAATGGGATTGGGGGTTATAGATAGGTCTATAGATTGGTGGGGTTGATGTGATCGGCGCAACTCGAGGGCCGAAGGGCCTGTTTGTGCTGTAATGTTCTATGTTCTATGTTCTAATTACGTCCATTTTAATTAAAGATGAGGGTGAGGGTCTGCTGATGAGGGTCTTGCCCCTTGTTATGCAGCTGCTCACCCCACCCCTACAAAAAGGGTTTATATTCCAAGTCACAGCCTGATAACTAAGCTAGCATTACCAAGGCTGGGCGTACCCGTCTAATATCCCAACAGCTTACCTTCGCTTTGGTTCTGGAGGATTGAATCCAGTTCTGGTCACCGCACAAAGAACAAAGAACAAAATACAAAGGGAATTACGGCACAGGAACAGGCCCTTCGGCCCTCCAAACCTGCACCGACCATGCCTCCCTGACTGAACTAAACCCTTCCGGGGACCCGTATCCCTCGATTCCCATCCTATTCATGTATTTGTCCAGACGCCCCTTAAAACTCACTACCGCATCCACTTCCACTACCTCCCCCCGGCAATGGGTTCCAGGCACCCACCACCCTCTGTGTAAAAAACACTTGCCTCGTACGTCTCCTTTAAACCTTGCCCCTTGAACCAGGGGGAAACTGGAGCACCCGAAGGAAATCCACGCGGACGCAAGGACAGTGTGTCAGACACCGCACAGACAGACCTGAACCCGGGTCCCTGGCGCTTTGAGGCAGCAGGGCTAACCACTTTGCCACTGTGCTACCTGGCAGGGTGAGTTCATGAGGATGTAATTGTGAGGAGTTTTGTGCAAAGCAGGGTTAAAATGTAGAATATTGAGCTTAGTCCCGAGTTGAGCATGTCAGTGGTGGCATTGTGATAATGTCACTGGACAATTACCTAGAGGCCTAGCCTTTTGCCTTGAGCACACGCGATAGCTGGTGGGTTTTGAATTCAATCTTAAACCAAAATATCTGTGATTGAAATATATTCATCTCAGTAAATGTGTCTACGAATCGATTGTCGATTTGTCGGAAAAACCCATCTGGTTTTACAACTGTCCTTTAGGGAAGGAAATCTGCCGTCCTTACCCGGTCTGGCCTACATGTGACTCCAGAGCTACAGCGATGCCTTGACTCTCTTAACTGCCCTCAAGGGCGGTTAGGGATGGGCAATAAATGCCAACTATCCCAGCGATGTCCACAAATATTTAAAGAATGAAAAAGAAGACGTGGAGAGGGAAGAATCTAGAATCTTTGCAAAGGAGAATAGGTTTTATCTCCTTCTCTCAGAAAAGATATCCTGATGTGGAGATGCCGGCGTTGGACTGGGGTAAACACAGTAAGAAGTCTGACAACACCAGGTTTAAGCCCAACCAATTTATTTGATAATATACTCACAAGCTTTCGGGGTTAGCCCCTTCGTCAGGTGAATGGAGAGTTCTGGCCTCAGACAGAGCATATGAAACACAGACAGTTTACAGTTAATGATTAGAATGCGAATCTTTTCAACCTGCTGTTCAAGTCTTAAGGTGGCTAACAATGTCAAGTAGCAAGGTGAGTTGTAAAGACTCGCGTTCTAATCAGTATTCTGTAAACTGTGTGTGTTGTTATTCCTACCGAATAACAAGTATTTCGGTAGGAATAACAGATGTGTTGAGTATAGGGCTAACGGGAGGACTTTGAATAGTGTGGAGGAGCAGAGGGATCTAGGTGTATGTGTACATAGATCCCTGAAAGTTGGGAATCAAGTGGATAAGGTTGTTAAGAAGGCATACGGAGTTTTGGCGTTTATTGGTAGGGGGATTGAATTTAGGAGTCGCAGCGTCATGATGCAACTGTACACATCTCTGGTGCGGCCGCACTTGGAGTACTGTGTGCAGTTCTGGTCCCCACATTACAGGAAGGATGTGGAGGCTTTGGAGAGGGTGCAGAGGAGGTTTACCAGGATGTTGCCTGGTATGGAGGGGAGATCCTATGAGGAGAGATTGAGAGATTTGGGGTTGTTTTCGTTGGAAAGAAGGCGGCTAAGAGGGGATCTCATTGAAACATATAAGATGATTAGAGGTTTAGACAGGGTAGATAGTGATAGCCTTTTTCCTAGGATGGAGAAAGCTAGCACGAGGGGGCACGATTTTAAATTAAGGGGGGGTAGTTATAGGACAGATGTCAGGGGTAGGTTCTTTACCCAGAGGGTGGTGAGGGACTGGAATGCCCTGCCAGCTGCAGTTGTAAATGCACCTAGTTTGGGGGCGTTTAAAAGATCTGTGGATAGGTTTATGGATGAAAAGGGATTGGTTTAGGCTAGTGGATCATTGTTTTGTAACTGGTCGGCGCAACATCGTGGGCCGAAGGGCCTGTTCTGCGCTGTAATGTTCTATGTTCTATGTTCTATGTTATATGCTCTGTCTGAGGCCAGAACTCTCCGTTCACCCGACGAAGGGGACAAACCCCGAAAGCTTGTGAGTTTACTATCAAATAAATCAGTTGGACTTTAACCTGGTGTTGTCAGACTTCTTACTGTGAAAGATATCCCGGCGTTGGAAGCCATCCAGAGAAGGTTCACTGGGTCGAACCCAGGTACGGAGGGATTTTCATATGAGGAGAGGTTGAGTGGGTTGGGCCTATACTATTATGGGCGGCACGGTAGCACAGTGGTTAGCGCTGCTGCTTCACAGCTCCAGGGTCCTGGGTTCGATTCCCAGCTCGGGTCACTGCCTGTGTGGAGTTTGCACATTCTCCTCGTGTCTGCGTGGGTTTTCTCCGGGGTGCTCCGGTTTCCTCCCACAGTCCAAAGATGTGCGGGTTAGGTTCATTGGCTATGCTAAAATTGTCCCTTAGTATCCTGGGATGTGTAGGTTAGAGGGATTAGCAGGTAAATGTGTAGGAATATGGGGATAGGGTCTGGGTGGGATTGTATTCAGTGCAGACTCGATGGGCCGAAGGGCCTGTTTCTGCACTGTAGGGTTCTATGTTGTTATACTCATTGGAGTTTAGAAGAATGAGAGGTGATCTTATTATTGATTCTCAGGGGGTTTTGACAGGGTAGGTGCTGAGAGGCTCTTTCTCCTTGTGGGAGAGTCTAGAACCAGAGGGCGTCATCTCAGGGTAAAGGGGTCACCCATTTCAGACAGAGATGAGGAGGAATTTCTTCTCTCGGAGGGGAGTGATGCTGTGGAATTCTTTATCGCAGAGGACTGAAGAGGCTGGGTCGCTCAGTATGTTCAAGGTTGAGATGGAGATTTTTAATCAGTAAGGGAATCAAGGATTATGGGGATAAGGTGGGAAAGTGGAGGTGGGTGGTATGGTGGCATGGGTGGCACACTGGCACTGTGGTTAGCACTGCTGCCTCACAGCTCCAGGGATCTGGGTTCAATTCCGACTTGGGGGTCACTGTCTATGTGGTGTTTCTCCACATGTCTGCGTGGGTTTCCTCCGGGTGCTCCGGTTTCTTCCCATGGTCCAATGCGGGTTAGGTTGATTGGCCGTGTTAAATTGCCTCTTAATATCCCAGGATGCATAGGTTAGAGGGATTAGCGGGGCAAACATGTGGGGTTACACATATAGAGCCTGGGTGAGGTTGTTGCTGGCGCAAGTTCGATGGGCTTCATTGTATGATCTTCTGTGATTATCATATCAGATCAGTCATGATGTCATTGAATGGCGGAGCGGACACGATGGGCTGAATGGCCTACTTCTGCACCCAGTCCTCGTCCCCCCCATGCCGACACTATAGTTAAGAAAGCCCACCAATGCCTCTACTTTCTCAGAAGACTGAGGAAATTTGGCATGTCAGCTACGACTCTCACCAACTTTTACAGATGCCCCATAGAAAGCATTCTTTCTGGTTGTATCACAGCTTGGTATGGGCTCCTGCTCTGCCCAAGAAACTACAAAGGGTTGTGAATGTAGCCTGGTCCATCACGCAAACCAGCCTCCCATCCATTGACTCTGTCTACACTTCCCGCTGCCTCGGAAAAGCAGCCAGCATCATCAAGGACCCCCACACACCCCGGACATTCTCTCTTCCACCTTCTCCCGTTGGGAAAAAGATACAAAAATCTGAGGTCACGTACCAGCCGACTCAAGAACAGCTTCTTCCCTGCTGCTGTCAGACTTTTGAATGGACCTACCCCGCATTAAGTTGATCTTTCTCTACACCCTAGCGATGACTGTAACACTAACATTCTGCACTCTCTCCTTTCCTTCCCTGTGAACAGTATGTTTTGTCTGCATAGTGCACAAGAAACAATACTTTTCACTGTACGCTAATACACGTGACAATAATAAATCAAATCAAATCAATGATGTGTCCTGAATTCTTTAAAACAAAGCTTCCCGTTCAGTGCAGGCAATCCTGTTTTTCCGTAACCTCACCGCTCAGGTTGAGGTGCAGTTCAGTGCTGCGATAGATTTTTTTTCTCGGAGAGAGAGGGGGAGAAAGGAGACGGTTTGACAAGTCCAGGAGTGACGGCTTTAAGAGAAGCAACATAGATCTCACCCTAAGCATGTCTGTAAACAGGAGGGAGCAGCTGCCTCTGAAATGGAAACCCAGTAGCGGGTAAGTCCAGATTCCCACATCGTTTTGGGGGGTGGTGGGGGGGTACAGTTAGATGTTAATAATGGATCAATATTCCCCAGCTGCGGAAAGTGCCATTGTTTTGCTTTCATCCTGCCGTGTTGGGAAGGAAACATGTGAAATAACTGGAAGCTGAGCTTCGACTTTCTAAATGCAGGAATCACAGGGAATTTTAAATGAATGGGAGGCTAGATTGATTTTGACAAGAGTTTCATTGCTTCAGTGCAGGGAGACATGCAAATAGATTGGCAGCTGTGTTTTAGAATTTAATTCTCCTTTTGTCGGTGCAGAGTTTGTGATTTCTGGCTTGATCTCCGATTGCATTTTCTGCCCTGTACCCCCTCGGCTTGCCGCAGTGAAAGGCAATAAAGATAATTGTACAGGGTGTCAATCTATCGTTCTGCTGTTGACACGCCCTGAGAGGGGGCAGGTGAATTGGAAGCCACGGAGGCTCAGTTGTTTGGTTCTCGGTCCCGACAGGCACCTAACCAGGCTTTAATGAGCGAGGTGGCGGTCAATTTTCCCCTCTGCGCGATTTGCATTGGGTTTTAGGCTGCCGTGTAAGGGCAAAATGGGCATTGACGCGTCACAGGGCGGCACGGTGGCACAGTGGGTTAGCGCTGCTGCCTCACAGCGCCAGGGACCGGGGTTCGATTCCCGGCTTGGGTCACTGTCAGTGCGGACTCTGCACATTCTCCCCGTGTCTGCGTGGGTTTCCTCCGGGTGCTCCAGTTTCCTCTCACAGTCCGAAAGACGTGCTGGTTAGCTGCGAAATTCTCCCTCAGTGTACCCGAACAGGCGCCAAAGTGCTGCAACTGGGGGATTTCCACTGTGGCTTCATTGCAGTGTTAATGTAAGCCGGCTTGTGACACCAATAAACAAATTAAATCAAACTACATCATATGGACTGCAGCGGTTCTTCAATTTTAATATAATTCATTCGTGGGACAAGGGTGTCGTTGACTGGGCCAGCATTTATTGTCCATCCCTAGTTGCCCAAGGCCAGTTGAGAGTCAACCACATTGCTGTGGTTCTGGAGTCACATGTAGGCCAGACCGGGTAAGGGCAGCAGATTTCCTTCCCTAAAGGACATTAGTGAACCACGTGCGTTTTTCTGACAATGGTTTCATGGTCACCAGCAGATTCTTAATCCCAGAATTTTTTATTGAATTCAAATTCCAGCATCTCCCGTGGCAGGATTTGAACCCAGGTCCCCAGAACATTAGCTGAGTTTCTGGATTAATAGTCGAGCGATAATACCACTAGGTCATCGCCTCCCCATAAGATGGTGGCACATGATGACCTTCTCAAGGGCAAATAGAGATGGATAAGAAATCTTGATACAGTTGGTGACACTCAATGACCAAATGAAAGGAAAAGCAGAGCAATCTCCACGTTAAGGTTAAGGGGCAGGATTTTCCAGCTGCACACATCCCGGAATGGGAAAATCCTGCCCCAAGTCTAATCAGGGAAGTTAGCAAGCCCAGCATGTTACAGTGTAATAAGTGCCTTTGATGGTAAATATTCATCATGGAGTTCGGTTACGAGTGGTGTGCCTCAGGGATCTGTTTTGGGGCCACTGCTGTTTGTAATCTTTATTAATGATCTGGATGAGGGTATAGTTGGGTGGATTAGTAAATTTGCTGATGACACCAAAGTTGGAGGTGTGGTAGATTGTGATGAAGGGTGTCATAATTTGCAGGATGACTTAGACAGGTTGCAGAACTGGGCCGAGAGGTGGCGGATGGAGTTTAATGTGGAGAAGTGTGAGGTAATTCACTTTGGTAGGAATAACAGACGTGTCGAGTATAGGGCCAACGGGAGGACTTTGAATAGTGTGGATGAGCAGCGGGATCTGGGTGTATGTGTACATAGATCCCTGAAAGTTGGGAGTCAAGTAGATAAGGTTGTTAAGAAGGCATACGGTGTCTTGGCGTTTATTGGTAGGGGGATTGAATTTAGGAGTCGCAGCGTCATGTTGCAACTGTACACAACTCTGGTGCGGCCGCACTTGGAGTACTGTGTGCAGTTCTGGTCCCCACATTACAGGAAGGATGTGGAGGCTTTGGAGAGGGCGCAGAGGAGGTTTACCAGGATGTTGCCTGGTATGGAGGGGAGGTCCTATGAGGAGAGGCTGAGGGATTTGGGGTTGTTTTCGCTGGAAAGAAGGCGGCTAAGAGGGGATCTTATTGAAACATATAAGATGATTAGAGGTTTAGATAGGGTGGACAGTGATAGCCTTTTTCCTCTGATGGAGAAAGCTAGCATGAGGGGGCAAGGCTTTAAATTAAGGGGTGGTAGTTATAGGACGGATGTCAGGGGTAGGTTCTTTACCCAGAGGGTGGTGAGGGATTGGAATGCCCTGCCAGCTGCAGTTGTAAATGCGCCTAGTTTGGGGGCATTTAAGAGATCCGTGGATAGGTTTATGGACGAAAAGGGATTGGTTTAGGTTAGTGGGTCATTGTTTTGTAACTGGTCGGCGCAACATCATGGGCCGAAGGGCCTGTTCTGCGCTGTAATGTTCTATGTTCTATGTTCTATGTTCTATAACTCAACTGACTTGGAATCCTCTTAGAATTGTAGAAGCCCTACATTGGAGAAAGAGGCCATCCGGCCCATTCTGTCTGCACTGACCACAATCCTACCCAGGCCCTACCCCTACAATCCTACACATTTGCTCTGCTAACCCCCTGACACTAAGGGGCAATTTAGCAGGGCCAATCTACCTAACTGCAAATCTTTCAGACTGTGGGAGGAAACCGGAGCAACCGGAAGAAACCCACGCAGACATGGGAAGAATGTGCAAACTCCACACAGACAGTGACCCCAAGCCTGGAATTGAACCCAGGTCCCTGGCGCTGTGAGGCAGCAGTGCTAACTACCGTGCCACCCCTCTAACAAATCTGCCCTTACACGAAAGCCCCTGACTCAAAAGATCCGTCCCCTTCCATTCCCCGGTCGTTTCTCATCCAGAGACAGGCCTTCACTCTGAGCCTCTTGTTGGCCTCACTGATGGTCTGTCAGTGTTCAAGATGTGAACTAAGGTTGTAATGGTTAGCTACTGAGGGAGGCCCATCACACAGAGCAGGCCACACCTGTAGTTCGCAAATGCACTGCTCTCAAATTAATGGATTAAAAGCCTCGAGAAACCCAGGTTAAGGTGTTCATATGAAACATAGAAGATAGGAGCAGAAGGAGGCCATTCGGCCCTTCGAGTCTGCTACACCATTCATCATGATCATGGCTGATGGTCCAACTCAATAGCCTCATCCTGCTTTCTCCCCATAACCTTTGATCCCATTCGCCCCAATATCCAGCTGCCTCTTGAATACATTCAATGTTTTGGCATCAGCTACTTCCTGTGGGAATGAATTCCACCGGGTGGAGAAATGTCTCCTCATCTCCGTCCTAAATGGTCTACCCCCAATCCTCAGACTGTGACCCCCTGGTTCTGGACCCCCCCCACCATCAGGAACATCCTCCCTGCATCTACCCCGTCCAGTCCAGTCCAGTCTGTGAGATCCCCCCCCCCTCTGAACTCCAGCGAAAACAATCCTAACCCGGTCAACCTCTCCTCGTACATCAGTCCCACCATCCCCGGGATCAGCCTGGTAAACCTACGCTGCACTTCCCTCGAGAGCAAGAACACCCTTCCTCAGAAAAGGAGACCATTAGTGAAACATATAGAGGGAGTTCTCCCAGACCACTCTGCTGCTTTTTATAACGGGGGGGGGGGGGGGGGTGGGGAGACTCTGGCAGAGGCCATTTAGCCTGGTTCTCACTGGGCACCATGGCTTCCGCAAGTTTCCAGCAGCTGGACTTCCGGCTTTTCCAGACATCAGAGCACAAGTTGTGTGAGTTTTCATTTAAATCTGTTTCGAAACCCACCCGACCTCTGGGGTGAGTGAGCCTCTGGGGGGGGGGGGCAGTGGGGGAAAGGGCGATCGGTGGGGGTGGGGAGAGTCCTGCTGCCACTCTGCATACAGATCAGAGGGAGGGGGGGGGGGCTAGCAACTGGGGCGGTGAATAAGGTGTCCGGAAAGAGAAGGAACATCAGGCATCCTGAATTTCTTGCGCTGATTCTGAACACAATACTTTGAAGGTGAGCAAGAGAATATTGGAATGGAAGTGTGGCCACAATCTGGTGCCTGTTCGGAGGGGGGGGGGGGGGGGGGCACTGAGGGGGAATTTAGCACGACCAATGCACATAACCCACACCTCTGTCGGACAGTGGGCGGGAACCGGAGCACCCGGAGCAAATCCAAATGCTTCCCCACCACAGATGTCAGGCTCACTGGCCTATAATTTCCTGGACTATCCCTGCTCCCTTTCTTAAATAGGGACGAGATTCCACAAGACTGGAATAGCCAACGTTGTTCTTTTGTTTAAGAAAGGAAACAGGGATAATCCAAGAAATTATAGGCCGGTGAGCCTGACATCAATGGTGGGGAAGCTTTTGGAGAAGATACTGAGGGACAGGGTAGATGCACATTTGGAGGAAAATGGACTAGTTAGTGACGGGCAACACGGTTTTGTGTGGGGAAGGTTAAGTCTCACCAACTTGATTGAATTTTTGAAGAGGTGTCAAAGATAATTGATGAGGGAAAGGCTGTGGATGTAGTTTATATGGAATTTAGTAAGGCATTTGACAAGGTCCCACATGGCAGACTGGGACAAAAACTAAAGCCACATAGGATTTGGGTTGGGCTGGCTAAATGGATACAAAACTGGCTTGGTTATAGCCGTTCCTTCATCAGGCACTCACCTGATGAAGGAACTGCGCTCCGAAAGCTCATGCTACCAAATAAACCTGTTGGGCTTTAACCTGGTGTTGTGAGACTTCTTATTGTGCCTTGGTTATAGAAGACAGAGAATAGCGATGGAAGGGTGTTCTTCAGAATGGAGATCTGTAGCTACTGGTGTTCCACTGGGATCAGTGCTGGGACCTCTGTTTATTTGTAGTATAGATAAATAATCTGGAGAAAAATGTGGGTGATCTGATTAGTAAGTTTGTGGATGGCACAAAGATTGTTGGAGTTGCTGATAGTGTCGGGGATTGTCAGAGGATACAACAGGATATAGATAGATTGGAGACTTGGGCACAGAAATGGTAGGTGGAGTTTAATCTGAGCAAATGCAAGGTGATGCATTTTGGAGGATCAAATTTAGGTGTGAATTATAAATGGCAGAACCCTTTGGAACATTAACATACAGAGGGATCTGGGCGTACAGATCCACAGTTCCCTAAAAATGGCAACACAGGGCAGCCAAGGTGATGAAGAAGGTCTATGACATGCTTGTCTTCATCAGCCGGGGCATTGAGTACTGGAGTTGGGAAATCATGTTGCAGCGATATAAAACCTTGGTTAGGTTGCATTTGGAGTATTGCATGCAGTTCTGGTCACCACACTACCAGAAGGATGTGGAAGCTTTGGAGAGAGAGCAAAGAAGGTTCACCAGGATGTTGCCTGGTCTCGGGGGTGTTGGCTACGAGGAGAGGTTGAATAAACTAGGATTGTTCTCACTGGAAAGACGGAGGCTGAGGGGAGACCTGATAGGGGTCTACAGAATGATGAGGCAGGGTGGATAGTCAGAGGCTTTTTCCCCAGGGTGGGAGTGTCAATTACACGGGGGGGCACAGGTTCAAGGTGAGAGGGGGAAAGTTTAAGGGAGATGTACGGGGGAAAGTTTTTCACACAGAGAGTGGTAGGTGCCTGGAACGCGCTGCCAGAGGAGGTGGTGGAAGCAGGAACATTAACAAAAAACTGCAGCAGGCGACGGTGCAGAGGGACCTCGGGGTCCTTGTGCATGAGTCGCAAAAACCCAGCTTGCAGGTGCATCAGGTGGTCAGGAAGGCGAATGGGATGCTGGCCTTCATAGCGAAGGGGATTGAATATAAAAGTAGGGACGTCTTGCTGCAGCTGTATAGGGCATTGGTGAGGCCGCAGCTGGAGTACTGTGTGCAGTTTTGGGCGCCGCACCTGCGCAAGGATGTTTTGGCCCTGGAGGGAGTGCAGAGGAGGTTTACTCGGCTGATACTGGAGTTGAGGGGATTGAGCTATGAGGAGAGGCTGAATAAACTAGGCTTGTACTCGTTAGAGTTTAGAAGAATGAGGGGAGATCTCATTGAGACGTATAAGATGATGAATGGGATGGATAGGATAGAGGTGGAGAGACTGTTCCCGCTCAAAAAAGACAGTAGGACTAGGGGGCACAGCCTCAAGATAAAGGGGGGGCGGTTTAGAACAGAGTTGAGGAGGAACTTCTTCACTCAAAGGGTGGTGAATCTCTGGAATTCTCTGCCCGTTGAAGTGGTGGAGGCTGCCTCGCTAAATATTTTTAAGAAACGGGTTGGTGGGTTTTTGATAAGGGAAGGGATTAAGGGTTATGGGGAGAGGGCGGGAAGGTGGAGCTGAGTCACGACAGATCAGCCATGATCTTATTGAATGGCGGGGCAGGCTCGAAGGGCCAGATGGCCTACTCCTGCTCCTATTTCTTATGTTCTTATGTTCTTATTTAAGAGGCATCTGGATGGGTGCAGGAATAGGGAGGGAGTAGAGGGATATGGACCAAGTGAGGGAGAAGGTTTCTTTTAGTTCAGTTGGGGTATCATGATCGGTGCAGGCTTGGAGGGCCAAAGGGCCTGTTCCTGTGCCGTACTTTTCTTTGTTCTTTTTTATTCTTTGTTCTTGTGTAGTATAAGTTGTAGCTCCCTTTCAGATTCAATATTCGAGTGGCGAAAAACTGCAGCAGGCGACGGTGCAGAGGGACCTCGGGGTCCTTGTGCATGAGTCGCAAAAACCCAGCCTGCAGGTGCAGCAGGTGGTCAGGAAGGCGAATGGGATGCTGGCCTTCATAGCGAGGGGGATTGAATATAAAAGTAGGGAGGTCTTGCTGCAGCTGTATAGGGCATTGGTGAGGCCGCAGCTGGAGTACTGTGTGCAGTTTTGGGCGCCGCACCTGCGCAAGGATATTTTGGCCCTGGAGGGAGTGCAGAGAAGGTTTACTCGGCTGATACCGGAGTTGAGGGGATTGAGCTATGAGGAGAGGCTGAATAAACTAGGCTTGTACTCGTTAGAGTTTAGAAGAATGAGGAGAGATCTCATTGAGACGTATAAGATGATGAATGGGATGGATAGGATAGAGGTGGAGAGACTCTTCCCGCTCAAAAAAGACAGTAGGACTAGGGGGCACAGCCTCAAGATAAAGGGGGGGGGCAGTTTAGAACGGAGTTGAGGAGGAACTTCTTCACTCAAAGGGTGGTGAATCTCTGGAATTCTCTGCCCGTTGAAGTGGTGGAGGCTGCCTCGCTAAATATTTTTAAGACGTGGGTTGATGGGTTTTTGATAAGCGAGGGGATTAAGGGTTATGGGGAGAGGGCGGGAAGGTGGAACTGAGCCACGACAGATCAGCCATGATCTTATTGAATGGCGGGGCAGGCTCGAAGGGCTAGTTGGCCTACTCCTGCTCCTATTTCTTATGTTCTTATAAGAGGGTATGAGCTATAAGGAGAGACTGGACAAACTAGGGTTGTTTTCTCTGGAGTGGCAGAGGCTGAGGGGAGATCTGATAGAAGTCTATAAAATTATGAAAGGCATAGATAGAACGGGCAGAGAATCTTTATCCCAGAGTTTAAATTTGCAATACTAGGGGGCATGCACTTAAGGGAAGAGGAGGGGAAGTTCAAAGGGTATTTGAGGGGCAAATTATTTACACAGAGAGTGGTAGGTGTCTGGAATGATCTGTTGGGGATGGTGCTGGAGGTAGATATGATAGGGATGTTGAAGGGGCTTTTATATGAATATGCAAAGGATAGAGAGATATGGACCAAGGGCAGGACGAAGGGATTAGTTTAATTTGGCATCATGTTTGGTACAAGATTGTGGGCCGAAGGACTCTTCTGTGTTCTATGATCTATGTTCCATGTTCGATACTCCATGTTCTATATCCTATGATCCTCATTCAATCCAACATGGGTTGGTCTTGCTCAGTTTCACACAATATGATGGTGTTAGCAACCAAGCTATTGAGAGGTGGGGTACAGGGGGAGTGGGATACGGGGTATAGGGTGCAGGGAGACAGGATGGGGTACGGGTGGAGGTGTACGGGGGAAGGGTGGGGGAGTGTCGGGGTGGGGTATGGGGAGAGGGATTGGGGTATGGGGAAGGCATACAGGATGGGGTAGGGGAAGAGGGGGTGGGTTACAGCAGAGGGGTACTGGGGAGGGGTACAGGGTGGGGTATGGTGTCAGGTATGGGGATGGGGTACGGGGTGGGATACAGGGGAGGGGTATTGGGAGGGGTACAGAGGGAGGGGTACAGGAAGAAGGGGTGGGGTATGGTGGAGGGGGTACGGAGTGGGGTATAGGGTGGGGTATGGGAATGTGGTACAGGGGTGGGGTACCGGACAGGATACAGGGGAGGGGTACTGGGAGGGGTACAGGGGAGGGGTATGGGGAGAAGGGGTGGGGTATGGTGGTGGGGGTACAGGGGTGGGGTAATGGGTGGGGTACAGAGGGTACAGAATGGGGTATGGGGATGGGTACAGGGGTGGGGTACCGGGCAGGATACAGGGGAGGGGTTCAGGGAAAGGAATACAGGAAGAAGGGGTGGGGTATGGTGGTGGGGGTACAGGGGTGGGGTAATGGGTGGGGTACAGAGGGTACAGAATGGGGTATGGGGATGGGTACAGGGGTGGGGTACCGGGCAGGATACAGGGGAGGGGTTCAGGGAAAGGAATACAGGAAGAAGGGGTGGGGTATGGTGGTGGGGGTACAGGGGTGGGGTAGAGAGTAGGGTATGGGGCTAGGTACAGGGGTGGGCTATCAGGAAGAGCACAAGGGAGGGGGACTGGGAGGGTACAGGGGAGGGGTACAGGGAGAGGGATACAGGAGGAGGGGTACAGGGTGGGGTATGAGGTGGAGCACTGGGTAGGAGTATAGGGTGGTGTTGGGGGAGAGAGGATGGGGTACCAGTGGAGGTGTATGGGGGAAGGGGGGGGGGGTTCAGTGGGGTGAGTAGGAGTTGCCCTGATTTCTGGGTTGTATTCTCTGGCTGATGGGCTCCTGTGACGCCTCTAAGCGGTTGGCTTTGATCCTCAAAGATGCTCTTGTCCTTTCTCTGTCTCTGCTTCTTGAAGGGAAGGTTTCCTTCACAGGCGAGCCAGTGAGCTATTGTTGGGATTCAAGCAGTGTGACCCTCAATTAACCAAGGGGCAGGGGGGTGGGGGGCGTCTCAGAGCGATGGAAGAAATGTGGGATGG
Source organism: Prionace glauca (assembly GCA_037974335.1). NCBI lineage: Eukaryota > Metazoa > Chordata > Chondrichthyes > Carcharhiniformes > Carcharhinidae > Prionace > Prionace glauca. The sequence goes on from CM075722.1 coordinate 12,987,493, forward strand.
AGGGCTGTCCAGGGGGTGTGGCGTGGGGGGTGTGCTGTCAAAGAGGAAACTATCGATAGCGAGGGGATTGTGACTGTGCAGAACATCAAAAGGTATTGGATATCAACACAAACATGAAAAGGGGGAAGTGAACAAGAAATGAATGATTAAACTGAGGCCAGACTGACTGTGTTAGACAAGGTGGGTCACTCTTTTACAGAGATATTATACACAATACAGATAAATAACTCCCTGCTGTGAAACAAAGAAAGACTTGTGCCTAAACAGTGACATTCACCACCACTAAACATCGTCAAGTGTTTTACAAGCAGTGCAGTACTTCTGAAGGGTGGCACGGTGGTTAGCACACATCGCCAGGGACCCGGGTTCGATTCCTTCAGTTCCAGTTTTATTCCCATGAAACTCATCTCCAAACTCCGTGGCGTGGGCCTCAGTTCCTCCTTCTGTGACTGGATCCTGAACTTCCTAACGCACAGGGTTAAGGAGAGGTAACAACACCTCCTCCACGATCATCCTCAACTTGCCTTTATCGGATGGGGTGTAGAGTATGAAAAATGGTGCCTGATGTTACAGTTGTACAGAACGCTGGTTAGGCTACATTTGGAGTACTGCGTCCAGTTCTGGTCGCCGCACTACCAGAAGGACGTGGAGGCTTTGGAGAGAGTGCAGAGGGGGTTTACCAGGATGTTGCCTGGTATGGAGGGTCTTAGCTATGAGGAGAGATTGGGTAGATTGGGGTTGTTCTCCCTGGAAAGACGGAGAATGAGGGGAGACCTAATAGAGGTGTATAAAACTATGAAGGGTATGGATAGGGTGAACAGTGGGAAGCTTTTTCCCAGGTCGGAGGTGACGATCACCAGAGGTCGCAGGGTTCAAGGTGAGGGGGGCGAGGTTTAACTCAGATATCAGAGGGACGTATTTTACACAGAGGGTGGTGGGGGCCTGGAATGCACTGCCAAGCAGGGTGGTGGAGGCAGACATGCTGGGATCGTTTAAGACTTACCTGGATAGTCACATGAGTGCCCCAGGGGTCGGTGCTGGGGCCTCAGCTTTTTACCATTTATATAGATGATCTGGAGGAGGGAACCGAGTGTAGGGTGTCGAAATTTGCTGATAACACCAAGATTGGTGGAAAGGCAAATTGTGCGGAGGGTGTGGAGAGTCTGCAGAAGGATCTAGATAGGCTGGGCGAATGGGCCAGGAAATGGCAAATGGAATTTAATGTTGGCAAGTGTGAGGTGGTCCACTTTGGTAGGAAGAATGGTAGGAAGGACTATTACTTACGTGGAGAAAAACTGCAGCAGGTGACGGTGCAGAGGGACCTCGGGGTCCTTGTGCATGAGTCGCAAAAACCCAGCTTGCAGGTGCAGCAGGTGGTCAGGAAGGCGAATGGGATGCTGGCCTTCATAGCGAGGGGGATTGAATATAAAAGTAAGGAGGTCTTGCTGCAGCTGTATAGGGCATTGGTGAGGCCGCAGCTGGAGTACTGTGTGCAGTTTTGGGCGCCGCACTTACGCAAGGATATTTTGGCCTTGGAGGGAGTGCAGAGGAGGTTTACTAGGCTGATACTGGAGTTGAGGGGGTTGAGCTATGAGGAGAGGCTGAATAGATTGGGCTTGTAGTCATTAGACTTTAGAAGAATGAGGGGAAATCTCATTGAGACGTATAAGATGATGAATGGGATGGATAGGATAGAGGTGGAGAGGCTCTTCCCGCTCAGAAAAGACAGTAGGACTAGGGGGCACAGCCTCAAGATAAAGGGGGGGCAGTTTAGAACGGAGTTGAGGAGGAACTTCTTCACTCAAAGGGTGGTGAATCTCTGGAATTCTCTGCCCGTTGAAGTGTTGGAGCCTACCTCGCTAAATATTTTTAAGACGCGGGTTGATGGGTTTTTGATAAGCGAGGGGACTAAGGGTTATGGGGAGAGGGCCGGAATGTGGAACTGAGCCACGACAGATCAGCCATGATCTTATTGAATGGCGGGGCAGGCTCGAAGGGCTAGATGGCCTACTCCTGCTCCTATTTCTTATGTTCTTATGTTCTTATGAGCAGAATGGAGGGATATAAACAAATGGTCTAGTTGGACCAATGAGCGGTATAGGCTTGGAGGGCCGAAGGGCCTGTTTCCTGTGCTGTACTGTTCTTTGTTCATTGTAGGCACCTCACAAGGCTGTGTTCTCAGCCCCCTATTATACTCCTTATACATCTCTGACTGTGCGGCCAAATTCCCCTTCAACTCGATTTTCAAGTTTGCTGATGACACCACCGTAGTGGGTCGGATCTCAAACAATTTCGACACAGAGTACAGGACTGAGATAGAGAATCTGGGGAACTGGTGCGGCAACAATAATCTCTCCCTCAGTGTCAACAAAATGAAAGAGATTGTCATCGACTTCAGGAAGTGTAAAGGAGAACCTGCCCCTGTTTACATCAATGAGTGCGAAGTGAAAAAAGGTCGAGAACATCAGGTTTTTAGGTGTCCAGATCACCAACAACCTGTCCTGGTCCCCACCCCATGGCAATACTATAGTTAAGAAAGCCCACTAATACCTCTATGTTCTCTGATGATTAAGGAAATTTGGGCTACATTCACAATCCTTTGTAGTTCCTTGTGGTTTTGGGCAGAGCAGGAGCCCACACCAAGCTGTGATACAACCAGAAAGAATGCTTTCTATGGGGCATCTGTAAAAGTTGGTGAGAGTCATAGCTGACATGCCAAATTTCCTTAGCCTTCTGAGAAAGTAGAGGCATTGGTGGGTTTTCTTAACTGTAGTGTCAGCATGGGGGGACCAGGTTAGACTGTTGGTGACCTGGACACCTAAAACCATTACTACTTCAGGAATGAAAGAGTGCAGTGATAGAACCATAGAACCCTACAGTGCAGAAACAGGCCCTTCGGCCCATCAAGACTGCACCGAACACAATCCCACCCAGACCCTATCCCCATATCCCTACACATTTACCTGCTAATCCCTCTAACCTACACATCCCAGGACACTAAGGGGCAATTTTAGCATAGCCAATGAACCTAACCCGCACATCTTTGGACTGTGGGAGGAAACCGGAGCACCCGGAGAAAACCCACGCAGACACGAGGAGAATGTGCAAACTCCACACAGGCAGTAACCCGAGCCGGGAATCGAACCCAGGACCCTGGAGCTGTGAAGCAGCAGTGCTAACCACTGTGCTACCGTGCCGCCCTGATAGATCGGGATGAAGAAGCATGGCCAGGATTTTCCAACCTCGCCAGCAGCTGGGATTCTCCAATCCCATTCCTGCAAATGGAGTTTTGTCTGAGCACTCAATTCTCCACTCTCGCTGCTGGCAGGGTAGCAGGGTGAACTAGATCGGAGCATTCTGGCCTTGGGGGTGATCTCTACCGCAACGAAAGCAGAACACTGTGGATACTGAACATTCGAGATAGCAGCGGAAAATCTCCACAGGTTTTCTGCACAGCACTGTGTGGAGAAACGGAGTTTCAGCACTGGTGACCCTTCATCAGATCAGCTCAGCCGATGTTATTACGGGGAGTTTTGATCGAGTAAATCAGGGGAAAGTGTTTGCAGTAGCGGCAGAGAAACAGTAACCAGGGGAAACCAATTTAAAATAATTGAGGAAAGAATTACAAAAGAATTCACTCAGCGAGTTGTTCTGACCTGGAAGGCGCTGCCTGAAAGGGCAGTGGAAGCAGACGCAATAATAATTACCAAAAGGGAATGGGATTTATTTGTACATTGTCACCCTAGTGAATATTTTTCATCAGTATTCACGCAGGAAAAGTCAATGTTGTCGAGGAGAACACTGAGATACAGGCGTTTAGACTAGACAGGATTGAGGTACATAAAGAGGGAGTGCTAGCAATTCTTGAGAGTATGAAAATAGATAAGTCCCCTGGGCCGGATGGGATTTACCCTAGGATTCTCTGGGAGGCTAGGGAGGAGATTGCAGAGCCTTTGGCTTTGATCTTCATGTCGTCATTGTCTACAGGCATAGTGCCGGAAGACTGGAGGATAGCAAATATTGTCCCCTTGTTCAAGAAGGGGAGTAGAGACCATCCTGGGAATTATGGACCGGTGAGCCTTGCTTCTGTTGTGGGCAAAGTTTTGGAAAGAATTATAAGGGATAGGATTTATAATCATCTAGAGGGAAATAAATTGATTGGGGATAGTCAATCAACACGGTTTTGTGAAGGGTAGGTCATGCCTCACAAACCTTATCGAGTTTTTTGAAAAGGTGACCAAAGAGGTAGACAAGGATAAGGCAGTTGACGTGGTGTATATGGAATTTAGCAAACATAAGAACATAAGAACATAAGAACATAAGAGCAGGAGTAGGCCATCTGGCCCTTCGAGCCTGCCCTGCCATTCAATAAGATCATGGCTGATCTGTCGTGACTCAGCTCCACCTTCCCGCCCTCTCCCCATAACCCTTAATCCCCTCTCTTATCAAAAACCCATCAACCCGTTTCTTAAAAATATTTAGCGAGGCAGCCTCCACCACTTCAACGGGCAGAGAATTCCAGAGATTCACCACCCTTTGAGTGAAGAAGTTCCTCCTCAACTCTGTTCTAAACCCCCCCCCCCCTTTATCTTGAGGCTGTGCCCCCTAGTCCTACTGTCTTTTTTGAGCGGGAAGAGTCTCTCCACCTCTATCCTATCCATCCCATTCATCATCTTATACGTCTCAATGAGATCTCCCCTCATTCTTCTAAACTCTAACGAGTACAAGCCTAGTTTATTCAACCTCTCCTCATAGCTCAATCCTCTCAACTCCGGTATCAGCCGAGTAAACCTCCTCTGCACTCCCTCCAGGGCCAAAATATCCTTGCGCAGGTGCGGCGCCCAAAACTGCACACAGTACTCCAGCCGCGGCCTCACCAATGCCCTATACAGCTGTAGCAAGACCTCCCTACTTTTATATTCAATCCCCCTCGCTATGAAGGCCAGCATCCCATTCGCCTTCCTGACCACCTGCTGCACCTGCAAGCTGGGTTTTTGCGACTCATGCACAAGGACCCCGAGGTCCCTCTGCACCGTCGCCTGCTGCAGTTTTTCGCCACGTAAGTAATAGTCCTTCCTACCATTCCTCCTACCAAAGTGGATCACCTCACACTTGCCAACATTAAATTCCATTTGCCATTTCCTGGCCCATTCGCCCAGCCTATCTAGATCCTTCTGCAGACTCTCCACACCCTCCGCACAATTTGCCTTTCCCCCAATCTTGGTGTCATCAGCAAATTTCGACACCCTGCACTCGGTTCCCTCCTCCAGATCATCTATATAAATGGTAAATAGCTGAGGCCCTAGCACCGACCCCTGGGGCACCCCACTAGTCACCAACCGCCAATCCGAATAGCATCCATTGACCCCCACTCTCTGCCTCCTATTTGACAACCAATCCTCTATCCACGCTAACACCCTACCCCCAACTCCATGTCCCCTGACCTTCTGCAATAACCTCTTGTGAGGTACCTTGTCAAACGCCTTCTGAAAATCCAGAAAGACCACATCCACCGGCTCTCCTCTATCCACTGCCCTAGACACATCCTCATAGAACTCCAGTAAATTTGTCAGACACGACTTCCCTTTAATGAAACCGTGTTGCGTCCGCCCTATCAAGCAATTCCCCTCAAGATGCCTCGCTATTTCCTCCTTAATGACGGTTTCTAACATTTTACCTACCACAGACGTTAAACTAAGCGCTTGATAAGGTTCCCCATGGTAGGCTACTGCAGAAAATGCAGATGCATGGGTTTGAGGGTGATTTAGCAGTTTGGATCAGGAATTGGCTAGCTGATAGAAGACAGAGGGTGGTGGTTGATGGGAAATATTCAACCTGGAGTTCAGTTACAAGTGGTGTACCTCAAGGATCTGTTTTTGGGCCACTGCTGTTTGTCATTTTTATAAATGACCTAGATGAGGGTGTAGAAGGATGGATTAGTAAATTTGTTGACGACACCAAAGTCGGAGGAGTTGTAGACAGTGAGGATGGATGTTACAGTTTGCAGAGGGACATAGATAAGCTGCGGAGCTGGGCTGAGAGGTGGCAAATGGAGTTTAATATGGAAAAGTGTGAGGTGATTCACTTTGCTAAGAGTAACAGGGGTACAGAATATAGTGCTAATGGAAGGGCCATTGGTAGTGTTGACGAGCAGAGAGATCTCGGTGTACATGTGCATAGATCCCTGAAAGTTGGCACCCAGGTTGGTAAGGTTGTTCAGAAGGCGTACGGTGTGTTAGCGTTTATTGGTAGAGGGATTGAAATTCGGAGCCGTGAGGTCATGTTGCAACTGTACAAAACTCTGGTGCGGCCGCACTTGGAGTATTACGTACAGTTCTGGTCGCCGCATTATAAGGAGGATGTGAAGGCATTGGAAAGGGTGCAGAGGAGATTTACCAGGATCTTGCCTGGTATGGTGGGAAGGTCTTATGAGGAAAGGCTGAGGGACTTGATGTTATATTTGTTAGAGAGAAGAAGGTTAAAAGGTGACCTGATTGAGGCAGACAAGATGATCAGAGGGTTAGATAGGGTGGACAGTGAGAGCCTTTTATCTCGGATGGTGACGGCTAACACAAGGGGACATAGCTTTAAATTAAGGGGTGGTAATTATCGGACGGATGTCAGAGGTAGGTTCTTTACTCAGAGGGTAGTAAGGGCGTGGAATGCCCTGCCTGCAGCAGTTGTGGACTCGCCAACTTTAAGGGCGTTCAAATGGTCAGTGGATAGGCATATGGATAACATTGGAATAGTTTAGGTTAGAGGGTCATTAGATTGGTTCCACTGGTCGGCGCGACATCGAGCGCCGAAGGACCTGTATTGCGCTGGAATGTGTGAAGGGGATGAATTGTCATCGTTAGGTTTTCTTCAATCCTCCCTCAGTCCGTGTCTCAAGTTTTATCCCCTCGTCTGAGTTCACTTCAGTTTTTTTACCCCCCATTCTCCCTCAGTTGTTGCCAGGACAAGGCCGTTGGATCTTTGATTCCGACATCGGGACTTGCCTGTTTTCTCCTTTAACTGCATTTAATAACCCTTTCAAAAAGCTTTTAGACAGTTACAAGGGGAAGGTGGGTATAGAGGGATAGGGGCCAAACGTGGGCAATTGGGATGAGCTTTGTGGTAAAAAGAAAGGGGCAGTACGGAGAGGATGGGCCGAAAGGACTGTTTCCATGCTATAAACCTCGAAGAACTCCCATTGGAGTAACTCCCGCTTTTGTTTTTAGCAGGGGGGGGGGGGGAGGAGGCATTAGCGGGCTTGGGGATCTCAGCCCCGGACCCGCTAATGTGGTTGAAATTTGAATTTAGATATTTAAATGGGGCGGCACGGTAGCACAGTGGTTAGCACTGCTGCTTCACAGCTCCAGGGTCCTGGGTTCGATTCCCGGCTCGGGTCACTGCCTGTGTGGAGTTTGCACATTCTCCTCATGTCTGCGTGGGTTTTCTCCGGGTGCTCCGGTTTCCTCCCACAGTCCAAAGATGTGCGGGTTAGGTTCATTGGCTATGCTAAAATTGCCCCTTAGTATCCTGGGATGTGTAGGTTAGAGGGATTAGCAGGTAAATGTGTAGGGATATGGGGGTAGGGTCTGGGTGGGATTGTGTTCGGTGCAGACTCGATGGGCCGAAGGGCCTGTTTCTGCACTGTAGGGTTCTATGGTTCTATGGTTAAATGAGCTCTGCGCTGATTTCCAGAGTGGAGACGACGACACAAGGAGTCTGAATGCCTGCGGATGCGCAGAGGCTGAGGTGCCCAGTGGGGAGCCCGCTAAAGGTCTTCCACTGATGTCTCCCAGCCCACTGCCTGCACTGATCTAACAGCGCGGCGGGTTGAGGGAATGGCCCCCCTGGAACTCTGATGAAGGAGGATGAGGAGGAGGCTAAAAGCTTTGGAATTGTGGGTGTGGTGGAGGATGGCAGCTGTGGCGAAGTTGAGTTTGTGAAGCTGGTGTAAAGATGTAAAAAGAATTGCAAACAAGTACCAGGGAAAACGAAATGGCAATGTCCCTTTAAAAGCTGTTTCAGTTCTTTAGGGTTTAATATGCAAAGTAGATCCCAGAGTCCAAACTGAATCATTTGTATTAAAAAGCCAAGCGGTTGCCTTGACAAAGACAACCTGTTTGTGTTTGAACTTTGCCTAATCAATTTAAAACAGCTACCAAGAACCTGTACAATTTGAATTTGATGTTATTGACAACGGTAGACCAATACTATAGTAGGAACATTTATAGGTGGATGTAACTGTTACTAGGGGGCATAACTATAAGGTTCACGGTGAGAGATATAGGAGGGATGTCCGAGGTAGATTCTTTACTCAGAGAGTGGTTGGGGTGTGGAATAGACTGCCTGCTGTGATAGTGGAGTCGGACACTTTAGGAACTTTCAAGCAGTTATTGGATAGGCACATGGAGCACTCCAGAATGATAGGGAGTGGGATAGCTTGATCTTGGGATTGGACATAGCTCCGCACAACATTGAGGGCCACACGGCCTGTGCTGTGCTGTACTGTTCTACGTTCTACGTTCTATCACAGGTATAAAAGAGAGTGCAAGGGGTAAAAACAAAAAAGCAACCGCCAACTCTCAAGTCTCGAGAGGGAGAGATCAACTCTCCATCTGCCACATTCAGATATCTCTTAAGAGAATGCACAAGGTTAACCAGCACGAGGTATCAAATCAGAAAGAGTTTGCAGACAGAGAAATCCACCGAGAAACTCCAGAAGGTTCCGAAAGACACAAAACCTGGTTGTATATTTTTTGAGACTAATTTCTATTATTAGTTTTTTTTTTGGTTAATGAGTGAGTATTGTGTTTATTTGAACATAATTCAAGTGGAATCTTATTTGATTCAGAATGTTACTCGTTTAGTTAAATTTCCCGACTGGGTAAATAAATAAATTAAGTGTTCATCTTAAAGTGAGTGTCAAGTATTTCTGTTAGTTGGCCACTAACCATTACTGAAGGACAGTTCACCTCTTCCCATGTGCTTTTAACAGATTATGAGGTGAGGGATTCCTTTTTTTTAAGGGAATTTGGCATTATGTCTCAAAACAGGGACAACCTACACTTTGTAACACTCCCAATTAGTTGGAGAGACAGAAAGGCAAATTACGTTTATTTATTAGTCACAAGAAGGCTTACATTAACACTGCAATGAAGGTACTGTGAAATTCCCCTAGTCGTCACACTCCGGTGCCTGTTTGGGTACACTCCAGGAGAATTTAGCATGTTCAATACGCCTAGCGTGTTTTGGACTGTGGGAGGAAACCGGAGCACCCGGAGGAAACCCACGCAGACACGGGGAGAATGTGCAAACTCCACACAGACAGTGACCCAAGCCGGGAATCGAACCCGGGTCCGTGGCGCTGTGAGGCAGCAATGCTAACCACTGTGCTACTATGCCGTCCCCATGAATGAGTTCAACGAAGAGTGTGGGTTCACGAGGCGTAAGAGTTGCTAAATGCCGTTGAGGGGGAAGATAGGCAAATCCTGACATCGGAATCAAAGATCTAACGGCCTTGTCCTGACAACAACTGAGGGGAGAATTGGGGGTAAAAACGGAAGTGAACTCAGACGAGGGGATAAAAATTGAGACATGGACTGGGGGAGGATTGGAGAAAGCCAGACGATACAAATTTATCCCTCGCACTAGGGTGACAATGTACAAATAAATCCCATTCCCTTTTGGTAATTATTATTGAGTCTGCTTCCACTGCCCTTTCCAACAGTGCCTTCCAGATCAGAACAACTCGCTGAGTGAATTCTTTTGTGCCTGTGATTCTTTCCTCAATTATTTTAAATTGGTTTCCCCTGGTTACTGTCTCTCTGCTGCCATTGCAAACACTTTCCCCCTATTTACTCGATCAAAACTCTTCGTAATAACATCGACTGAACTGTTGTGATGAAGGGTCATCAGTGTTGAAACGTGAACTCTGCTCCTCTGCACGGGTGCCGCCAGACCTGTGGAGATTTTTCCAGCATTTTCCGTTGCTATTCCAGGTATTCAGCATTCCGCAGTATTCTGCTTTCATTGCTGTGGAGAATAATCTGAGTTTCTTCATCACTATTTCACTCCTGCCACCATTCTGGCAAATTTTCACTGCCTCACCTCCAAACATTTTTCCAAGGCTTTACAAATAAAACAATAGAATCCCTGTGGAGCAGAAGGAGGCCATTTGGCCCATCGAGCCTGCTACGGCAACAATCCCACCCAGGCCCTATCTCATGACCCCACGCATTCACCTTGCTAATCTCCCTGACATTTTGGGTCCACTTAGCATGGCCAGTCCATCTAACCCACACGTCTTTGGGCTGTGGGAGGAAATTGGAACCCCCAGAGGAAGCCCACATGGACACGGGGAGAACACGCAGACTCCTCTTCGTCTCCCAAGGCTGGAATTGAACCCTGGTCCCTGGCACCGTGAGACAGCATCACTGTGTTACCTTGCCACCAAAGTTACAGTGTACAAAAGCAAGGGGGTTACTTTTTAAAATTCATTTACGGGACATGGGCGTCACTGGCTGGCCACCATTTATTGCCCATCCCTAGTTGCCCTTGGAGGGTAGTTGAGAGTCAACCACATTGTTGTGGCTCTGGAGTCACATATAGACCAGACTGGGTAAGCATGGCAGATTTCCTTCCCTAACGCAACCTGAAGGGTTTTTCCAACATTGACAATGGTTTCATGGTCATCAGTAGATTCTTAATTCCAGATTTTTTTTATGGAATTCAAATTCCACCATCTGCCGTGACGGGATTCGAACCCGGGTCCCCAGAACATTAGCTGAGTTTCTGGATTAATAGGCTCGCAGTAATAACACTTGGCCATTGTCTCCCTAAACCTTTACAGTAGAAACTAGCAGCAGTTGTAGGCCATTCAGCCCTTTGAGCTTGCAACATGTTTGGCATTAGCTCGTGCTCAATTCTGGGTATCAATCTTCAAGTAGGCGTGAAGGTTTTGGAGAAGGTGTGGAAAAGATTGATGCAAATAGTTCCAGAGGTGAGGGGCTTCAGCTTCATGAACAGTTTGGCAAATATAGAGAATAGCAGGCCAAGAGAAGACTTAGACCATAAGGCCATAAGACATAGGAGTAGAATTAGGCCACTCGGCCCATCGAGTCTGCTCGATGGGTCGAGTTTTCTCATCCCCATTCTCCTGCCTTTTCCCCATAACCCCTGATCCCCTTATTAATCAAGAACCTATCTATCTCTGTCTTAAAGACACTCAATGACCCGGCCTCCACAGCCTTCTGTGGCAAAGAGTTCCACAGGTTCCCCACTCTCTGGCTGAAAAAATTCCTCCTCATCTCTGTTTTAAAGGATCGTCCCTATAACCTGAGATTATGCCTTCTGATTCTAGTTTTTCCTACTAGTGGAAACATCCTCTCCTCGTCCACTCTATCCAAGCCTCGTAAGTTTTAATAAGATCCCCCCCCACTACATCCTACTAAACTCCAGCAAGTATAGACCCAGAGTCCTCAACTTGTTCAACTTCATGGGAGTTCTGGATGGAGCAAAAAGGGAGAAACTATTCCCATTGGGAGAAGGGATGGGAACCAGTTTATGATGGTAGGGGAGGGGAAGCAGCACTCAGCGAGTGGTTGGGATGCGGAATGCACTGTCAGCGAGAGTGGTGGAGGCAGATTCAATCATGCCTTTCGCAAAGGATTTGGATCAATATTTTAAGAGGAAAAAATGTGTTGTGTATGTGGCCTCTGACTCCTTAAGACATCCCCGCAGGTTATTGGGGGTCAGCAGGAATGTGGGGTTGAGTTTAAATCAGAACAGCCATGATTTTATTGAATGACAGAGCAGGCCGGATAAAAGATGGACTAGGATGCTACTTGATGGATTGTGTTATAAGGAGAGTCTGGATAGACTGGGACTTTTTTCTCTGGAGCGTGGGAGGCTGAGGGCTGATCTTATAGAGGTCCATAAAATAATGAGGGGCACAGATCAGCTAGATATTCAACATCTTTTCCCAAAGTTGGGGAGTCTAAAACTAGAGGGCGTAGGGGAGAGATACAAAAGTGTTCAGAGGGGCACTGTTTTCACACAGTGGGTGGTGAGTGTCTGGAACAAGCTGCCAGAGGTAGTAGTAGAGGCGGGTACAATTTTGTCTTTTAAAAAGCATTTAGACAGTTACATGGGTAAGATGGGTATAGAGGGATATGGGCCAAAGGATTTATTGCCCATCCCTAGTTGCCCCTTGAGAAGGTGGGGGTGAGCTGCCTCCTTGAATCGCTGCAGTCCACGTGCTGTGGGTTGAGCCACAATGCCGTTAGGGAGGGAATTCCAGGATTTTGATCCAGCGACTGTGAAGGAACAGTGATATATTTCCAAGTCAGGATGGGTGAGTGGCTGGGAGGGGAACTTGCAGGTGGGGGTGTTCCCCATGTATCTGCTGCCCTCGTCCTTCTAGATGGAAGTGGTGGTGGGTTTGGAAGGTGCTGTCTAAGGATCTTTGGTGAGTTGCTTATCCTTAAACTATGACCCCTAGTTCTGGGTTCCTCCATTATCGGGAACACCCTTTCTGAATCTACCCTGTCCAACCCTGTTAGAATTTTATAAGTTTCTATGAGATCCCCTCTCACTCTTCTAAACTCCAGTGAATATAATCCTCACCGACTTAGTCTCTCCTCATATGACAGACCTGCCATCCCAGGAAATCAGCCTGGTAAACCTTCACTGCAATCCCTCTATAGCAAGGACACCCTTCCTCAGATAAGGACACCAAAACTGCACCCAATACTCCAGGTAATTGTTTAGGGAAAAGATATTGACTGATCGGTGCCCCTCATTATTTTATAGACCACCATAAGATCACTCCTCAACCTCCTATGCTCCAGAGAAAAAGTCCCAGTCTATCCAGCCTCTGCTGGATAGACTCAATCCATTGCGTCCCGGTAACATCCTAGTAAATCTTTTGTCCAACCTGCTCTGCCCAGTGATAAAATCGTGAGTGATCTGATTGCAATCTCAACCCCACATTCCTGATGACCTCCAATAACCTTTCACCCCTGTGTTAATCAGGAATCTATCTCACTCTGCCTGAACAACACTCAGAGACTCTGACTCCACTGCCTTCTGAGGGAGAGAGTTCCAGAGACACACAGCCCCCTGAAAGAAAACATTTCTCCTCAGCTCTGTCTTAGCTGAGCGACCCCTTATTTTTAATCAGTGGCCTGAAGTTCTAGGTTCTCCCACAACAGGGAACATCCTCTCCGCATTCACCCTCTCAATCCCCCTCAGGGTCTCATACAACGGCAACAAAACATTGGTTCTGTAAGGCCCGCGTTTCCTCTTTGACTGAACTCAGACTAACATTAGAGCACAAACTGACACGATGAGCTGAACTGGTAGTTTTAGACACAACTCGCTTTATCTTGGGTTGATGCCAATGAAATCCAAATGCTCCTACAGCTGCCTAACCGGCAATCGGATACGACTTCTCATAACCTTGTAATTGAATGTTCAAACATTTTAATATGTACAGCTGTACAATTAGCGCTGCTGCTTTTCCTGTATGGTTAGAACAACCAGAAGCAGCTTACTGAGATCTATTGACTGCTGAGGAGACAGGTGGCCCAGAGATTCAATGCTTCCATTCTGCTAAGATGCCAAAGACTCAAACAAGCCTTTGAAGGAATTAGTACACAGAATAATAATATAAAGGACACTGGTTGGAATAACATCTCTGGCAGAGTCATAGATTCATAGAGTTTTACAGCTCGGAAACAGGCCCTTCAGCCCAACTTGTCCATGCTGCCCTTGTCCCAGTTGCCTGTGTTTGGCCCATGGGAAGGAGTTCCAGGGCTTTGAACCAGCCATAGTGAAGGAATGGTGATATAGAACATAGAATATAGAACATAGAACATTACAGCGCAGAACAGGCCCTTCAGCCCACGATGTTGCGCCGACCAGTTACAAAACAATGACCCACTAGCCTAAACCAATCCCTTTTCATCCATAAACTTATCCACAGATCTCTGAAACGCTCCCAAACTAGGTGCATTTACAACTGCAGCTGGCAGGGCATTCCAGTCCCTCACCACCCTCTGGGTAAAGAACCTACCCCTGACATCAGTCCTATAACTACCCCCCCTTAATTTAAAGTCGTGCCCCCTCGTGCTAGCTTTCTCCATCCTAGGAAAAAGGCTATCACTATCTACCCTGTCTAAACCTCTTATATGTTTCAATAAGATCCCCTCTTAGCCGTCTTCTTTCCAGCGAAAACAACCCCAAATCTCTCAGCCTCTCCTCATAGGATCTCCCCTCCATACCAGGCAACATCCTGGTAAACCTCCTCTGCACCCTCTCCAAAGCCTCCACATCCTTCCTGTAATGTGGGGACCAGAACTGCACACAGTACTCCAAGTGCGGCCGCACCAGAGTTGTGTACAGTTGCATCATGACGCTGCGACTCCTAAATTCAATCCCCCTACCATATTTCCAAGCCGGGATGGTGAGTGGCTTAGAGTCACATGGGTCAATTTTACCATCCTGTTGCCCTTGTTTTCAGGCATGAAAGCTTGGCAGAGTCTGGTGTGAGGTGAGTAGCGTGATCCACGCCCGCCTCCATGTGGGTTCTTCCTTTACCCAGGCCCAAAAATGGCCGTGAACAGAACTGCTCCCAAAACAGGCATGACGGCAATTTAAATGTGTTTGCACATGTGTGCAAATGGGCTGCACTTAATGGAAGTGCAGCCCATTAAATTGACTTAATGGGCTGCACTTCCCCTGTATACCACCGCATTCGCCTATTCAAAATCAGCGTAAAACAGACAAAAGCCCTCAAAACCTTCCGCAGTGAAGGCCAACGTACCGTTTGCCTTCTTTACCCTTACTGCACCTGCACGCTTACCTCAGTGACTGGTACACAGGGACGCCCAGGTCCCTCTGCCCACTCCCCTCTCCCAATTTACAGACATTCAGGTAATAATCTGCCTTCATGCACCAAAGACTGCTACATAAGATAAAGGTGCATGGCGTTACGGGTCATGTATTAGCATGGATAGAGGATTGGTTAACTAACAGAAAGCAAAGAGTGGGGGTAAATGGGTGTTTTTCTGGTTGGCGATCAGTGACTAGTGGTGTGCCTCAGGGCTCAGTGTTGGGACCACAATTATTTACAACTTACACTGACGATTTGGAGTTGGGGACCAAGTGTAGTGTGTCAAAATTCGCAGAGGACACTAAGATGGATGGCAGAGCAAAGTGTACAGAGGGTGCTGAAAGTCTGCAAAGGGATATCGATAGTCTAAGTGAGTGAGTGAGGGTCTGGCAGATAGAGTATAATGTTGGTAAGTGTGAGGTCATCCATTTTGGCAGGGATAACAGCAAAATGGACTATTATTTAAATGGTAAAAAATTGCAGCATGCTGCTGTGCAGAGGGACCTGGGTGTCCTTGTGCAGGAATCTCAAGGAGTTGGTTTGCAGGTACAGCAGGTAATTAAGAAGGCAAATGGAATTTTGTCCTTCATTGCTAGAGGGATGGAGTTTAAAAACAGGCAGGTTATGTTGCAGCTGTATAAGGTGCTGGTGAGGCCACACCTGGAGTATTGTGTACAGTTTTGGTCTCCTTACTTGAGAAAGGATATATTGGCACTGGAGGGGGTGCAGAAGAGATTCAGCAGGTTGATTCTAGCGTGTGGTGAGACTAAGTAGACTGGGGCTATACTCATTGGAATTCAGAAAAATGAGGGGAGATCTTATAGAAACATATAGATTCTGAATGGAATGGATAAGATAGAAGCAGGGAAGTTGTTTCCATTAGTGGGTGAAACTAGAACTAGGGGATATAGCCTCAAAATAAGGGGAAACAGATTTAGGACTGAGCTGAGGAGGAACTTCTTCACACAAAGGGTTGTGAATCTGTGGAATTCCCTGCCCAGTTGAGGCTCCCTCATTGAATGTTTTTAAGGCAAGGATAGATACATTTTTGAACAGTGAAGGAATTAAGGGTTATGGTGAGCGGGAGGGTAAGTGGAGCTGAGTCCACAAAACATTAGCCATGATCTTATTGAATGGCGGAGCAGGCTCGAGGGGCCAGATGGCCGACTCCTGCTCCTATGTTTGTACGTCCTTATTTTTGCTTCCAAAGTGAATAACCTCGCATTTATCCAAATTATACTGCCATTGGTTAGCCCACACACCTAACCTGTCCAGATCGTTCTGAAAGATCTCTGCATCCTCGTCACAGTTCACCCTCCCCACCCAACTTGGTATCATTTGCAAACTAATGTTGTGGGGGGTAGGGCAATGTCTGTGGGGACCAGGGGGAGGCATAATCCGGCCTGTGGGGCGATGTGGCAAGGGAGCCGCGTATTATCATTTCTTCCCTGCGTGTGCGCAGCTGGAGGTGCCGATCGGAGCTGTAGGAGGGGAATTGAATATAAAAGTAGGGAGGTCTTGCTGCAGCTGTATAGGGCATTGGTGAGGCCGCAGCTGGAGTACTGTGTGCAGTTTTGGGCGCCGCACCTGCGCAAGGATATTTTGGCCCTGGAGGGAGTGCAGAGGAGGTTTACTAGGCTGATACCGGAGTTGAGGGGATTGAGCTATGAGGAGAGGCTGAATAAACTAGGCTTGTACTCGTTAGAGTTTAGAAGAATGAGGGGAGATCTCATTGAGACGTATAAGATGATGAATGGGATGGATAGGATAGAGGTGGAGAGGCTCTTCCCGCTCAAAAAAGACAGTAGGACTAGGGGGCACAGCCTCAAGATAAAGGGGGGGGGCGGTTTAGAACGGAGTTGAGGAGGAACTTCTTCACTCAAAGGGTGGTGAATCTCTGGAATTCTGTACCCGTTGAAGTGGTGGAGGCTGCCTCGCTAAATATTTTTAAGAAGCAGGTTGATGGGTTTTTGATAAGAGAGGGGATTAAGGGTTATGGGGAAAGGGCGGGAAAGTGGAACTGAGCCACGACAGATCAGCCATGATCTTATTGAATGGCGGGGCAGGCTCGAAGGGCTAGATGGCCTACTCCTGCTCCTATTTCTTATGTTCTTATGTTTCGGGTGTGTTAAGCCCCGCCACATGCTTGTGCAGCGCAGTTCGGAATCACTGATATTTTGTCACCGTCACTGTCTGTGTGGAGTTTGCACGTCCTCCCCGTGTCTGCGTGGGTTTCCTCCGGGTGCCCCAGTTTCCTCTCACATGCTGAAAGAAATGCTGGTTGGGTGCATTGACCCAACAGGCGCCGGAGTGTGCGGGCGACCAGGGGAATTTCACAGTAACTTCTTTGCAGTGTTAATGTAAGCCTTACTTGTGACTAATAAGCAAAGGTGTGACTTTAAATTTAAATTCCACCAGCTGCTGTGGTGGGATTCGAACCCGTGTCCCCTGATAAAAAGCTAAAATACTGCGGACGCTGGAGTCTGAAACAAAACGCCGGGAAAAGCTCAGCAGGTCTGACAGCGTCTGTGGGGAGAGAATAGAGCCAGCGTTTCGGGTCTGGATAACCCTTCATCAGCTCTGACCTTTCATAACCAACACCTCCACTGAATCTCCTCTCCACATTCTCAGCTCGAAGGACAACAATGACAGTTTCGGTCCACTAAACCGAAACCCCTGAGCCCCGGTATGGTTCTGGCCAGTCTCCTGCCTACCGGTAGCACAGTGGTTAGCACTGCTGCTTCACAGCTCCAGGGTCCTGGGTTCGATTCCCGGCTCGGGTCACTGCCTGTGTGGAGTTTGCACATTCTCCTCGTGTCTGCGTGGGTTTTCTCCGGGTGCTCCGGTTTCCTCCCACAGTCCAAAGATGTGCGGGTTAGGTTCATTGGCTATGCTAAAATTGCCCCTTAGTGTCCTGGGATGTGTAGGTTAGAGGGATTAGCAGGTAAAATGTGTAGGGATATGGGGATAGGGTCTGGGTGGGATTGTGTTCGGTGCAGACTCGATGGGCCGAAGGGCCTGTTTCTGCACTGTAGGGTTCTATATCTACCCTCTCCAGCCAGGGGACCGCAAGGGGTGGAGGGGGGGTCCCAGGCTCGAGGGGAGGCCCCGATGTCCCAGGCGTGGAAACGCAGCTGCGGCGTCTCCCGACGAAGGATGGACTCCTGTCCTGGTGCGGCCGAGAGCGCTGATCTGATCGAGGTGACACCTTCTTGCTGCTGCGGAGAATGGGCTTTGACGTGTTATTAATGAAGCCTTTATCCTGAGGAGAAGAACCCCACCCCTCCCCTTCCCACCCCCCCCCCCCCCCCCCCACACAACTTGCCATGGTTAATGCCGTTCTGTCAGTTTTCTAATTGAAATCGTGTACTTGCTTGTTTTAACACTTGTCAAGCGCACTCACTGATGTCACTCCGCGCAAATCCTTCCAAATCTCCCCGTAGAGACATGTCAGCTGAAATTTGTAGAAACGGTGTGATCGAGTCTCCATTATCCACACTCCAGTCCTGATTACCCCGCAGTGCAGCTTCACACAGGGACGTGGAAACAGAGAAACTAGAAGCAGGAGAAGGCCATTTGGCCCTTCGAGCCTGCCCCACCATTCGTTACGATCATGGCTGATTATCAAATTCAATATCCTGATCCCACCTTCCTCCCATATCCCTTGATAAGAGCATAAGAAATAGGAGCAGGAGTAGGCCATCCAGCCCTTCGAGCCTGCCCCGCCATTCAATAAGATCATGGCTGATCTGTCGTGGATCAGTTCCACATTCCCGCCCTCTCCCCATAACCCTTAATTCCCTTGTCTGTCAGAAACCTATCTACCCGTGACTTGATCTCTTTAGCCCCAATACCTATATCTAATTTCTTCTTGAAATCATTTTGGCCTCAACTCCGTTCTATGGGAGTGAATTCCACACATTCCCCACCCTCTGGGTGAAGAAATTTCTCCTCACCCTCAGTTCTAAAAGGTTTTATCCTCAAACTATGACCCCCCAGTTCTGGACTCCACCCACCATTGGGAACATTCTTTCTGAATCTACCCTGTCTAACCCTGTTAGAATTTTATAAGTTTCTATGAGATCCCCTCTCACTCTTCTAACCCCCAGTGAATATAATCCTAACCCACTTAGTCTCTCCTCAGATGACAGACCTGCCATCCCAGGAATCAGCCTGGTCAGCAGAAATCCACAAAAAAAAGCTATAAAGAAAAGTAAGATGGATTATGAGAGTAAATTAGCGCAGAATATAAAAATAGATAGCAAAAGTTTCTACAGATGAGGCATTGAACAGGTATTTTGTGTTAATCTTCACAGTGGAAGACACAAATAACATGCCAAAAATTGATGACAGGGGCGGCAGGGTAGCACAGTGGGTTAGCACTGCTGCTTCACAGCTCCAGGGTCCTGGGTTCGATTCCCGGCTCGGGTCACTGCCTGTGTGGAGTTTGCACATTCTCCTCGTGTCTGCGTGGGTTTCCTCCGGGTGCTCCGGTTTCCTCCCACAGTCCAAAGATGTGCGGGTTAGGTTGATTGGCCGTGCTAAAATTGTCCCTAAGTACCCAGGGATGCAGAGGTTAGAGGGGTTAGTGGGTAAATGTGCAGGGACGTGGGGATAGGGCCTGGGTGGGATTGTAGTCAGTGCAGACTCGATGGGCCGAAGGGCCTGTTTCTGCACTGTAGGGTTCTATGTTCTATGGCAGGTGAGGACCAAGAAACTATCATTGTCACAAAAGAGGTATTGTTGGGAAAGTTAATGGGGCTAAAGATAGACGAGTTTACCTCAGGGTTAGTTACTTGGTAATGAGGTTGAGCAGAGAGATCTCAGTGTCTATGTGCATAGATCCCTGAAAGTTACCCAGGTTGATATGGTTGTTAAGAAGGCGTACGGTGTGTTAGCTTTTATGGGTAAAGGGATTGAGTTTAGGAGCCATGAGGTCGTGTTGCAGCTGTATAAAACTCTGGTGCGGCCGCACTTGGAGTGTCGCGTACAGTTCTGGTCACCGCATTATTGGAAGGATAGAACATAGAACACTACAGCACAAACAGGCCCTTCAGCCCACAAGTTGTGCCAATCATATCCACACCTATCAGGCCTATCTATAACCCTCAATCCCATTAAATCCCATGTACTCATCCAGAAGTCTCTTAAAAGACCCCAGCGTGTTTGCCTCCACCACCACCGACGGCAGCCGATTCCATTCACTCACCACCCTCTGAGTGAAAAACTTACCCCTAACATCTCCTCTGTACCTATTCCCCAGCACCTTAAACCTGTGTCCTCTTGTAGCGACTATTCCAGCCCTGGGAAATAGCCTCCGAGAATCCACCCTATCTATACCTCTCAATATTTTATAAACCTCTATCAGGTCGCCTCTCAACTTTCGTCTCTCCAGGGAGAAGAGACCGAGCTCCCTCAACCTATCCTCATAAGGCATGCCTCCCAATCCAGGCAACATTGAGGGGAGATCTCATTGAACATGAGGGGAGATCTTATTGAGACGTATAAGATGATGAATGGGATGGATAGGATAGAGGTGGAAAGACTCTTCCCGCTCAAAAAAGACAGTAGGACTAGGGGGCACAGCCTCAAGATAAAAGGGGGGCGGTTTAGAACGGAGTTGAGGAGGAACTTCTTCACTCAAAGGGTGGTGAATCTCTGGAATTCTCTGCCCGTTGAAGTGGTGGAGGCTGCCTCGCTAAATATTTTTAAGAAACGGGTTGATGGGTTTTTGATAAGAGAGGGGATTAAGGGTTATGGGGAGAGGGCGGGAAGGTGGAGCTGAGTCACGACAGATCAGCCATGATCTTATTGAATGGCGGGGCAGGCTCGAAGGGCTAGATGGCCTACTCCTGCTCCTATTTCTTATGTTCTTATGTAACATCCTTGTAAATCTCCTCTGCACCCTCTCAATAGCTTCCACATCCTTCCTGTAGTGAGGCGACCAGAACTGCACACAGTACTCCAAGTGGGGTGTGACAAGGGTCTTATAAAGTTGCAGCATTACCTCCCGACTCCTAAACTCAATCCCTCGATTAATGAAGGCCAGTACACCATACGCCTTCTTGACCACATCCTCCACCTGCGAGGCCGATTTAAGAGTCCAATTTAAGATTTAAGGTGGAAACATTGGAAAGGGCGTAGAGGAGGTTTCCCAGAATGTTGCCTCGTATGGTGGGAAGGTCTTATGAGGAAAGGCTGAGGGACTTGAAGCTGGTTTCGTTCGAGAGAAGAAGGTTAAGAGGTGATTTAATAGATGCATACAAGATGACTCACGTGCTCACTGTGTGGACAGTTTGAATCTTTTTCCTCGGATGGAGATGCCTAGCACGAGGAAACATAGCTTTAAACAATAACTTCTGTAGTAGGGAAAATGCTTGAATCTATCATCAAGGAAGAAGTAACGAGACATTTGGATATAAATTGTCCATTGGTGAGACACAGCATGGATTCATGAAGGGCAAGTCATGTTTGACTTATTTGGTGGAATTCTTTGAGAACATTACATGTACAGCAGACAATGGGGAACCTGTGGGTGTGGTGCATCTGGATTTAACAAGGTGCCGCACCAAAGATTGCTACATAAGATAAAGGTGCACAGTGTTACGGGTAATGTATTAGCATGGATAAAAGATTGGTTAACTAACAGAAAGCAAAGAGTGGGGGTAAATGGTTTTTCTGGTTGGCGATCAGTGACTAGTGATGTGCCTCAGGGCTCAGTGTTGGGACCACAATTATTTACAACTTACACTGATGATTTGGAGTTGGGGACCGAGTGTAGTGTGTCAAAATTCGCAGATGACATTAAGATGGATGGCAGAGCAAAGTGTACAGAGGGTGCTGCAGAGGGATATAGATAGTCGAATTGAGTGAGTGAGGGTCTGGCAGAGGGAGTGCAATATTGGTAAATGTGAGGCCCCCATTTTGGTAGAAATAACAGCAAAATGGACTATTATTTAAATGGTAAATAATTGCAGCATGCTGCTTGTGCAGAGGGATCTGGGTGTCCTTGTGCAGGAATCTCAAGGAGTTGGTTTGCAGGTACAGCAGGTAATTAAGAAGGCAAATGGAATTTTGTCCGTCATTGCGAGAGGGATGGAGTTTAAAAACAGGGAGGTTATGTTGCAGCTGTATAAGGTGCTGGTGAGGCCACACCTGGAGTGCTGTGTATAGTTTTGGTCTCCTTACTTGAGAAAGGATACACTGGCACTGGAGGGGATGCAGAGGAGATTCACTAGGTTGATTCCAGAGTTGAGAGGGTCGGCTTATGAGGAGAGAATGAGTAGACTGGGGCTATACTCATTGGAATTCAGAAGAATGAGGGGAGATCTTAGAGAAATTATAAGATTATGAAGGGAATAGATAAGATAGAAGCAGGGAAGTTGTTTCCACTGGTGGATGAAACTAGAACTCGGGGGCATGGCCTCAAAATAAGGGGGAGCAGATTTAGGACTGAGTTGAGGAGGAACTTCTTCACACAAACGGTTGTGAATCTGTGGAATTCCCTGCCCAGTTGAGGCTATCTCATTGAATGTTTTTAAGGCAAGGACAGATAAATTTTGAACATTAAAGGAATTAAGGGTTATGGTGAGCGGGTGGGTAAGTGGAGCTGAGTCCATGAAAAGATCAGCCATGATCTTATTGGATGGCGGGGCAGGCTCGAGGGGCCGGATGGCCTGTTCCTGCTCCTAGTTCTTATGTTCTTGTTATGATCCTTGGAACAGAGGAGACTGAGGAGAGATTAGGTTAGAAGGTTCGCCCCAAGAATCGGCCTGATAAACCTTCGCTGTACTCCCTCTATAGCAAGGACATCCTTCCTCAGGTAAGGAGACCAAAACTGAACACAATCCTCCAGGTGTGGCCTTACCAACGCCCTGTAGAATTGCAGCAAAACATCCCTATCCCTATTCTCAAATCCTCTCGCTATGAAAGCCAACATACTATTTGCCTTCTTCACTGCTTGCTGTACCTGTGTGCTTACTTTCAGCAACTGACGCATGAGGACACCAAGGTCTCGTTGAGTATCCACCTCTCTCAATTTGCACCCATTGGAGTAATCAAAAGGGAAAATGCTGGAAAATCTCAGTGGGTCTGGCAGCATCTGTTAGGAGAAAAAAGAGCTGATATGTCGAGTCCAGATGACTCTTTGTTGTCTGGCTCATCGGGACTCGAAACGTCAGCTCTTTCCTCTCCTTGCAGATGTTGCCAGACCCGCTGAGATTTTCCAGCATTTTCTCTCAGATTCCAGCATCCGCAGTATTTTGCTTTTATTCATTCATTCAATTAATAATCTGCCTTCCTACAATTGCTACCAAAGTGGATAACCTCACATTTATCCACATTATACTGCATCTGCCACGCGTATGCCCACACACTCAGCCTGTCCAAACCGCGCTGAACCATCTCTGCGCCCTCCTCATAGCTCACCTTCCCACCCAACTTTGTATCATAAGAACATAAGAAATAGGAGCAGGAGTAGGCCATCTGGCCTTCGAGCCTGCCCCGCCATTCAATAAGATCATGGCTGATCTGTCGTGGCTCAGTTCCACATTCCCGCCCTCTCCCCATAACCCTTAATCCCTTCTCTTATCAAAAACCCATCAACCCGTTTCTTAAAAATATTTAGCGAGGCAGCCTCCACCACTTCAACGGGCAGAGAATTCCAAAGATTCACCACCCTTTGAGTGAAGAAGTTCCTCCTCAACTCCGTTCTAAACCGCCCCCCCCTTTATCTTGAGGCTGTGCCCCCTAGTCCTACTGTCTTTTTTGAGCGGGGAAGAGTCTCTCCACCTCTATCCTATCCATCCCATTCATCATCTTATACGTCTCAATGAGATCTCCCCTCATTCTTCTAAACTCTAACGAGTACAAGTCTAGTTTATTCAGCCTCTCCTCAATCCCCTCAACTCCGGTATCAGCCTAGTAAACCTCCTCTGCACTCCCTCCAGGGCCAAAATATCCTTGCGCAGGTGCGGCGCCCAAAACTGCACACAGTACTCCAGCTGCGGCCTCACCAATGCCCTATACAGCTGCAGCAAGACCTCCCTACTTTTATATTCAATCCCCCTCGCTATGAAGGCCAGCATCCCATTCGCCTTCCTGACCACCTGCTGCACCTGCAAGCTGGGTTTTTGCGACTCATGCACAAGGACCCCGAGGTCCCTCTGCACCGTCACCTGCTGCAGTTTTTCGCCACGTAAGTAATAGTCCTTCCTACCATTCCTCATCTACAAAGCTGGCTGCGAAGGAAGCCCAGTGATGGAGTTCCTGAACCCGAATGTGCAAAATTTAAGATTTACTCTTAAATCGGCCTCGCAGGTGGAGGAGGTGGTCAAGAAGGCGTATGGTGTACTGGCCTTCATTAATTGAGGGATTGAGTTTAGGAATCGGGAGGTAATGCTGCAACTTTACAGGACCCTCGTCAGGCCTCATTTGGAGTACTGTGCGCAGTTCTGGTCGCCTCACTATAGGCAAGACGTAGAAGCTATTGAAAGGGTGCAGAGGAGATTTACAAGGATGTTGCCTGGACTGGGAGGCATGCCTTATGAAGATAGGTTGAGGGAGCTGGGACTCTTTTCCCTGGAGAGGCGAAGGTTGAGAGGCGACCTGATAGAAGTTTATAAAATGTTGAGAGGAATAGATAGGGTGGACTCTCAGAGGCTATTTCCCCGGGTTGAAATGGTCGCTACGAGAGGACACAGATTTAAGGTGCGGGGAGGGAAGTACAGAGGTGATGTTAGGGGTAAGTTTTTCACTCAGAGGGTAGTGAGTGATTGGAATCGGCTGCCGTCGTCGGTGATGGAGGCGAACTCGCTGGGGTCTTTTAAAAGACTTCTGGATGAGTATATGGGGTTTAATGGGATTGGAGGTTATAGATAGGTCTATAGATTGGTGGGGTTGATGCGATCGGCGCAACTCGAGGGCCGAAGGGCCTGTTTGTGCTGTAATGTTCTATGTTCTATGTTCTATAAAATGCCCCCTGAATTGACGTCCAAAGCCACTAGAGCCCACCAGCATGCAAAGCCAGGGCACTCTGCTGATGAATACTGGTGTGAAGGCATGGAATTTTTCATTGGAAAGACGGGGGCTGAGGGGAGACCTGATGTGGATCTGAAAACTAGGGGGGCATAACTATAAGGTTGATGGTGGGAGATATAGGAGGGATGTCCGGGGTAGATTCTTCACTCAGAGAGTGGTTGGGGAGTGGAATGGACTGCCTGCTGTGATAGTGGAGTCGGACACTTTAGGAACTTTCAAGTGGTTATTGGATAGGCACATGGAGCACTCCAGAATGATAGGGAGTGGGATAGCTCGATCTTGGGTTTGGACATAGCTCGGCACAACATTGAGGGCCGAAGGGTCTGTACTGTGCTGTAATGTTCTATGTTTCTATGAAAGATTATGAGAGGTGTGGACAGAGTGGATAGTCAGAGGCTTTTTCCCCAGGGTGGGAGTGTCAATTACACGGGGGGGCACAGGTTCAAGGTGAGAGGGGGAAAGTATAAGGGAGATGTACGGGGTGATGTTTTTCACGCAGAGAGGGGTGGGTGCCTGGAACACACTGCCAGAGGAGGTGGTGGAAGCAGGTACATTAACAACATTTAAGAGGCATCTGGATGGGTACAAGAATAGGGAGGGAGTAGAGGGGTATGGACCGAGTGAGGGCAGGAGGTTTTTTTAGTTTAGTTAGGGCATCATGATTGGCACAGGCTTGGAGGGCCGAAGGGCCTGTTCCTGTGCTGTACTTTTCTTTGATCCTTTCTATGTTTATTAATATCGAAGCTGTGGGAAAAGGACACATAGAGCATGCCTGCAGGAAGGAAAAGCAAACTATGAATAAAAATAAGAAGCAAGAACAAGAGAGGATTTAAACAAAATAAAAGGAGAAATGTCCATACTGCACAGAAGGGTTGAAAAGAGGGAAGACACAGTCAATGGAGGAGCTATCAATAAATAAAATCTGGTGAGCTGGTACGATGACAATAATCTCTCCCTCAATGTCAACAGAACATAGGAGATAGTCATTGACTTCAGGAAGCATAGTGGAGAACATGATCCTGTCTACATCAACAGGGATGAAGTGGAAATGGGCAAAACCTTCAAGTTTTTAGGTGTCCAGATCACCAACAACCTGTCCTGGTCCCCCCCCCCACACCGACACTATAGTTAAGAAAGCCCACCAACGCCTCTACTTTCTCAGAAGTTGAAGGAAATTTGACATGTCCGCTATGACTCTCACCAACTTTCACAGATGTACCATAGAAAGCATTCTTTCTGGTTGTATCACAGCTTGGTATGGGCTCCTGCTCTGCCCAAGACCACAAGGAACTACAAAAGGGTTGTGAATGTAGTCTAGTCCACCACTCAAACCAGCCTCCCATCCATTGACTCTGTCTACACTTCCCGCTGCCTCGGAAAAGCAGCCAGCATCATCAAGGACCCCCACGCACCCCGGACATTCTCTCTTCCACCTTCTTCTGTCTGGAAAAAGATACAAAAATCTGAGGTCGCTTATCATCCGACTCAAGAACAGCTTCTTCCCTGCTGCTGTCAGATGTTTGAATGGCCGTACCTCGCACTAAGTTAATCTTTCTCTATGTCCTAGTTGTGACTGTTATACTACATTCTCTCCTTTCCTTCTCCCCTATGTACTCTATGAACAGTGTGCTCTGTCTGTAAAGTGCGCAGGAAATAATACTTTTCATTGCATCCTAATACAGGTGATAATAATAAAACAAAACAAATAAATGGGTTCACACAGATACTGGGTCACTCCACTGTTGGATGGACAATGAGTAAGGTGATGGGGGACATCTTACATAGAGGATAGACACCAGTATTGGTGTTACATAATCATTGAACCCTACTGTGCAGAAAGAGGCCCTTCGGCCCATTGACTCTGCACCAACCAGAATTCCACCCAGCCCTACCCCTGTATCCCTACATATTGTACCCGCTAATCCCTCTAACCTAAGCGTCCTAGTACACTAAGGGGCAATTTTATCACGGCCAATCTTTGGACTGTGGGAGGAAACCACAGCACCCAGAGGAAACCCACGCAGACACGAGGAGTATGTGCAAACTCCACACAGACAGTGACCCGAGCCGGGAATCGAACCCCAGTCCCTGGAGCTGAGAAACGGCAGTGCTAACCACTATGCTACCGTGCCACCCATGCCACTACCGTGCGCTAGCAATGACCAATACAGGTCATTGCTCGCGTGGGCTTTGAGTACTTGGAAGGGGAAAATTATGGCCACTCTTCCCCACCGAGTCAAACATCCCTTCTAGTATTTGTTTTGCTTCTTTTTTATTGTTCTTTCTTTTTGATCGTCCTCTCCCACCGCGAGGGAAGTAATAAAAAAAATACAGGACTTGAAACCTTAGCTAGTCTTCAACTGCTCTCATTCTTTCACCCGAATGCCCGTGGTGGTAATCTGTCTGTGACTGTCTCCGCTCTGCATGGTGTTGCTCACACACATCAGTTAGCACAAATGATGACGCAGTTTGTGCAATCTATAATTTTCTTCCCGCAGTATTTTGAGCTGTTCGGGGCTGAATCGCACTCAATCTGAGAGAAAAAAGGAGTGCAGTGCCTCTGTTTATCAGTTACAAAGAGATACGAGCAAGGGTCCCCTGTGGATTTCCTCACAATAAGTTGCTGTTTTACAATAACAGAACCATTCTACCAGAGCGCATACAATGTGTTATTCTGCAGTTGAGGTACAGCTGGTGTCTTTTTTCAGGAACGGGCGTTAATTATCTTCGCTACATTGAGGTCAGTTAGAGATTAATTGGTCCGAGACCAATCTTGAGGTCAGTTAGAGATCAATTGGCCCGAGACAATTTTTGGGGTCAATTATTTGGTAGATTACTAATCCAGTGCCTGCTTCCCTACCTCACCCATCGCCCCGACACACCTAGACATGCCTTGATGCCATCCGATAGCAGAGATCTCTCTACAAAGGGCTCCTCCCCCATTAGAGGTTTAGATAGGGTGGATAGTAATAGCCTTTTTCCTCTGATGGAGAAATCTAGCACGAGGGGCACGACTTTAAATTAAGGGGTGGTAGTTATAGGACGGATGTCAGGGGTAGGTTCTTTACCCAGAGGGTGGTGAGGGATTGGAATGCCCTGCCAGCTGCAGTTGTAAATGCGCCTAGTTTGGGGGGCATTTAAGAGATCCGCGGATAGGTTTATGGACAAAAAGGGATTGGTTTAGGTTAGTGGGTCATTGTTTTTGTAACTGGTTGGCGCAACATCGTGGGCCGAAGGGCCTGTTCTGAGCTGTAATGTTCTATGTTCTATGTTCTATTACATCAGGGGATCTGGGTGGAGATTAGTGCACACAGTAGTTTACTACAATCGTATGGGCTGGGCGAATGGGCCAGGAAATGGCAAATGGAATTTAATGTTGGCAAGTGTGAGGTGGTCCACTTTGGTAGGAGGAATGGTAGGTAGGACTATTACTTACGTGGCGAAAAACTGCAGCAGGCGACGGTGCAGAGGGACCTCGGGGTCCTTGTGCATGAGTCGCAAAAACCCAGCTTGCAGGTGCAGCAGGTGGTCAGGAAGGCGAATGGGATGCTGGCCTTCATAGCGAGGGGGATTGAATATAAAAGTAGGGAGGTCTTGCTGCAGCTGTATAGGGCATTGGTGAGGCTGCAGCTGGAGTACTGTGTGCAGTTTTGGGCGCCGCACCTGCGCAAGGATATTTTGGCCCTGGAGGGAGTGCAGAGGAGGTTTACTAGACTGATACCGGAGTTGAGGGGATTGAGCTATGAGGAGAGGGCTGAATAAACTAGGCTTGTACTCGTTAGAGTTTAGAAGAATGAGGGGAGATCTCATTGAGACGTATAAGATGATGAATGGGATGGATAGGATAGAGGTGGAGAGACTCTTCCCGCTCAAAAAAGACAGTAGGACTAGGGGGCACAGCCTCAAGATAAAAGGGGGGCAGTTTAGAACAGAATTGAGGAGGAACTTCTTCACTCAAAGGGTGGTGAATCTCTGGAATTCTCTGTCCGTTGAAGTGGTGGAGGCTGCCTCGCTAAATATTTTTAAGACGCGGGTTGATGGGTTTTTGATAAGAGAGGGGATTAAGGGTTATGGGGAGGAGGGCGGGAAGGTGGAACTGATCCACTTCAGATCAGCCATGATCTTATTGAATGGCGGAGCAGGCTCGAAGGGCTGGATGGCCTACTCCTGCTCCTATTTCTTATGTTCTTATGTTCTTATGTATGATGCACTGGTTCACGGGCTCCCCGGAAACATTCCCCTTCTGCGATTTTGCGGAGTCCACGGTCCATGTCTACGTTTACTGTTATAGGTTAGATTCCCTTTCCAGTTACCTGAAAAACCCCTTACTGATGTTCTGTTTGTATTTCAGTCCTGCGCTCCTGGTTTATCAGCACCCGGTGAGGAGGTGGGGGGGGGGGGGGGGGGGGGGGGGTGGCGACCGGGGAAGGCGGAGGACCTCTTCGTGAACCTGCTCCTGGGCCTAGCTAAAATTGCCATCACCTGATCCAATGAGTAGCCCCCTCCGAAAGATGTGCCGGTTAGGCGCATTGTCCGTGCTGAATTCTCCCTCAGAACAGGCGCCGGAGTAGGGGATTTTCACAGTAACTTCATTGCAGTGTTAGTGTAAGCCTACTTGCGACACTAGTAAATAAACTTTAAACTTTTGTCAGCCGCTCAAGAGCAGTCAGTGATCGAGAGGGCCTGACTGTTTTCCCGTCGACAATCGCGACTGGATATGCCTGGAGACAGAGCATGCAGAGTCCACGGGCACCATCGAGACCTTCCGTGCCCGCTGGGCACCACAGGGGCTGGGGTGTATCATTGACCTCTTTAATCACATTTCAATTCAAAGTTTTAAGTTCCCTTCTCACCTTGTTTTTCGATCCGGGCGGTTCCCTTCTTTCTAGGGGCTGCCTTTCACATTTTGCCCCTGAGTTTGATTAGTTTGGCTCGGTTGGTTGGCATAAAAAAAAATGCCCCCTCCCCATTTGCCTCAGGTCAATTTGAAGCAGATCGCCAGGTCAGCGAGAGCCCAATTTTTGAAATTTATTCATGGGGTATGGGCACCGCTGGCTGGACCATCATTTATTGCCCAATGCCAGTGGGCCACCATCTCCCTACTTGGCTGGGGCAGACCTTGAGGGCAATGAGAGATTAATTGCTCTGAGAAAGATCTCCAGGGCAATCAGTGAGCAATTTTTCATCGGCATATCTTGAGGGCAATTAGAGATTATTTCCTTCCCTCTTTCCAGACATGGGAGATGGGCATTGCTGGCTGAGCCAGGATTTATTGCCCATCCTTGACTGCTCTTGAACTGAGTGGCTGACTAAAGTTATTTTTTGACGTCACAAGCAGACTTACATTAACATTAACAACAGCAATGAAGTTACTGTGAAAATCTCCTAGGCGCCACACTCTGGTGCCCGTTCGGGTACACAGAGGGAGAATTTAGCAAGGCATCTAACCAGCGCGTCTTTTGGACTGTGTGAGGAAACCGGAGCACCCAGTGGAAACCCACGCAGACATGGGGAGAACATGCAGACTCTGCACAGATGGTGACCCAAGCCAGGAATCAACTCTGGGTCCCTGGCACTGTGAGGCAGCACTGTGGCACTGTGCCTCTTGAGGTCTGGAATTCGCTGTAGATATAATTAGTTCGGCAACTTACCTGGGGTGAGTCATTAGGTGGAGTTGTGGTCACAGTGTTTTGATTTTGTGCACTTCTTAATAAAATGAGTAACTGGCTGAGGTGAGAACTTCATCATTGCGAATTTAATTAATGATGATTGGGTTAATTGTTGTAGATTGAAGGAGTGTGTTGTTTTATCTCCTGCTTGTGTTTCTCTTTATGTCTTTTTGGAGTGGAGGACACATTTGTCGCGGTGATCTTCTGGTCCTGTTGATGTTGAATACCCCTCGCTGCGGGATTCCCAGTGACGAGGTGTGGAATCAATAAGAAATCCCACTGCCAGCGGCGGGACTGGAAGATCATGTGCCGCGGGGGGCATGGAAAATATTGGTTTGATTTGATTTATTATTATCACATGGATTAGCGTACAGTCAAAAGTATTGTTTCTTGTGCGCTATACAGGCAATGCATGCCGTTCATAGAGAAGGAAAGGTGGGAGTGCAGAATGTAGTGTTACAATCATAACCAGGGTGCAGAGGGAGATCAACTTGATGCAAGGTAAGTCCATTCAAATGTCTGCTGGCAGGGGAGAAAGTGTTCTTGAGTCGGTTGGTACGTGACCTCAGACTTTTGTACCTTTTTCCCGACAGAAGAAGGTGGAAGAGAGAATGTCCGGAGTGCGTGGGGTCCTTAATTACGCTGGCTGCTTTTCCGAGACAGCGGGAAGTGTAGACAGAGTCAATGGATGGGAGGCTGGTTTGTGTGATGGATTGGGCTAAATTCACGACCCTTTGTAGTTCTTTGCTGTCTTGGGCAGAGCAGGAGCCCATACCGAGCTGTGATACAACCCAGAAAGAATGCTTTCTATGGTACATCTGTAAAAGTTGGTGAGAGTTGTAGCTGACATGCCAAATTTTCTTAGTCTTCTGAGAAAGTAGAGGCGTTGGTGGGGCTTTCTTAACTATAGTGTCGGCATGGGGGGGGGGACCAGGACAGGTTGTTGGTGATTTCGACACCTAAAAATGTGAAGACCTCGACCCTTTCTACTTTGTCCACATTGATGTAAACAGGGGCAGGTTCTCCTTTACACTTCCTGAAGTCGATGACAATGTCCTTCGTTTTGTTGACATTGAGGGAGAGATTATTGTTGCCGCACCAGTTCACCAGATTCTCTATCTCATTCCTGTACCCAGTCTTGTCATTGTTTGAGATCCGACCCACTACGGTGGTGTCATCAGCAAACTTGAAAATCAAATTGGAGGGGAATTTGGCCGCACGGTCATAGGTGTATAAGGAGTATAGTAGGGGGGGCTGAGAACACAGCCTTGTGGGGCCCCGGTGTTGAGGATGATCATGGAGGAG
The DNA here is from genome assembly GCA_037974335.1 of Prionace glauca. Taxonomy (NCBI): domain Eukaryota; kingdom Metazoa; phylum Chordata; class Chondrichthyes; order Carcharhiniformes; family Carcharhinidae; genus Prionace; species Prionace glauca. Next base: position 13,019,389 of record CM075722.1, read on the forward strand.
GTGTTGTTGCCCTATCCTTACTGATTGTGGTCTGTGAGTTAGGAAGTTCAGGATCCAGTCACAGAGGGAGGTGACAGGGTCCAGGCCACAGAGCTTGGAAATGGGTTTTGTGTGAATAATGGTGTTGAAGGCTGAACTGTAGTCAATAAATAGGAGTCTGATATAGGTGTTCTTGTCACCTGGGTGTTCCAGGGTTGAATGCAAGGCCAGGGAGATGGCGTCTGCTGTGGACCTGTTGCGGCGGTGGGTGAACTGTAGTGGATCCGGGTAGTCCGGGAGGCTGGAAGTGATTTGTGCCATAACTAACCTTTCGAAGCATTCCATAATGATGGATGTCAGAGTCACCGTGTAATAGTCATTGAGGCACGCTGCTTGGTTTTTCATAGAACATAGAACATTACAGCACAAACAGGCCCTTCGGCCCTCGAGTTGCGCCGATCACATCAACCCCACCAATCTATAGACCTATCTATAACCCCCAATCCCATTAAACCCCATATACTCATCCAGAAGTCTTTTAAAAGACCCCAGCGAGTTCGCCTCCACCACCGATGACGGCAGCCGATTCCATTCACTCACCACCCTCTGAGTGAAAAACTTACCCCTAACATCACCTCTGTACTTCCCTCCCCGCACCTTAAATCTGTGTCCTCTCGTAGCGACCATTTCAACCCGGGGAAATAGCCTCTGAGAGTCCACCCTATCTATTCCTCTCAACATTTTATAAACTTCTATCAGGTCGCCTCTCAACCTTCGCCTCTCTAGGGAAAAGAGTCCCAGCTCCCTCAACCTATCTTCATAAGGCATGCCTCCCAGTCCAGGCAACATCCTTGTAAATCTCCTCTGCACCCTTTCAATAGCTTCTATGTCTTTCCTATAGTGAGGCGACCAGAACTGCGCACAGTACTCCAAATGAGGCCTGACAAGGGTCTTATAAAGTTGCAGCATTACCTCCCGACTCCTAAACTCAATCCCTCGATTAATGAAGGCCAGTACATCATACGCCTTCTTGACCACCTCCTCCACCTGCGAGGCCGATTTAAGAGTCCTGTGGACCCGGACCCCGAGATCCTTCTGCTCTTCAACGCTACTAAGACTCCTGACCTTGATAGTGTACTCGTTCATCCCGTTGGTTCTGCCGAAATGGACGACTACACATTTATCCGCGTTGAAGTCCATCTGCCACTTCTCCGCCCATTCCTACATCCTATCTATGTCCTGCTGCAACTTTTGACATCCTTCCAGACCATCCACAACACCACCGACCTTCGTGTCATCAGCGAACTTGCTAACCATCCCTCCACTTCCTCATCCAGGTCATTTATGAAAATGACAAACAGCAAGGGTCCCAGAACAGATCCTTGAGGCACTCCACTGGTGACTGATTCATTCACGTTCTCCCTGTGTCTGAGTTTGTTTCCTTCTGTTTCCTTCCAGAGATGTGCTGGTTAGGTGGATTGGTCATGCTAAGTTACCCCATAGCGTCCAGTGATGTCTATGAAGCTAGGTTATTAGTGTCACAAGTAGGCTTACATTAACACTGCAATGAAGTTACTGTGAAAATCCCCTAGTCGCCACACTCTGGCCACTCTCCGGGAGAATTTAGCACGGGGCAGGGCACCTAACCAGCACACCTTTGGAGTGTGGGAGGAAATCAAGATGCCACTTATTCCGCTCAGCTAAAGAGAAGGCAGGAGCTCTCGGAAGTGCTGTGTGAGCTGGCTAAAAAGGCCTAAAACCTGGATAGCAATGTGAATTGCTCCCCTTTGCGCTTGTATTTGGAATACCGACAAGGAATCTCGAAGAAATATATAAAATCCAGATCGGACTGTTCAGGCTAGATGCAGGAAAAATGCCCCAGGTGTTGGGGAAGTCCAGAACTAGGGGCCACAGACTAAGAATAAGGGGTAAGCCACTCAGGACTCAGACGAGGAGGAACTTCTTGACTCAGAGAGTTGTGAACCTGTGGAATTCTCACCCACAGGAAGCTGTTGGGGCCAATTTGCTAGACATGTTCAAGAGGGTGATGGACGTGACCCTTTGCACATAAAGGGGTCGAGGGGTATGGAGAGGAAGTGGGAGTGGGACACTGAGGGTGCATGAGCAGTTATGATCGTATTGAACGGGAGAGCAGGTTCGAAGGGCCGAACGGCCTACGCCTGCATCTGTTTTTTTTTTATGTTTCTATGATGCTAACGGGCTGAGAGGCCTGGGCACTTCCGGGAAAACGTGGTGGAGGGTGTTGCTGACTGGTGGGTTAGAAAGGAACTCTGAAAAGGTCCACCGGTAGGACTTCATGATCAGAGACAGTAGAAGCAGGAGTAGGCCATTTGGCCCTTCGAGTCTGCCCCACCAATCATCACGATCATGGCTGATCATCAAAGTCAATATCCTGACGCCACCCCCCCCGCCCTTCCTCCCATAATCCTTTGATCCCTTTAGCCCCAAGAGCTATATCTAATTTCTTCTTGAAATCACAAAACGTTTTGGCCTCAACCACATTCTGTGGGAGTGAATTCCACACGTCAAGGGAGAGTGGACTTGTAGAAGTGTACCTTGCTGATCATAGAACCCCTGCAGTGCAGAAGAAGGCCATTTGGCCCATCGAGCCTATACCAAACCACAATCACGGGTGCTGTGAGGCAGCAGTGCCACCCACTGTGCCACCAGTGAGGCTCAGGATTCGAATACAGACCCTAATCCCGTAACCCCTCACATTTAAGCAAGTAAGTTTACTTAATATAAAAGTAGGGAGGTCTTGCTGCAGCTGTATAGGGCATTGGTGAGGCCGCAGCTGGAGTACTGTGTGCAGTTTTGGGCGCCGCACCTGCGCAAAGATATTTTGGCCTTGGAGGGAGTGCAGAGGAGGTTTACTAGGCTGATACCGGAGTTGAGGGGGTTGAGCTATGAGGAGAGGCTGAATGAACCAGGCTTGTACTCGTTGGAGTTTAGAAGAATGAGGGGAGATCTCATTGAGACGTATAAGATGATGAATGGGATGGATAGGATAGAGGTGGAGAGACTCTTCCCGCTCAAAAAAGACAGTAGGACTAGGGGGCACAGCCTCAAGATAAAGGGGGGGGCGCGGTTTAGAACGGAGTTGTGGAGGAACTTCTTCACTCAAAGGGTGGTGAATCTCTGGAATTCTCTGCCCGTTGAAGTGGTGGAGGCTGCCTCGCTAAATATTTTTAAGAAGCGGGTTGATGTGTTTTTGATAAGAGAGGGGATTAAGGGTTATGGGGAGAAAGCGGGAAAGTGGAACTGAGCAGCGACAGATCAGCCATGATCTTATTGAATGGCGGGGAAGGCTCGAAGGGCCAGATGGCCTACTCCTGCTCCTATTTCTTATGTTCTTATGTACTAGTCACGTAAGGCAGGCATTAACGCTGCAATGAAGTTACTGTGAAAATTCCCCTGGTAGCCACACTTTGGTGCCTGTTCAGGCCAGTGCACCAAACCATGCTAACCCCCCCCCCGACACTAGGATTGATTTAACATGGCCAATCCACCTAACCAGCACATCTTTCGGAAGAAACCGGAGCACCCGGAGGAAACCCACGCAGACACGGGGAGAGCGTGCATACAGATAGTGACCCGAGCCGGGAATCGAACCCGGGTCCCTGGCGCCGTGAGGCAGCAGTGCTAACCCACCGTGCCGCCAGTGGAGCTCAGGTTACTCAAGGGCAGGACCCTTGAGCTACCCTGCCTGAATGAAAGAACAAGAGATTGTGTGAGTGTGTAGCTCCATGGTCCCAGGTTTGTGTAGGGATCTGCGTCTGCGTGAAATATCGCTGTATCGGCAGCTCAAAGTGCAGATGACTGGTAGATTTCAAGCATCATTTGCTTAATTTATGTGGATTTGAATTTGTGTTGAAGTCAAGAGCTGCCTGAAGTGGAATGGGATGGTGGTTTCCCCCCCCCCTGGGTTGGCAGGGTCATGGGGGGGGGGGGGCGGGTCATTAGGTAATTTTGTTTGACCGTGGGGATTCGGATACATCCTTAACTCGTACATTGACCAAAGGGTAGCCAGTCTAGTGCCCGGCGTTTGAGCATCTGACAAACTTACTGATGGCTTGATACACGACCACCGTACAAAACCCCCACAAACACCCCCCCCCCCCCCCCCCCCCACCTCACTCCACGCCGCCTCATTCAGTTCACAGGCGGATGAATCCCAGGTGTCGAGTCTGGTTCGTTCAGCATGAGGAGAGCGTGACTGGTGCAGAATATGAATCAGTATCTGGGATGCCTTGTTCGAGTCGGACTATCCAGCTCGCTCGTTGAGCGAGCGCTGTACCCCGGACCGCGCGCGCGTGCGCGCGCACGCGCACCCCGCCCACCCCCACCAAACTCCCTGCCAAGACAGCTCAGGACCTGACCCCACAGCGAGGAGGTGGCAAGATTGGACTCCGAGGGAAGGTGAGTCTGAACCATGGCGATCAGTGCAAATTTGCACCCTACCCGTCACCCCCCCCCCCCCACCCTTTCCTCCCCCTCCCCAGTTAAAATTCGAGGACTCTTTCATGCTCAAAGTTTCGGGAAATCAATTATTTGTGGTGCAGTGGGATTTGACTCCTCGCATCTTCACAGCCCACTGGTCACCATGGTAACAGGCCTGACTTGTGGCAAATCTCGCAGTCAGTTCACGATTCTCCTGGCATCAAAAATCTCTGCTCTTGATTGGACGGGCAAAGAGGTAATGACTTTTATAATTAAACGGCCACGGCACTCAGAGGGTCCAGGGAGATAACCCGAAGGCCAGCAGCACCCTTGTAGACAGGCGTAGATTACTGCAGAGAGAGGCGCAGGACAGAGGGAGAAATTGACCCATCGAGGATCGGGAAGGGAAACGGCAGCCAGGGCGCAGAATTGTCCCTCCAGTATCTCTTAAACGGATGTCCATATGATGTCCCGGAAGGTTTGGTGGCACAGTGGTTGGCATTGCTGCTTCACAGCACCAGGGACCCAGGTTCAATTCCATCCTCGGGTCACTGTCTGTGTGGAGTTTGCACATTCTCCCGTTGTCTGTGTGGGTTTCCTCCGGGTGCTCCGGTTTCCTTCCACACTCCAGAGATGAGCGGATTCGATGGCTTAGCCATCATAAATTGCCACTTGGTGTCCAAAGATGTGCAGGTTAGATGTATTGGCTATGCAAAGTTGCTCATTAGTATCCAAAGATGTGCAGATTATGTGCATTGGCCAGGTTAAATTGCCCCTTAGTGTCCAAAGATGTGCAAGTTAGGTGGATTGGCCATCCTAAACTGCTCCTTAGTGTCCAAAGATGTGCAGGTTAGGTGGATTGGCCATGTTAAATTGTCTCTTAGTGTCCAACGATGTGCAGGTTAGGTGGATTAGCCATGGTAAATTGCCCATTAGTGTCCAAAGATGTGCTGGTTAGGTGGATTGGCCATGTTAAATTGTCTCTTAGTGTCCAACGATGTGCAGGTTAGGTGGATTAGCCATGGTAAATTGCCCATTAGTGTCCAAAGATGTGCAGGTTAGATGGATTGGCTATGCAAAGTTGTTCATTAGTGTCCAAAGATGTGCCGGTTAGGTGGATTGGCCATGCTAAATTGTCCCTTAGTGTCCAAAGATGTGCAGGTTAGGTGGATTGGCCATGGTAAATTGCCCCTTAGTGTCCAAAGATGTGCAGGTTAGGTGGATTGGCCTTGCTAAATTGCCCCTTAGTGTCCAAAGATGTGCAGATTAGGTGGATTGGCCATGCTGAATTGCCCCTTAGTGTCCAAAGATGTGCAGGTTAGGTGGATTGGCCTTGCTAAATTGCCCCTTAGTGTCCAAAGATGTGCAGGTTAGGTGGATTGGCCATGCTAAATTGTCCCTTAGTGTCCAAAGAGGTGCAGGCTGGATGCATTGGCCGTGCTAAGTGTATGGGGTTACGGGATAAGGCGGAGCGGGGGGTTCTGGGTGAGATGCTCTTTCAGAGAGTCGGTACATACTCGATGGTGCGGATGGCCTCTTCCTGCAGTTTTGGAATTCAGTGTTAGGATGAGGCCATTTAGTGTATTCCAGACGTTTGAAAGAGCCGACCAATTGGTTCTGCTGCCCCTGCTCCTCCCCAGTCCTGTAAATTGGTGAAGGTATTTATCCAACGCTGTCTACTGAATCTGCCTCCACCCTTCCAGGCAGCGCCTTCCAGATCATAACAACTTTGTCAATTATTTTAAAATTACATTAATGAGTGCTTTTAAACATGTGTGTGGATGGCGTTACTGTTTAATTTAGTGCTCTGCAAATCCACAGACCACTAACCAATGGTACACAAGCTTGAAGTTAGTGGCGACCTGTCTGGTAAGACGATTGTATGAGTTGAGGTGATTAATTCTACAGGGTAGTCAATGGCCTAGTGGTATTATCACTGGCCTATTCAATGCAGAAGCCAGCTTATGTTCTGGGAGAACCTGGGTTCAAATCCTGCCTCGGCCGATGGTGCAATTTGAATTCAATTTTTAAAAGTATATCTGGAATTAGGAATCTACAGATGACCATGAAACCATTGTCTTGGAAACCCATGGCCTGCAAATGTCCTTTTGAATGGACCTACCTTGCATTAAGTTGGCCTTTCTCTACACCCTAGCTATGACTGTAACACTACATTCCGCACTCTCTCCTTTCCTTCTCTATGAACGGTATGCTTTGTCTGTACAGTGCGCAAGAAACGATACTTTTCACTGTATGTTAATACATGTGGCAATAATAAATCAAATCAAAGAGTCAGTCTCCAGAGGTCACGACCGTCAGTGACTGTCTCCCAGTTATCGCCACCAGTCTTCACCATCTTTATATTGTGCATGCAGGTGGCCTTGTAGTGAAGATATGGACACCCAGGTGCTTGTGACCCAGTGGCCAGTTCAGTGAAGGGAGAGGCCTTTAGTCATTCAGCCACCATCCATGCAATGGACATGACTGAACCAGCAATGATGCCATCGTCTTAGCAATGTGTCTGTGTCGATGGAATGAGCCCATTCCAGAACATCTGTGTTGGCAACCTAATCCTCCCAAGAGATGTTGAGGATGAATCTGAGAAGATGGCAAACTTTCTTCTGTCTAGTATACATTGTCAAGCTTTTTCCCTGGGTAGGAGAGTCAATTACTCAGGGACATGGGATTAAGATGCGAGGGGCAAGATTTAAAGGAGATGTATGAGGCCAGTTTTTTGCACTGAGGGGGTGGATGCCTGGAACTCGCTGTGGGGATAGGTAGTAGAAGCTAGTGACTTTTAAGAGGCGATGGGAATAGAGTGATATGATCCCTGGAAGGGTAATGGGTTTTAGTTCAGTCGGGCAGCATGGTCGGTGCAGGCTTGGAGGGCCGAAGGGCCTGTTCCTGTGCTGTAATTTTCTTTGCTCTTTGTTCTTTGTATCTTCATAAAATCACTGAGCAGAAGAGTCCATTTTGTTTTGTAGGCATTCCTCTGAATGAAGATGCTCCTTTCTGAGTTACTGCCCATGATTTTGCCAACCAACCTTTGTTACGTTGTCTTCTCTTAAACAACAGGTGTGGGAGGAGGTGGGGGTGGTGAAGTGGTGTGGGTAAATAAGAACAGGAAACTCATAGTCTTTAATATAGAGAGGAGAAGCCGGGAAATGGGCTGTACTTTTGGGGCACCATTGTCCCAGATTTCTGTTGAGTCGAGTCTTAAAAGTGTTAATCTGGTTTGCTGGATTGCCAGCAGTGGCATTACCATTCTACCATCATCTCCCCCTTAGCATTGAGAATGTGACAAATGTCTGACATCTCTGGACTCCATTATCACCAACAATCTGTCACTTGATGCTGAAACCAACTCACACATCACAAAAGCTGCAGCTGTTGGGCCTGAGCTGAGTAAGAGAGTGTAGAGTCTGTGGAGCTTCCAGGGTAGTGAGCAGGACACAACCCTGTCCATAGAGGAATGGTAGCGAGGAAAGAGTCACCCACAAAAGAAGCTCAAATTCAGGGCTAGTTGACATCAGTGTCAAGTTCAAACAGATCTACTTTTGGCTGTTGCAAGGACCTTAATCTTTAGTATGGGAGATTCATGAATTTATGGAATAGTCATAAAGGCTCTCGATGGGGGGATAATGTCAAGATGTGTAGTTATCTAAATCCCCAGCCTTTTAAATGTGAAAAAGTGGGTTGCCATTTTCAGGCACATTTAAAAAAAGAACCATCATTAACATTATCAGTAGCTATTTATTGACATTTACTGAAAGACCCCTTATGAATGTTTTGAAGTTCATTTGGAGAGCCAGTGTAGACATCATGGGCTGAAATGCCATTTCCTGTGTTGTTACATTTCTGTTATTTCCAGAAGGGTCCAAAGTAGGGGAGACAGACAGTGGTGCAGTGGTAATGTTACTGTTAGTAATCCAGAACCCAGGTTAATTCCATGGGGACATGGGTTCAAACCCCACATGACAGCATAAATGCAATGAATGAATCAGGAATATAAAATATTCTCAGTAATGGTGACCATGAAACTATTATTGTAAAAACCCATCTGGTTCACTGATGTCCCTTAGAGAAGGAAATCTGCCGTCCTTACCCGGTCTGGCCTACATGTGACTCCAGAGCCACAGTAATGTGGTTGACTCTGAAATGGCCTAGCCATGGGGAACTAGGGATGGGCAATAAATGTTGGCCAGCCAGTGATGCCCATGTCCCATGAATGAATAAAAAAAAACTTCCCTCTGAAATGACCTTGCAAGCTGAGGGCAATTAGGGATGGCAACAAATGCTGACCTTGCCAATGGTGCCCACCTCCCATGAATGAATAAATAAAAATAAGCTATAATTAACTCTGTGATGGTTTGATTTTTTTGATTTGATTTATTATTGTCACATGTATTATTACGCAGTGAAAACTATTGTTTTTTGTACGCTATGCAGACAAAACATACCATTCATAGAGAAGGAACAGTAAGTAGTCTCACAACACAAGGCTAAAGTTCAACAGGTTTATTTGGTAGCACAAGGTTTTTGGAGCTTTGTCCCTTCATCAGCTAAGTGAGGGGAAGTGCTCTGAAAGCTCGTGCTACCAAATAAACCTGTTGGATTTTAACCTGGTGTTGTGAGACTGCTGACTGTGCCCACCCCAGTCCAATGCTGGCAATTCCACATCATAGAGAAGGAAAGGAGGGAGTGCAGAATGTCGTGTTACTGTCGTAGCGCGGTTGCAGAGAAAGATCAACTTAGTATGAGGTAGGTCCATTCAAAAGCCTGATGGAGTTGGTTGGTACGTGACCTCAGACTTTAGTATCTTTTTCCCAACAGAAGAAGGTGGAAGAGAGAATGTCCGGGGTGTGTGGGGGTCCTTGATTTTGCTGGCTGCTTTTCCGAGGCAGCGGGAAGTGTAGACAGAGTCAATGGATGGGAGGCTGGTTTGTGTGATGGATTGGGCTACATTCACGACCTTTTGTAGTTCCTTGCAGTCTTGGGCAGAGCAGGAGCCCATACCAAGCTGTGATACAACTAGAAAGAATGCTTTCTATGGTGCATCTGTAAAAGTCGGTGAGAGTCGTAGCGGACATGCCAAATTTCCTTAATCTTCTGAGAAAGTAGAGGCGTTGATGGAAGTTCTTAACTATAGTGTCTGCATGGAGGGACTAGGATAGGTTGTTGGTGATCTGGACACCTAAATGCCTGAAGGTCTCGAGGCTTTGATTGATGGCTAAAAAAGCTAATAAACAATGGTTGTCTTTGATGTGGATGTGCTATGAATAAAAAAATGCTTTTTTAAGAGATGAATCACTAAAATATTAAAGACTTTGAATGGGTTTTCATTAATGAGAGTTTTTTTTTCCATGTAGCGAGGTTTGTATTACATTTTTGAATTTTATTTTATATAAACATGGCTTCTGAGGTTTGTTCATGGTGGATGCTGGGTGATAAGGCATGATGGGTATTTGTGCAAAGGGTGGTGGGTAAGTTGTCATGAGTTGGGATTGATTGGCATGATTTGGCGTGGGATGGCAGGAGCTGGCACTGGGATACACAGGGTGCTTGGGGTCTGAAAGTGTGGAAGTTCAGCTGTAATTCCAGCTATGGCCAAATACTTAATTCACTTGGTTCTGCAAGATTAAGAATGTTCACTTCAAATAAACCAACAAATATCGTGAAACGATAGTTAAATGCAGTTAAAAGCTGCAGGTGTTGAAAAATTAAAGTTACAATAATTATGGAAATTAAGTCATGACGAACAACTCTGTTAAGTAATGGGAAATGATTATTAGCCAAAGAAGGCCTTCAGTGAGTCCAGCGCTTATGTATTGAAGATAAGCGACTAATCTAAACCTTGTGTCAGGTCTACAAACACCGGGCCCGATTGTACCATTGTGTCGCGCCTGTTTTCGGGCACGAAAACTTGGTAAAGTGGGGCGTGAGGTGATTAGCGCAGATCTGCGCAGTTGCCCACTTTACCAAAGTCCGAAAATGGCCACGATCCGATCCGCATTCGAAATGGGCTCAACGGTGATTTAAATGCATTTGGACGCATTAATGGGCTACCTTTCCCAACTTTACCAGCATTTCCCCCCTTTACCATTGTGCTCGCTCGTCTGGTTCAGTCATGTTCGGCTAAGGTCTGTTTTGGGCACTCCAGCTTCTGAAGAGGTACATTCAGAGCTTCCAATGGCTCTCTGATTCAGATGGCTTGTTGGGGGGGGGGGGGGGGGGGGGGAAGGAAAGGGAAGCAGGCCGGATCATTCTCTGATGGGGGGGGGGAGAAGGGGGGCAAAGGGTCGCAATCGGCCTGGGTGGATAAGGGGATAAGGGGGACGGTTATGTTGTGGGGGTGGGGTGATATCTGTGGGGGCCATCGCTCCCAGGCCGCTTTATTTGCCCGGAAGCAATGTGTGGCAGGGGCTGTTTTTGAATTTTTTTTAACCGCACACGCGCAGTTGAAGGTTCTGATTGGAACAGCAGCGATAAGCCCTGCCCACAGCGCAATTTATTTTTCAGGCTAAGTGCATCGGGAGGCACCCGAGAGCAGTTTTCCAAATCGGATTTGAATTGCGTCCAGGTGTACTCCCAGCTTTGGTCACAGGATGAAAATAAGACCCTTTTCAAAGAACAAAGAACAACACAGCACGGGAAACGGGCCCTTCGGCCCAACGAGCCCGCGCCGCCGTCCCATGGTCAGTGACCTATTCATGACTGTAGTCTATGCCTAATGTGCGAGGATCAGGGAGGTCCAATATAGGGACAATTTGTTACCCAATCAATCAGCCTAAAAGCACATTTTTGGGATGTGGGAGGAAACCGGAGCACCCGGAGGAAACCCATGCAACCACGGGGAGAACGCGCAAACTCCCACGGACACAGGCCCAAATCCATGTGTCTGCACAGCAACAGAGATAGTCTCTGAGCTGTCATGATGCCCTCGAGATGGTCCAGTTTACGCACACCAACGACATGAAGCAGTAGGCAACTCCCGAAGCAATTTCCAAGAGCAGCCCACCACAACCTGCCGCCCGCATGCCCCTTGCTGGACTTAAGTGCCTGTGGATAAAAATTCTATAATTTCATAGAATTATAGGACCCTACAGTGCAGAAAGAGGCCCTTCGGCCCATCGAGTCTGCACTGAACACCATCCCACCCAGGCCCTACCCCCATACATTTACCTACGAAACCTCTAACCTACACATCCCAGGACACCAAGGGGCAATTTTAGCACGGCCAATCAACCTAACCCGCACATCTTTGGACTGTGGGAGGAAACTGGAGCACCTGGAGGAAACCCACGCAGAGACGAGGAGAATGTGCAAACTCCACACAGACAGTGACCCGAGCCGGGAATCGAACCCAGGGCCCTGGAGCTGTGAAGCAGCAGTGCTAACCACCGTGCTACCGTGCCGCCCTAAATATGTGGGGTTATGGGGATAGGACCTGGGTGGGATTGTTGTAAGGGCGGCTCAATGGGCCAAATGGCCTCCTTCTGCCCTGGGGGGATTCAGTGGCTGGTATTTTACAACCTCACTTGGGGCGAGACTCATCAAATCCCACCCAAGGCTAATGAAGATTTCCGTTCTGTGAGCCGATTCCTGGGTGGGTGCAGTAGTAAAATTCCGGCCTGTGATTCTCATGAGCATCGTGCACTGTGGGACCCCTCGCTTTGTTATTTTTTAAGTTGGATACAAACCCTTTTGGGGCTGGAGACTTTTCTCCAATCATGAATATTTGAAGATTTTGTTATGACTGTAATTTGGAACTCAAGGCTGTGTCCACCTGGGCCTAGTACATTGGATCTAATCTGACCAGCGCCAATGAAATATCACAGCGGTTATCATCGGGTTTATTATTATCTGTGGACCTTTGCTTTGCTTATAGGAGCATATTTCATCGTAATGAACCCACCTCAGCTTCACTGGGATGGACTGTAGTTAGTTGTCAACTGCATGGCAAACAGGCAATTTTGAAAATCTATTAGAACACAGAACACTACAGCACAAACAGGCCCTTCGGCCCACAAGTTGCGCCGATCATATCCCTACCTCCCAGGCCTATCTATAACTCTCAATCCCATTAAATCCCATGTGCTCACCCAGAAGTCTCTCAAAAGACCCCAGCGAGTTCGCCTCCACCACCACCGACGGCAGCCGATTCCATTCACTCACCACCCTCTGAGTGAAAAACATACCCCTGACATCTCCTCTGTACCTGCTCCCCAGCACCTTAAACCTGTGTCCTCTCGTAGCGACCATTTCAGCCCTGGGAAATAGTCTCCGAGAATCCACCCTATCTATTCCTCTCAACATTTTATAAACTTCTATCAGGTCGCCTCTCAACCTTCGTCTCTCCAGGGAGAAGAGACCCAGCTCCCTCAACCTTTCCTCATAAGGCATGCCTCCCAATCCAGGCAACATCCTTGTAAATCTCCTCTGCACTCTCTCAATAGCTTCCACATCCTCCCTGTAGTGAGGCGACCAGAACTGCGCACAGTACTCCAAGTGGGGTCTGACAAGGGTCTTATAAAGTTGCAGCATTACCTCCCGACTCCTAAACTCAATCCCTCGATTAATGAAGGCCAGTACACCATACGCCTTCTTGACCACCTCCTCCACCTGCGAGGCCGATTTAAGAATCCTATGAACCCGGACCCCAAGGTCCTTCTGATCTTCTACACTGCTAAGAGCTTTACCCTTGATATTGTACTCCTCCTTAGGTGGGTTGACTATGCTAAATTGTCCCTTAGTGCCCCAAGAAGTGTTTCAAAGAATCTTACAACGCAGGAGGCCATTTGGCCCATCGAGTCTGCACCGACCACAATCCCACCCAGACCCGATCCCTATAACCTCATGTATTTACCCTAGCTAGTCCCCCTGACTGTAAGGGGCAATTTATCATGGCCATTCCACCTAACACACACACACTTTTGGAGCGTGGGAGGAAACCCACGTGGACACAGGGAGAATGTGCAGACTCCACACAGTCCAAGCCGGGAATTGAACTTGGGTCCCTGGCACTGTAAGGTAGCAGTGTTAACCACTGTGCCACCGTGCCACCCCTTAAAGCATGCAGACTTCTCTCATTCTTAAGGAGAAGGATCCAACAGTGTTTGTGTCCGGTTTCGAACCAGGATCTTTTGCATGTGAGGCGAACGTGATAACTACGACACTACAGGAATGTGTAGTTATACAAAGAACAAAGAACAACACAGCACGGGAAACAGGCCCTTCGGCCCAACGAGCCCGCACCGCCGTCCCATTGTCTCAGTGACCTATTCAAGATTTTAGTCTACGCCTAATGTGTGAGGATCAGGGAGGTCCAATATAGGGACAATTTGTTACCCAATCAATCAGCCTAAAAGCACATCTTTGGGATGTGGGAGGAAACCGGAGCACCCGGAGGAAACCCACGCAACCACGGGGAGAACGCGCAAACTCCCACGGACACAGGCCCAAATCCATGTGTCCGCACAGCAACAGAGATAGTCTCTGAGCTGTCATGTTGCCTTCGAGATGGTCCAGTTTAAGCACACCGACGACATGAAGCAGTAGGCAACTCCCGAAGCAACGTTATGTTCTACGTGTAGATTAAGGGGATTAGCTGGGTGCATACGCGGGATTAAGGGGATAGGGCCTGGGTGGGATGCTCTGTCGAAGTGTCAGTGCAGGCTTGATGGGCCGAATGGCCTCCTTCTGAAATGATCCAACAAGCCACCCAGTTTCAAGGGCAATTAGGGAAGTGGGGCAGTCCCATGAAAGAATTAGGAACAAAACCCAAAATATTGCCCCAAATTCCTGGCTTTCCTCCATCACATTCTGACAGACCTAACTCGCTGGATCTTGACACTGAGTCAGGGCTCAGCGATGAGATCTCGCCCTGCCTCCCCATTTACACTCCGGCAAATCCTAAGCCAAATGATCCGTCTCGGTTTGTCTTTCCGGCTTCGTCTATTTTTATTCCTGGTTTCTAAGCATTTGCAGCTTTTTGTTAAGAAGACTCTCTGATGGTTCTTAATGGGCTGTTTGTTTTTCTCTCTCTGTCTATCTCTGTAATGTTCCAAAAAGAGCATTCAGCCGCTTCTCCCAATCTCTACAAAGCTGCAGACCTAGAGAGGAATCGACCACTTTCGACCCAGTTCCCGATCGATCGGGGCGTTTTGCTAATTCCTCTGACCTTGTTGCTTGTCTCCCGCGGAGAGAACTTCAGAGACTGAGCGATTCCTCACATCCCACATCAAAGCCAAAATGCAAACATCTGACATCTAAGGATGGGCACTGCTCTGATTAACTCCTCCGCTGCCTGGATGGGTCGCTCTTGGGTTTTGGGGAAGGGCGATCATTTTAAAGTTTAAACTCCATCTATTTATGTACGAGTCACAAGTAAAGGTTCACGTTAACACCGCAATTAAGTCACTGTGATATTCCTTCCCCTAGCCGCCACAGTCCGTCCGCCCCCTGTTCGGGTTACACTGAGGGAGAATTTAGCACGGCCAATGCACCCTAACCAGCACGTCTTTCGGACTGTGGGAGGAAACCGGAGCACCCGGAGGAAACCCACGCAGACACGGGGGGGGAATGTGCGCAGACAGTGGAATCGAACCCGGGTCTGTGGCGCTGTGAGGGAGCAGTGCTAACCACTGCGCCACCATGACACCCCCTCACTCCCTCCAGCTGTCCCTCCTTCATAACAAAATCTAGGAGCAGGAGGAGGTCATTTGGCCCTTCAAGACTGCTCTGCCATTCAATGTGACCATGCCTGATCCTGGATCTCGATGCCATATTCCTGCTTTCTCCCCATTACCCTTGACACCATTATAATCTAAAATATTATCCATCTCTTCCTTCAATACATTCAGTCACTTGGCCTCCACAGCTTTCTGTGGTGGAGAATTCCACAGGTTCACTATCCTTTTGAGTGAAGATATTTTTCCTGAACTCAATCCTAAATGATCCTAAATCCTCAATCCTACCCTGTATCCTGAGATTGTGTTCCCTGGTTCTAGCTTCCAGCCAGGGAAAATATCCTCCCAAATCCAGTCTACCCAGCCTGGTTGGAATTTTATACGTTTCACTCAGATCTTCTCTCATCTTTCTGAACTCTAGTGAATACAGGCCCAGACGAACTACCCTCCCCTCATAGGACAGTCCCACCAAGCCCGGTATCAGCCTAGTGCACTCCCTCTGCGGCAAGTATATCCTTTCTTAGGCAGGGAGACCAAAAGTGCACACAATGCTCCAGCTGTGGTCTCACCAAGGCCCTGTATAACTGCAATAAGACATCTCTATTTCCGAACTCAAATCCTCTTGTAATAAAGGCCAACATACCCTTTATAGAACATTGAACATAGAACACTACAGCACAAACAGGCCATTCGGCCCACGAGTTGCGCCGATCACATCAACACCTACCAACCTACAGACCTATCTATAACTCTCAATCCCATTAAACCCCATATACTCATCCAGAAGTCTTTTAAAAGACCCCAGCGAGTTCGCCTCCACCACCACTGACGGCAGCCGATTCCACTCACTCACCACCCTCTGAGTGAAAAACTTACCCCTAACATCACTTCTGTACTTTCCTCCCCGCACCTTAAATCTGTGTCCTCTCGTAGCGACCATTTCAACCCGGGGAAATAGCCTCTGAAAATCCACCCTATCTATTCCTCTCAACATTTTATAAACCTCTATCAGGTCGCCTCTCAACCTTCGCCTCTCTAGGGAAAAGAGTCCCAGCTCCCTCAACCTAACTTCATAAGGCATGCCTCCCAGTCCAGGCAACATCCTTGTAAATCTCCTCTGTACCCTCTCAATAGCTTCTACGTCTTTCCTATAGTGAGGTGACCAGAACTGCGCACAGTACTCCAAATGAGGCCTGACAAGGGTCTTATAAAGTTGCAGCATTACCTCCCGACTCCTAAACTCAATCCCTCGATTAATGAAGGCCAGTACACCATACGCCTTCTTGACCACCTCCTCCACCTGCGAGGCCGATTTAAGAGTCCTGTGGACCCGGACCCCAAGATCCTTCTGCTCTTCAACACTACTCAGACTTCTGCCCTTGATAGTGTACTCGTTCATCCCGTTGGTTCTGTCAAAATGGACGACTACGCATTTATCCGCGTTGAAGTCCATCTGCCACTTCTCCGCCCAGTCCTGCATCCTATTTATGTCCTGCTGCAACTTCCTGAGTCTTTGCTGCACCTGCCTCTTCACTTTCACTCACTGGTGTACAAGGACACCCAGATCCCTCTGCACATCCACACTTCCCAATATATCACCATTTACAGAATACTCTTCCTTCCTCTTATCCACACCAAAGTGTATAATTCACACTTACACGCATTTTACCACATCTGCCATGCGTTTTCCCACTCACTCAACTTATCTAAATCACCCTGAAGCCTCCTTGCATCCTCCTCACAATTCTGTCCAGTTTTCTGTCTTCAGCAAGCTTGGAAATGTTACATTTGGTTCCCTCATCCAGGTCATTTACGGGTATTGTGAACCGCTGGGGTACAAGCACTGATCCCTACACTACCTCACTAGTCACTGCCTACCACTCAGAAAAAGACCCATTTATCCCCACTCTCTGTTTCCTGTTTATCAACCAATTCTCGATTCACACCAATACATTACCCCCCTCTCCCATGTACTTTAATTTTGTCAACTAACCTATTATGAGGGACCTTATCAAAAGCCTCCTAATATACCACATCTACTTGCCTGCAGAAGGCAGAGAGTGGTTGTGGATGGGGCTTTTTCTGAATGGAGGTCAGTCACCAGTGGGGTGCCTCAAGGATCTGTTCTGGGACCCTTGTTGTTTGTCATTTTCATAAATGACCTGGATGAGGAAGTGGAGGGATGGGTAAGTAAGTTCGCTGATGACACTAAGGTCGGTGGTGTTGTGGATGGTCTGGAAGGATGGCAAAAGTTGCAGCAGGACATAGATAGGATGCAGGACTGGGCGGAGAAGTGGCAGATGGACTTCAACGCGGATAAATGCGTAGTCGTCCATTTTGGCAGAACCAACGGGATGAACGAGTACACTATCAAGGGCAGGAGTCTGAGTAGTGTTGAAGAGCAGAAGGATCTAGGGGTCCGGGTCCACAGGACTCTTAAATCGGACTCGCAGGTGGAGGAGTTGTCAAGAAGGCGTATGGTGTACTGGCCTTCATTAATCGAGGGATTGAGTTTAGGAGTCGGGAGGTAATGCTGCAACTTTATAAGACCCTTGTCAGGCCTCATTTAGAGTATTGAGTGCAGTTCTGGTCGCCTCACTATAGGAAAGATGTAGAAGCTATTGAGAGGGTACAGAGGAGATTTACAAGGATGTTGCCTGGACTGGGAGGCATGCCTTATGAAGTTAGGTTGAGGGAGCTGGGACTCTTTTCCCTGGAGAGACGAAGGTTGAGAGGCGACCTGATAGAGGTTTATAAAATGTTGAGAGGAATAGATAGAGTGGACTCTCAGAGGCTATTTCCCCAGGTTGAAATGGTTGCTATGAGAGGACACAGGTTTAAGGTGCAGGAAGGGAAGTTCAGAAGTAATGTTAGGGGTAAGTTTTTCACTCAGAGGGTGGTGAGTGAATGGAATCGGCTGCCGTCAGTGGTGGTGGAGGCGAACTTGCTGGGGTCTTTTAAAAGACTTCTGGATGAGTATATGGGGTTTAATGAGATTGAGGGTTATAGATAGGTCTATAGATTGGTAGGTGTTGATGTGATCGGCGCAACTTGTGGGCTGAAGGGCCTGTTTGTGCTGTAGTGTTCTATGTTCTATGTTCTATGTACTGGTTGTCCCTTATCTATTCCACTAGTTACATGGTGAAAAACCCCAATAGGTTTCTTAAACATGATTTGCCTTTCATAAACTCATGCTGGCTTTGTCCAATCCCATGAATGCTTTTCACATCTTCTGTTACGATGAACCTTCTACCAAACTTGGACTTCGTACTTGGCTCTGTAAAGGAGATTTTCAGTTAGTTCCAGAACTCTGTCTATGCACATGTATTCAGACACAAACATTGTCTGAAACCAAATCATCTACTGTTCTATCCTTCTCAAAGATGATTAGGGATGGGCAACAAATGTTGGCCTGGCTGGTGGCGCCCAGATCCCATGAAAGACCTAAATGTATACTGCCAACAATCACGTGATACTACAGAAACTGAATACTGATGGAAAAAAGGAATGTTGATGAATTGTTTTGTCTAGAAGTCCGTGTACAGATCATCCTCAGCTGCACGTGTAATGCCAAAACGTAGGCAAGGTGATGCATTTTGGTAGATCAAACCAGAGCAGGACTTACTCAGTTAATGGTAGGGCGTTGGAGAGAGTTACAGAACAATGAGATCTGGGGGTACATGTTCATAGCTCCTTGAAAGTGGAGACACAGGTGGACAGAGTGGTGAAGAAGGCATTCAGCATGCTTGGTTTCATCAGTCAGAATATTGATTACAGGAGTTGGGATGTCTTGTTGAAGTTGTACAAACATTAGTAAGGTCACACTTGGAATACTGTGTACAGTTCTGCTCACCCTATTATAGAAAGGATATTATTCAACTAGAAAGAGTGCAGAAAAGATTTATTAGGATGCTACCAGGACTTGATGGTTTGACTGAAAAGGAGAGGCTGGATAGACTGGGACTTTTTTCCCTGGAGCGTAGGAGGCTTAGGGGTGGTCTTATAGAGGTCTATAAAATAATGAGGAGCACAGATCAGCGAGATAGTCAATATCTTTTCCCAAATGTAGGGGAGTCTAAAACTAGAGGGAATAGGTTTTAGGTGAGAGGGGAGAGATACAAAAGGGTCCAGAGGGGCAATTTTCTCACACAGAGGGTGGTGAGTGTCTGGAACAAGCTGCTAGAGGTAGTAGTAGGGGAGGGTACAATTTTGTCTTTCAAAAAGCAGCTAGACAGTTACATGGGTAAGATGGGTTTAGAAGGATATGGGCCAAATGCAGGCCATTGGGACTAGCTTAGTGGTTAAAAAAAAGGGTGGCATGGACAAGCTGGGCCAAAGGGCTTGTTCCCATGCTGTAAATCTCTACAGTCTCTATGACTCTAGATGTCTATTGTTAAGGGTGATTCCACAATTAGGCAGCACTCACTGAACAGTCCCGAGTGTGCTAACAGCTGCACCAACAACCAATCTAGGATAATCAGTCAAGTTTGTAATGTAGCACATTTATATTTGGTTGAGGTGATGTACGTTCATGTGTTTTTGCAAACAAAAGGAATATGTTCAAACCTTGTGTCTCTTTAGAATTATTCAGGGGCTTGGGGCATCTAAAGTTCCCAATTGCTTCCTCCATGGTAACGCACTGGCCAATCGCAATTGACATGCTAACCTGCCATTTGAAATTTGGTATTCTTCTGTTTGTCATGATGAGTACAAGATGAAAAGTTTCAACAATCTGTCTCATTTTTCAGCAATGCCTACCTCTCTTTATTTGCCCCGCTGGATCATTTTCTATTTGCTGATTATCTTGAACCTCTGCTCTTTGGATGCCAGCTGTGCCCCCTGTGGGGTAGTAACCAGCAGCGAGTTACTCTTTGATGTTCAGCTTCCGGACTTGTAAGAGATAACATGGGCGGCACGGTAGCACAGTGGGTTAGCACTGCTGCTTCACAGCTCCAGGGTCCTGGGTTCGATTCCCGGCTCGGGTCACTGCCTGTGTGGAGTTTGCACATTCTCCTCGTGTCTGTGTGGGTTCCCTCCGGGTGCGCCGGTTTCCTTCCACAGTCCAAAGATGTGCGGGTTAGGTTGATTGGCCATGCTAAGAAATTGCCCCTTAGTGTCCAGGGATGTGTAGGTTAGAGGGATTAGTGGGTATAATATGTAGGGATATGGGGATAGGGCCTGGGTGGGATTGTGTTCGGTGCAGACTCGGTGGGACGAAGGGCCTCTTTCTGCACTGTAGGGTTCTATGGATAAACATTGCCTTGATTCCTGTTCCCCTCCGGTCCCACCATCAACCAAAATTCTCTTCTGAGGATCTCCTGAAAGCCCATCCCTGTGAATGAACACTTGGTCACCCGTCCAAAGACCAGCATCATTATCTTTCTGACAAACATCTCTGTGAAGTGCAATGGAATGTTTAGTTCTGCTGTTAAAGTGCTTTTCACGTTTTATTTATTCATACAATTTGAGCATGGCTGGCTGGGCCAACATTTGTTGCCCATTTTTAACTGTCCTTCAGATGGTGGGGGTGAGCTGCCTTCTTGAACCACTGCAGTCAGTGTACTGTAGGCACACCCACAGTGCTGTTAGGCAGGGAGTTCCAAGATTTTGACCCAGCGACTGTGAAGGAACGGTGATATATTTCCGAGTCAGGATGGGTGAGTGACTCGGAGGGGAACTTGCAGGCGGTGAGGTTCCCATGTATCTGCTGCCCTTGTCCTTCTAGATGGAAGTGGCCATGGGTTTGGAAGGTGCTGTCTAAGGATCATAGAAATCATAGAAACCCTACAGTACAGAAAGAGGCCCTTCGGCCCATCGATTCTGCACCGATCACAATCCCACCCAGGGCCCTTCTCTGATATCCCTCCATATTTACCCACTAATCCCTCTAACCTACACATCTCCAGACAGTAAGGGCAATGTTTAACATGGCCAATCAACCTAACCCGCACATCTTTGGGACTGCGGGAGGAAACCGGAGCACCCGGAGGAAACCCACGCAGACACGAGGAGAATGTGCAGACTCCACACAGACAGTGACCCGAGCTGGGAATCGAACCCAGGGCCCTGGAGCTGTGAAACAGCAGTGCTAACCCACTGTGCTACCGTGCTGCCCGTTTGGTGAATTGCTGCAGTGCATCTTGTAGATGGTATACACCGCTGCTACTGAGAGGCCGCAGCTGGAGTACTGTGTGCAGTTTTGGGCACCGCACCAACGCAAGGATATTTTGGCCCTGGAGGGAGTGCAGAGGAGGTTTACTAGGCTGATACCAGAGTTGAGGGGATTGAGCTATGAGGAGAGGCTGAATAAACTAGGCTTGTACTCGTTAGAGTTTAGAAGAATGAGGGGAGATCTCATTGAGACGTATAAGATGATGAATGGGATGGATAGGATAGAGGTGGAGAGACTCTTCCCGCTCAAAAAAGACAGTAGGACTAGGGGGCACAGCCTCAAGGTAAAGGGGAGGCGGTTTAGAACAGAGTTGAGGAGGAACTTCTTCACTCAAAGGGTGGTGAATCTCTGGAATTCTCTGCCCGTTGAAGTGGTGGAGGCTGCCTCGCTAAATATTTTAAACTCACGGATAGACAGGTTTCTGATAGACAAGGGAATTAAGGGTTAAGGGGAGAAAGTGGAACTGATCCACTTCAGATCAGCCATGATCTTATTGAATGGCGGGGCAGGCTCGAAGGGCCAGATGGCCTACTCCTGCTCCTATTTCTTATGTTCTTATGTTGGTGGTGAAATAGGTGATCAGTTGAAGTAGTGGCTGAGTGCCAATCAAGCAGGCTACTTCGTCCTGGGTGGAGTCGAGCTTCTTGAATGTTGTTGGAGCTGAACTCATTCAGGGAAGTGGGGAATATTCCATTATATCCCTAACTTGTGACTTGTAGATGGTGAACAGGCTCTGGGGAGTCAGGAGGTGAGTTATTCAGTACAGAATAGTGAGGGGGATAGAATATAAAAGCAGGGAGGTCTTGCTGCAGCTGTACAGGATACTGGTGAGGCCGCAGCTGGCATACTATGTGTATTTGCAAAAGGACATATTGGCCTTGGGGGGAGTACAGAGAAGGTTCACCAGGCTGATACCAGAGATGAGGGGGTTAGTTTATGAAGAGAGATTAAATAGACTCGTTGGAGTTTAGAAGGCTGAGGGGGGATCTTACAGAGACGTATAAGATAATGAAGGGGATGGATAGGGTAGAGGTGGAGAGATTCTTCCCGCTCAGAAAGGACAGTAGGACTAGAGGGCACAGCCTCAAGATAAAGGGGGGGGGGGGGGCGCAGTTTAGAACAGAGTTGAGGAGGAACTTCTTCACTCAAAGGGTGGTGGATCTCTGGAATTCTCTGCCCGTTGAAGTGGTGGAGGCTGCCTCGCTGAATATATTTAAGACGCGGGTAGATAGGTTTCTGATAGACAAGGGGAATTAAGGGTTATGGGGAGAAAGCGGGAAAGTGGAACTGAGCCACGACAGATCAGCCATGATCTTATTGAATGGCGGGGCAGGCTCGAAGGGGCTAGATGGCCTACTCCTGCTCCTATTTCTTATGTTCTTAGGATTCCCTGCCTCTGATCTGTTGTAGCATTTGCAATATTTATGTGGCTACACCAGTTACTGTTAGAAATGGCTGTTGTAATATGTTTTTCAGGGACTGTGACATGATATCACCAGAAGGAAGTGTGTTGTACAATCCAGTCCTAGTTTCACTTTTGCTTTTAAGCAGAGCACACACACTCAGCTCTGTTACTGATGGCTTCAAGCTTTCTGAGCACGTCTAACTGTTCCCATGTGTCTAGTTTAAATCATAGAAACTGAGAATCCCTACAGTGCAGAAGGAGGCCATTCAGTCCATAGTGTCTGCACTAATCACAAACCCACCCAGGCCCTATTGCCATAACCCCACATATTTACCCTGGTAATCTCCCTGACATTAAGGGGCAATTTATCATGAACAATCTCACACATCTTTGGACTGTGGGAGGAAACCGGAGCACACGGAGGAAACCCACGCAGACACGGGGAGAACATGCAGTCTCCGAATAGACAGTGACCCCAGGCTGAAATTGAACCCAGGTCCCTGGCGCTGTGAGGCCACGGTGCTGCCCAATCAACCCGATCCACACATCTTTGTTTCTGCGGGAGGAAACTGGGGCACGTGGAGGAAACCCACGCAGACACAGGGAGAATGTGCAAACTCCACACAGACAGTGACCCAAGCTGGGAGTCGAACCCGGGTCCCTGGTGCTGACCACTGTGTCGCTCACAAATAAATGAACCCACAACATGTTTATCCAATTCCTTACAGTGATCATTATAAAAGCAGTGATCACACCCAAAATGTTGATAGTGGGGGATTCAGCGATGGCAATGCCCTTGAATGTCCTGGGGCAATGGTTAGATTCTCTCTTATTGACAATAGTCATTGCCTGGCACTTGTGTGGCATGAGTGTTTCTTTCCATTGATCAGCCCAACCCTAAGTGTTGTCCAGGTCCATCTGCATTTGGATGTGGGCTGGTTCAGTATCTGAGGAGTGGCGAATAGTGCAGAACATTGTGGAATCATTGGCGAACACCCCTACTTTGCGATGGGGAGAAGGTCATTGACAAAGCAGCTGAAGATGGTTGGGCCGAGGGCATTACCCCGAGGAGGTCCTGCAGTGATGTCCTGGCGCTGAGATGATTAACCTCCGACCCCCACAACCATCTTCCTTTCTGCGATTCTAAGCAGCGAACTAAACGTATGAATGAACCCTCTTGGCAGCGATCTTGCTGTGTGTGAAATGAATACTGTAACAACTGCATTCAAAAGTACAGTATGAGGCACATGACACCATTTAGAATGCTTTTGAGGTTGAGGGTGGTTTCTATAACCAAGGAACTTTTTGCCAGGATTCTGATTGAGAACAACCAGCGATGGGACCTTGGTTGAAGACAGCAGTGGGAGAACAAGATGGCGACAGAGAATTCGGTGGAGGTTTTCATTATTCTGAGAGGGTAAAGAGAGGGAAACTGTTTCGAGTTGGCAGAAAGGTTGGTAACACAGATGGAGGCTGAGTGACAAAGAGGCGAGATGGAAAGAATATCCACAGTGACTTGTTACAGAAACCAGAATCAGGCCCTTTCAGCCTGCTCCACCATTGATTTTGAGGGAGTTGATATTTACAAGATTTAAAAGATGCCTTTTAAATCTTGGACATCTTTGGACAGATACGCGGATGGGAAAGGTTTAGAGGGAGATGGGCCAATTGTAGGCAAATGGGGTTTGCTTAGATGGGCATTTTGGTCAGCATGGACCAGACTGGGCTGAAGGGTCTGTCTCCGTGCTGTAAGTGCTATGAACCTTGAAGCAAGCGTAGGCCATTCGGCCCATTGAGCCTGCTCCACCATTAATTTTGATCATGGCTGATCATCGAATTCAATATCCTGATCACCCCCCCCCTCCCCCTTCCTTCCATATCTCTTGATCCTTTTAGCCCCAAGAGCTTATAACTACACTGATATCTTCTTGAAATCACACTACATAGAACGTAGAACATTCCAGCGCAGTACAGGCCCTACGGCCCTCGATGTTGCGCCGACCAGTGGAACCAATCTGATGACCCTCTAACCTAAACTATTCCAATGTTATCCATATGCCTATCCACTGACCATTTTGGCCTTTGATGCGTTCTGTGGGAGTGAATTCCACACCTTCACCACCCCCTGGGTGAAGAAATTTCTCCTCACCCTCAGTTCTAAAAAGTTTACCCCTTTTAAGACCTGCCTCAAGAAAATTGAATACTAATTTTCTGAAGTGAATCGGGTAAATCAGAGCAGGAGGCCATTCAGCCCCCCTATTTTGCACTGGCTCTTTCAAAGGGTGAATCGAGTTGGTCCCCGTACACTTCTCCAAGTGTGTCTCGAATTCACTTTTGGAAGGGCAGTACTGGGGAGATGGGGAGAGGGAGATCATTTGAATAGCTCTGTCAAAGAGCTAGTACATAGAACATTACATTACAGCGCAGAACAGGCCCTTCGGCCCACGATGTTGCGCCGACCAGTTACAAAAACAATGACCCACTAGCCTAAACCAATCCCTTTTCGTCCATAAACCTATCCACAGATCTCTTAAACGCCCCCAAACTAGGTGCATTTACAACTGCAGCTGGCAGGGCATTCCAGTCCCTCACCACCCTCTGGGTAAAGAACCTACCCCTGACATCAGTCCTATAACTACCACCCCTTAATTTAAAGTCGTGCCCCCTCGTGCTACCTTTCTCCATCCTAGGAAAAAGGCTATCAGTATCTACCCTGTCTAAACCTCTAATCATCTTATATGTTTCAATGAGATCCCCTCTTAGCCGCCTTCTTTCCAGCGAAAACAACCCCAAGTCTCTCAGTCTCTCCTCATAGGATCTCCCCTCCATACCAGGCAACATCCTGGTAAACCTCCTCTGCACCCTCTCCAAAGCCTCCACATCCTTCCTGTAATGTGGGGACCAGAACTGCACACAAAACTCCAAGTGTGGCCGCACCAGAGTTGCGTACAGTTGCATCATGACGCTGCGACTCCTAAATTCAATCCCCCTACCAATAAACGCCAAGACACCGTATACCTTCTTAACAACCTTGTCTACTTGATTCCCAACTTTCAGGGATCTATGTACACATACACCTAGATCCCTCTGCTCCTCCACACTATTCAAAGTCCTCCCGTTAGCCCTATACTCAACACATCTGTTATTCCTACCGAAATGAATTACCTCACACTTCTCCACATTAAACGCCATCCGCCACCTCACAGCCCAGCTCTGCAACCTTTCTAAGTCACCCTGCAAACTATGACACCCTTCCTCACAATCTACCACACCTCCGACTTTGGTGTCATCAGCAAACTTACTAATCCACCCAACTATACCCTCATCCAGATCATTAATAAAAATTACAAACAGCAGTGGCCCCAAAACAGATCCCTGAGGCACACCACTCGTAACCGAACTCCATGACGAATGTTTTATGTTCTATGTTCTATGTTCTATGTTGCAAGGACCTTAATGTTTAGTATGGGAGATTCATGAATTTATGGAATAGTCATAAAGGCTCTCGATGGGGGGATAATGTCAAGATGTGTAGTTATCTAAATCCCCAGCCTTTTAAATGTGAAAAAATGGGTTGCCATTTTCAGGCAACAGGTTTAAGGTGCTGGGGAGCAGGTACAGAGGAGATGTCAGGGGGTACGTTTTTCACTCAGAGGGTGGTGAGTGAGTGGAATCGGCTGCCGTCGGTGGTGGTGGAGGCGAACTCGCTGGGGTCTTTTGAGAGACTTCTGGATGAGTACATGGGATTTAATGGGATTGAGAGTTATAGATAGGCCTGGGAGGTAGGGATATGATCGGCGCAACTTGTGGGCCGAAGGGCCTGTTTGTGCTGTAGTGTTCTGTGTTCTAATAGATTTTCAAAATTGCCTGTTTGCCATGCAGTTGACAACTAACTACAGTCCATCCCAGTGAAGCTGAGGTGGGTTCATTACGATGAAATATGCTCCTATAAGCAAAGCAAAGGTTCACAGATAATAATAAACCCGATGATAACCGCTGTGATATTTCATTGGCGCTGGTCAGATTAGATCCAATGTACTAGGCCCAGGTGGACACAGCCTTGAGTTCCAAATTACAGTCATAACAAAATCTTCAAATATTTATGATTGGAGAAAAGTCTCCAGCCCCAAAAGGGTTTGTAGGTTCACAAGGATGTTGCCGGGACTTGAGAAGCTGAGTTACAGAGAGAGATTGAATGGGTTAGGACTTTATTCCCTGGAGCGTAGAAGAACGAGGGGAGATTTGATAGGGGTGTATAAGATTTTGATGGGTATGGATAGAGTGAATGCAAGCAGGCTTTTTCCACTGAGGCTGGGGGAGAAAAAAACCCCAGAGGGCATGGGTTAAGGGTGAAAGGGGAAAAGTTTAAAGGGAATATTGGGGAGGGGCTTCTTCACGCAGAGAGTGGTGGGAGTGTGGAATGAGCTGCCGGATAAAGTGGTAAATGCGGGGTCACTTTTAACACTTGGACGGGTTCATGGATGAGAGGGGTGTGGGGGGATACGGTCCAAGTGCAGGTCAGTGGGACTAGGCAAAAAAATGGTTCGGCTCAGACAAGGGGGGGCCAAAAGGGCCTGTTCCTGAGCTGTAATTATCTACGGTTCTATCTGTTGACCTCAGGTAGGAATTTTTGGCCCTGGGGCGGGATGGGGAGGTGAGCGCGGCTGGAAAATCCCGGCCGTGGTGCCGGACATTCAGCTCACAGCTGCTTTGGGGGGGGGGATTTTGCTGTGTACAAAACGGTGCGTAAGCTGTGGCTGGGAGATTGGCGTCAAATCTTAAGTCCCCTGCCTCTGTGCAGAATCCAGCCCTTAATGCAGCCAAGGAGCGGTCGCCAAGCAACCCAAATTGATTTCAGAGCTATCCTTGCTGTAGGCCGTGTTTGCCGCTCAGTCTTACAGAGGGTTAAGCTAATCTGATATTAATAAAGGGAAATAAATATAAAATTGGCAGCGGCGCAGTCAGAGGTGACTTTTAATTAAGAAAATGACATTTAAGCACAAGTTACTTTCATTAGTGCTTCCCAGTTCCTCTTCAAACGCCACATAATCAAGAACAGCTCACCACGTTCCCCAGTCATCCGTGCAGAATTCACCTGACTGTCTCATCAGAACAGGCACTTAAATATCCCTATCAAACGTGTCGCTACATATTTTAACCGCCATGTTCGGCCTCATCCCCTCATCAGCGGTGCCCCAGGATTTAAAATTCAAATCTATTGAGGTCACGTGTTTATAGAACATAGAACACTACAGCACAAACAGGCCCTTCGGCCCACAAGTTGCGCCGATCATATCCCTACCTACCAGGCCTATCTATAACCCTCAATCCCATTAAATCCCATGTACTCATCCAGAAGTCTCTTAAAAGACCCCAGCGAGTTCGCCTCCACCACCACCGACGGCAGCCGATTCCACTCACTCACCACCCTCTGAGTGAAAAACTTACCCCTGACATCTCCTCTGTACCTGCTCCCCAGCACCTTAAACCTGTGTCCTCTCGTAGCGACCATTCCAACCCTGGGAAATAGCCTCCGAGAATCCACCCTATCTATACCTCTCAACATTTTATAAACCTCTATCAGGTCGCCTCACAACCTTCGTCTCTCCAGGGAGAAGAGACCGAGCTCCCTCAACCTATCCTCATAAGACATGCCTCCCAATCCAGGCAACATAGTTGTAAATCTCCTCTGCACCCTCTCAATAGCTTCCACATCCTTCCTGTAGTGAGGCGACCAGAACTGTGCACAGTACTCCAAGTGGGGTCTGACAAGGGTCTTATAAAGTTGCAGCATTACCTCCCAACTCCTAAACTCAATCCCTCGATTAATGAAGGCCAGTACACCATACGCCTTCTTAACCACATCCTCCACCTGTGAGGCCGATTTGAGCACCCTATGGACCCGGACCCCAATATCCTTCTGCTCCTCAACACTGCTAAGACTCCTACCCTTGATAGTGTACTCCTTCATCCCGTTGGTTCTGCCGAAATGGACGACTACACATTTATCCGCGTTGAAGTCCATCTGCCACTTCTCCGCCCATTCCTGCATCCTATCTATGTCCCGCGGCAACTTCTGACATCCTTCCAGACCATCCACAACACCACCGACCTTCGTATCGTCGGCGAACTTACTAACCCATCCCTCCACTTCCTCATCCAGGTCATTTATGTTTGTTTTAACATCAGCGTGTGGGGTGACAATTGGCCAGTTTGGCCTAGAAATTCCTGGAAGCCCTTTCCTTAAATGCCTTTCCTTCCCAATTTTCCGGTGACTGATTTATCCTACGCCACATCATTCCGGAAAGACGGACCGAGGTTGGACGACGGTTGCACCCGTCAATTGTGTGGAAAAGCCACGCGGTGAACGAAATCCTACCTACCCTTCGGATATGGGAAGGAATTTCCTCTGAATGCCAGTAAGCTCGGTGACAGGTCATCACAGAGAATTGGAGTGCTGCCTCCCGACGTGAGATCTAATGGATTCCTTCCTGTCTATTGATGACCCTTTTCATATCATCTGGCTGTCAATAAATTGAATCATATCTTTAATCTCAGACAAGCCCTGATTCAATGCAGCGATCGACTGCTGCTTGAACTGAAATCAATACTTAATGGTGACCAGTCCAACATTATAACTTGGCTTTTAATCAATTAAAGCTTATAAGACACAAGATAAATAATGGGTATTTCTGACCACAGATCATTACTCTTCCCCCGTGGCTCATTCAGATTTTTAAAATAATTATTTCATGGGACAAAGGCATCGCTGGCCAGGGCAAAATTTTCATTGCCCATCCCTAATTGTCCTCGGAAAGGTGGCCTTCTTGAACCGCTGCGGTGTAGGTACAGGCAGCACAGTGGTTAGCACTGCTGCCTCACAGCGCCAGGGTCCTGGGTTCGATTCCCGGCTCGGGTCACTGCCTGTGTGGAGTTTGCACATTCTCCTCGTGTCTGCGTGGGTTTTCTCCGGGTGCTCCGGTTTCCTCCCACAGTCCAAAGATGTGCGGGTTAGGTTCATTGGCTATGCTAAAAATTGCCCCTTAGTGTCCTGGGTTGTGTAGGTTAGAGGGATTAGCAGGTAAAATGTGTAGGGATATGGGGATAGGGTCTGGGTGGGATTGTGTTCGGTGCAGACTCGATGGGCCGAAGGGCCTGTTTCTGCACTGTAGGGTTCTATGCTGGTTAGCACTGCTGCCTCACAGCGCCAGGGGCCCAGGTTCGATTCCCAGCTTGGGTCACTCCACTGTGCAGAGTCTGCACGTTCTCTCCGTGTCTGCGTGGGTTTCCTCTGGGTGCTCCGGTTTCCTACCACGTTCCAAAAGACCTGCTGGTTTGGTGCATTTACCATGCTAAATTCTCCCTCAGTGTACCCGAACAGGCGCTGCAGTGTGATGATAGGGGATTTTCACAGTAACTTCATTGCAGAGTTAATGTAAACCTACATGTGACTAATAAACAAACTAACTACACCCAATTGCTGTTCAGGAGGGGTTTCAAGATTTTGACCCAGCAACAGTGAAGGAACGGCCGATATAATTTGATTTATTATTGGTACACAGCGAAAAATGTTGCTTCTTGTGTGCTCTACAGACAAAGCATACCATTCATAGAGAAGGAAAGGGGAGAGTGGCGAATGTAGTGTTACAGTCATAGCTAGGATGTAGAGAAATATCAAATGAATCATAGAACCCCTGCAGTGTACAAGGAGGCCATTCGGCCCATCAGGTCTGCATCAGCAACAATCCCACCCAGCCCCTATCCCCATAACCCCACGCATTTACCCTGTTAATCCCCCTGACACTAAGGGGCAATTTAGCACGGCCAATCCACCCAACCAGCACGTCTTTGGACAGTGGGAGGAAACCCTCGCAGACACAAGGAGAACATGTGGATTCCACACAGACAGTGACCCAAGCCAGGAATCGAACCTGGCTTCCTGGCGCTGTGAGGCAGCAGTGCTAACAACTGTGCCACTGTGCCACCCACAAGTGCTGTGCCACTGTGTGTGAAAGAGATTGAATTAAAACATTGCTCGAGACGATACGTGAGTTAGAATAAAGTTTTAGAAGCATATAAAGAGAGTAAAAGATGGAATTAGATGGTGTAGCTTGTAAGGAGTTGCCTCACTCCGGCGCCATCTTGGATCCTGACTCTCAAGGTCAGGATGGTGGGTGTCTTGGAGGTGGTGGTGCTCCCATGCGTCTGCTGCCCTTGTCCTTCGAGGTGCCAGCGGTCGCGGGTTTGGAAGGCGCTATTGAAGGAGTATAATCCCTGAGCGTTATGTTGGTTGGAGGAATGCTGGGGACTTTCCTCAAAGGGAGGGAGAGGAACTGAGTCGCACTCGATAATAGTTGGACATTGTCTGCTTTGTCAATGAGTTTTAGTGGGTACCATTGACCAGAATTGGTATCTTCTGGATGAGATGTTAAACCTGAGGTCTTGTTGGCACTCCCGAATGGATGTGGAAGATCCCAAGGCATGTGTTTAAAGAAGATCGCCCCAGTGCCAACATTCATTCATTGAAAAGATCCCCGCATTAGCTGGTCAGTTGGCTGCCTGTGGGATCTTGCTGTGCGCAAGTTTCACATTTCTCAACTGCTTCTCCACATCCTGAGGGTAGAGTTTGCGTCAATGTCTGGATCGTCCTGAGAACTGGTCTGCGTGCAAGCACCCTTTAGCAAGAACCTCGATTTTCGGGATGGGAGAGAGGAGGAGTGGAGCAGGCGACACGAAGGAAAACTGATTGAGCTCAGTGTCAGCCTTGTTGAATACGAGCTCCCTGACAATTGGTAATTAACTCCCCAGGTACAGCCTGTAGAAGGAGCCCTGTATAAAGCAAGCCCCTGAGTGGGTCCATTGTTCCACCGTCCCAGTTGGGACTTGTGTTCACCCCAGGTTTGTCGTTTTGCTTTACTTTATATGGTGCAATAAAGCACCTTTCCCTTACAGCCAAATCCTGGAGTTATTATCAGAAGGACTGATTTGAGAAGGAAATTCTTCACACAGAGGGGTGTGAATCTGTGGAATTCCCTGCCCGGTGAAGCAGTTGAGGTTCCCTCATTGAATCTTTTTAAGGCAAGGATAGATACATTTTTGAACTGTAAAAGGAATTAAGGGTTATGGTGAGCGGGCGGGTAAGTGGAGCTGAGTCCACAAAAAGACCAGCCATGATCTTATTGAATGGCGGGGCAGGCTCGAGGGGCCAGATGCCTTCCAATTTTTATGTTCTTACAAAAAAGGTCTTCACAGAATTCTGATATAATGAGGTCACAAAAGGCGGCTGTTAAATCAGTTCTTCTTTATTGACAGGACCTGAAAGTACCAATCTGAGTCTGCCAGGCTGATTCCAGTGTGCTGAGGATACATCGCAGGAGACCTCCCACAGCCTTCCATCCGATCATTCTCCAGGTATTTACTCACCTCTCCTGAACTTGCCGATTAACAGGCTCCAGGGCAAAAAGGGGCTGGTGGTAGGAATAATTAGCTAGTCCTTTCAAAGAGCAACTATCGGAATGATGGGCCACTGTGCAGAGTCTGCACGTTCTCCCCGTGTCTGCGTGGGTTTCCTCCGGATGCTCCGGTTTCCTACCACGTTCCAAAAGACGGGCTGGTTTGGTGCATCGACCATGCTAAATTCTCCCTCAGTGTAACCCGAACAGGCGCTGCAGTGTGGTGACAGGGGATTTTCACAGTAACTTCATTGCAGTGTTAATGTAAACCTACATGTGACTAATAAACAAACTAACTACACCCACATTGCGGTTCAGGAGGGCTTTCAAGATTTTGACCCAGCAACAGTGAAGGAACGGCCGATATAATTTGATTTATTATTGGTACACAGCAAAAAATATTGCTTCTTGTGTGCTCTACAGACAAAGCATACCATTCATAGAGAAGGAAAGGGGAGAGTGGCGAATGTAGTGTTACAGTCATAGCTAGATCAAATTAATCATAGAACCCCTGCAGTGTACAAGGAGGCCATTCGGCCCATTGGGTCTGCATCAGCAATAATCCCACCCAGCCCCTATCCCCATAACCCCACGCATTTACCCTGTTAATCCCCCTGACACTAAGGGGCAATTTAATGGCCACCTTCTGTACTGTAAGATCCTATGCGGATAAATGTGTAGTCGTCCATTTCGGCAGAACCAACGGGATGAACGAGTACACTATCAAGGGCAGGAGTCTTAGTAGCGTTGATGAGCAGAAGGATCTCGGGGTCCGGGTCCATAGGACTCTTAAATCGGCCTCGCAGGTGGAGGAGGTGGTCAAGAAGGCGTATGGTGTACTGGCCTTCATTAATCGAGGGATTGAGTTTAGGAGTCAGGAGGTAATGCTGCAACTTTATAAGACCCTTGTCAGGCCTCATTTGGAGTATTGTGCACAGTTCTGGTCGCCTCACTATAGGAAAGACGTAGAAACTATTGAAAGGGTGCAGAGGAGATTTACAAGGATGTTGCCTGGACTGGGAGGCATGCCTTATGAAGATAGGTTGAGGGAGCTGGGACTCTTTTCCCTGGAGAGGCGAAGGTTGAGAGGCGACCTGATAGAGGTTTATAAAATGTTGAGAGGAATAGATAGGGTGGACTCTCAGAACTATTTCCCCGGGTTGAAATGGTCGCTACGAGAGGACACAGATTTAAGGTGCGGGGAGGGAAGTACAGAGGTGATGTTAGGGGTAAGTTTTTCACTCAGAGGGTGGTGAGTGAATGGAATCGGCTGCCATCATCGGTGGTGGAGGCGAACTCGCTGGGGTCTTTTAAAAGACTTCTGGATGAGTATATGGGGTTTAATGGGATTGGGGGTTATAGATAGGTCTATAGATTGGTGGGGTTGATGTGATCGGCGCAACTCGAGGGCCGAAGGGCCTGTTTGTGCTGTAATGTTCTA
This sequence comes from Prionace glauca, assembly GCA_037974335.1. Classification (NCBI taxonomy): domain Eukaryota; kingdom Metazoa; phylum Chordata; class Chondrichthyes; order Carcharhiniformes; family Carcharhinidae; genus Prionace; species Prionace glauca. The sequence continues at coordinate 13,052,987 of CM075722.1, forward strand.
TGTTCTATGTTCTATGATTCGGTCTGTTGGGTAGACTGCGCCACTCACTTAGATCTTCATTAATATACACAGTAACTTCGCCTTTGTTCCTTCAGCCCTGATACCATTTTTAAATTCATTTGTGGACATAGGCATCGCTGGCTGGCCAACATTTATTGCCCTTCAACTGAATGGCTCATTCAACCATTTCAGAGGGCATTTAAGAGTCAACCACGTTACTGTGGTTCTGGAATCACATGTAGACCAGACCAGGTAAGGACAGCAGATTTCCTTCCCTAAAGGACATTATTTTGATTTGATTTATCATTATCTTAATATTGTATTGGGATACAATGAAAAGTATTTGTCACATGTACTTACGCAAGGATATTTTGGCCTTGGAGGGAGTGCAGAGGAGGTTTACTAGGCTGATACCGGAGTTGAGGGGGTTGAGCTATGAGGAGAGGCTGAATAAACTAGGCTTGTACTCGTTAGAGTTTAGAAGAATGAGGGGAGATCTCACTGAGACGTATAAGATGATGAATGGGATGGATAGGATAGAGGTGGAGAGACTCTTCCCGCTCAGAAAAGACAGTAGGACTAGGGGGCACAGCCTCAAGATAAAGGGGGGGGCGGTTTAGAACAGAGTTGAGGAGGAACTTCTTCACTCAAAGGGTGGTGAATCTCTGGAATTCTCTGCCCGTTGAAGTGGTGGAGGCTGCCTCGCTAAATATTTTCAAGAAGCGGGTTGATGGGTTTTTGATGAGAGAGGGGATTAAGGGTTATGGGGAGAGGGCCGGAATGTGGAACTGAGCCACGACAGATCAGCCATGATCTTATTGAATGGCGGGGCAGGCTCAAAGGGCTAGTTGGCCTACTCCTGCTCCTATTTCTTATGTTCTTATGTTCTTATGTTGTACAGACAAAGCATACCGTTCACAGAAAAGAAAGGAGAGGGTACAGTCATAGCTAGGGTGTAGAGAAAGATCAACTTTATGCAGGGTAGATCCATTCAAAAGTCTGACAGCAGCAAGGGAGAAGCTGTTCTTGAGTCGGTTGGTACGTGACCTCAGACTTTTGTACCTTTTTCCCGCTGGAAGAAGGTGGAAGAGAGAATGTCCGGGGTGCGTGGGGGTCCTTAATTATACTGGCTGCTTTGCTGAGGCAGCAGGAAATGTAGACAGAGTCAATGGATGGGAGGCTGGTTTGAGTGATGGACTTCTTTCATAACCTTTTGTACTTCCTTGCAGTCTTGGGCAGAGCAGGAGCCCATACCGAGCTGTGATACAACCAGAAAGAATGCTTTCTGTGGGGCATCTGTAAAAGTTCTGAGAATCATAGTGGACTGTCTTAGTCTTAGAACATAAGAACATAAGAAATAGGAGCAGGAGTAGGCCATCTGGCCCTTCGAGCCTGCCCCGCCATTCAATAAGATCATGGCTGATCTGTCGTGACTCAGCTCCACCTTCCCGCCCTCTCCCCATAACCCTTAATCCCTTCTCTTATCAAAAACCCATCAACCCGTTTCTTAAAAATATTTAGCGAGGCAGCCTCCACCACTTCAACGGGCAGAGAATTCCAGAGATTCACCACCCTTTGAGTGAAGAAGTTCCTCCTCGACTCTGTTCTAAACCGCCTCCCCTTTATCTTGAGGCTGTGCCCCCTAGTCCTACTGTCTTTTTTGAGCGGGAAGAGTCTCTCCACCTCTATCCTATCCATCCCATTCATCATCTTATACGTCTCAATGAGATCTCCCCTCATTCTTCTAAACTCTAACGAGTACAAGCCTAGTTTATTCAGCCTCTCCTCATAGCTCAATCCCCTCAACTCCGGTATCAGCCTAGTAAACCTCCTCTGCACTCCCTCCAGGGCCAAAATATCCTTGCGCAGGTGCGGCGCCCAAAACTGCACACAGTACTCCAGCTGCGGCCTCACCAATGCCCTATACAGCTGCAGCAAGACCTCCCTACTTTTATATTCAATCCCCCTCGTCTTCCTTAGTCTTCTGAGAAAGTAGAGACATTGGTGGGCTTTCTTAACTACAATGTTGTTGTGGAGGCACCAGACAGGTTGTTGGTGATCTGGACACCTAAAAACCTGAAGCTCTCGACCCTTTCTACTGCATCCCTGTTGATGTAGACAGGGGCATGTTCTCCTCTACACTTCCTGAAGTCGATGACAGCCTCTTTCCTTTTATTGATGTTGAGGGAGGGATTATTGTTGCCACACCCGATTCTCTATCTCTTTTACAGCGAGAAACGGGTTGATGGGTTTTTGATAAGAGAAGGGATTAAGGGTTATGGGGAGAGGGCGGGAAGGTGGAGCTGAGTCACGACAGATCAGCCATGATCTTATTGAATGGCGGGGCAGGCTCGAAGGGCCAGATGGCCTACTCCTGCTCCTATTTCTTATGTTCTTATGTTCTTATGAACTAGATGGGTTTTTCCAACAATTGACAATGGTTTCATGCTCACCAGTAGGTTCTTAATTCCAGATTTTTTAAAAATAGAATTCAAATTTCACCGTCTGCCGTGGCGGGGTTCGAATCCGGGTCCCCAGAACGTTCGCTGAGTTTCTGGATTAATGGTCTGGCGATAATACCACAAGACCACCGCCTCCCCACTTGCAAGGTATGAAATGAGAAAAATAGCTGCTTCAAATAATAAAGGCCACGAATAGAGTAAATACAGAGGGTGAGATGTTTCACTCCACCCTCACATGGTGTGTTTTACATTAGCAGGGGCATCTTGCCATTGGCTAACAGTGAGATGGGAAGGTCACGCTGAGGGGGACGGACAGAACGTTTCGGCCAGGGAAGCTCTGTCCTCTGGTGGGTGAATCCAGGCTCAGCAGGCTAAAACCTCAAAGTCCAAGTTTGCCCATTAACACTGCAATGAAGTTACTGTGAAAGTCCCCCAGTCGCCACACTCCGGCACCTGTTCGGGTACACGGAAGAAGAATTTAGCATGGCCAATGCGCCCAAACCAGCAGGTCTTCCGGACTGTGGGAGGAAACCGGAGCACCCGGAGGAAACCCACGCAGACACGGGGGGGAGAGTGCAGAGTCCACACAGATTCTCCCGAAAGTGCTGAGTTGGCAGGAAAACTGTTCTAGATCCCGACTACTTTCTTAGTTCAGCTTCTCATCTGATTCTCTGCACTTTATGCTCTGAAGAGATCCCAGTTGTGAATCTCATTAAAATCCCGGGGTTGGGGGAGTGGGGGGGGGGGGGAAGCAGAACCTATCCACACCGGAGTTTGACAGTTCTGGAACTCTGCACACGCGCAGTGGCCTGGATGTGTCAGACTCCCCGTTTGCTGGGCAGCCTGATCGCTGACCAGCCCAGAGCTGCCCCTCCGGGCCCCCCCCCCACAGCCCAATCACAGCCTCCATAACGATTCCCAGGCCAGCCCACTCCCCCCCAGCGGTGGGGATTCCCCCAGCCCCCTCACCCTGGCAGACCTCCTCCTGCTGACTCCTCCCCTCCAAGGTCAGAGCCCCCCCCCCCCACCCCCCCTCCACCCTCCGGAGGCAGGACCTGAAAATTCCTGATAATGAAATCCACTGGCGGGTGAAACTAGAACGAGGGGGCACGGCCTCAAAATAAGGGGCAGCAGATTTAGGACTGAGTTGAGGTGGAACTTCTTCACACAAAGGGTTGTGAATCTGTGGAATTCCCTGCCCAGTTGAGGTTCCCTCATTGAATCTTTTTAAGGCAAGGATAGATACATTTTTGAACAGTAAAGGGATTAAGGGTTATGGTGAGCGGGCGGGTAAGTGGAGCTGAGTCCACAAAATGATCAGCCATGATCTTATTGAATGGCGGGGCAGGCTCGAGGGGCCGGATGGCCGACTCCTGCTCCTAGTTCTTATGTTCTTATATTCTTGTCATATTAAAGTCCAACAGGTTTATCTGGAGTCACGAGCTTTTGGAGCGCTGCTCCTTAACAGGGTACTGACTCACCTGATGAAGGAGCAGCGTCCGAAAGCTCGTGATTCCAAATAAACCTGGTGTTGTGAGACTTCTTACTGTGCCCACCCCAGTCCAACACCGGCATCTCCACATCATGGTTACCACCAATGTAGAACATAGAACACTACAGCACAAACCTTCGGCCCACAAGTTGCGCCGATCATATCCATACCTACCAGGCCTATCTGTAACTCTCAATCCCATTAAATCCCATGTACTCATCCAGAAGTCTCTTAAAAGACCCCAGCGAGTTCGCCTCCACCACCGATGACGGCAGCCGATTCCACTCACCCATCACCCTCTGTGTGAAAAACTTACCCCCCGACATCTCCTCTGTACCTGCTCCCCAGCTCCTTAAATCTGTGTCCTCTCGTAGCGACCATTTCAGCCCTGGGAAATAGCCTCCGAGAATCCACCCTATCTATTCCTCTCAACATTTTATAAACCTCTATCAGGTCGCCTCTCAACCTTCGCCTCTCCAGGGAGAAGAGTCCCAGCTCCCTCAACCTATCCTCATAAGGCATGCCTCCCAGTCCAGGCAACGTGCTTGTAAAACATTGCAACCCGCCAGCTCAAAGTGGAAGAGGACCCCCAAGAAAAGTGCGTATATCGACACGCTCACCTGATGAAGGAGCAGCGCTCCGAAAGCTCGTGATTCTGTTAGGATGGGGATAGGAGTTGGAGCTCGGACGCTGTTGTCCTTGCTGGAGGGGTAGGGGTATTATGCGGAGAGCGGTAACCGTGACCAAATCAAAGCAATAAACTGAACACAGCAGACACGACTGAGCTAACATGTGGGAAACTGCTGAACATAATGGTCTCTGGGGGACCAGTAATCACTTCCTCGAAAGCGCTAATATTCTATCTGTTGCAATCGAGGCTTAGCGATGATTTGTTTCCCTTTGTGTTGCTTGTTTTATAAAAAGGTTCTGACGGCTTGTCAAAGTGAAACGACAGCTGATTCAGTGCAATTTAAATTGAAAGACCATAATCTCCTCAGAGTTAACGACAGATAAGCAAATGGGATCCGGGGAGAGTTCCCCTGGTGTCTCCGACTCAAAGACAGAATGTCAAACAAAATCCCAGTGCTCCTCACTGATACCGCAGGACATCGCACAGGACTTCTCAGCCAATACAAATGCCGGATCTGGCAGATGGAGCATAACGTTGGCAAGTGTGAGGTTATCCACTTTGGAAGAAATAATAGTAAAGTGGAATATTATTTAAAGGGTGAAAAATTGCAGCAGGCGACGGTGCAGAGGGACCTGGGGGTCCTTGTGCACGAGTCGCAAAAACCCAGCTTGCAGGTGCAGCAGGTGGTCAGGAAGGCGAATGGGATGCTGGCCTTCATAGCGAAGGGGATTGAATATAAAAGTAGGGAGGTCTTGCTGCAGCTGTTTAGGGCATTGGTGAGGCCGCAGCTGGAGTACTGTGTGCAGTTTTGGTCCCTTTATTTGTGAAAGGATATATTGGTCTTAGAGGGAGTGCAGAGAAGGTTCACCAGGCTGATACCGGAGATGAGGGGGTTAGCTTATGAAGAGAGATTAAATAGATTGGGCCTCTACTCATTGGAGTTTAGAAGGATGAGGGGGGTTCTTATAGAGACGTATAAGATAATGAAAGGGATTGATAGGGTAGAGGTAGAGAGATTCTTCCCGCTCAGAAAGGATAGCAGGACTAGAGGGCACAGCCTCAAGATAAGGGGGGGGGGGGGGGGGCGGTTTAGAACAGAGTTGAGGAGGAATTTCCTCACTCAAAGGATGGTGAATCTCTGGAATTCTCTGCCTGTTGAAGTGGTGGAGGCTGCCTCGCTGAATATATTTAAGTCACGGGTAGATAGGTTTTTGATAAGAGAGGGGATTAAGGGATATGGGGAGAAAGCGGGAAAGTGGAACTTATCCACTTCAGATCAGCCATGATCTTATTGAATGGCGGGGCAGGCTCGAAGGGCTAGATGGCCTACTCCTGCTCCTATTTCTTAAGTTCCCTGCACGGTGGTTAGTATTGGGTTGGGCTGATAAATGGAAAGTAACATTCGCGCCACACAAGTGCCGAGCAATGACCACCACCAACAAAATGATGAGAGGTATTGATTGGGTGGATTCTCGGAGGCTATTTCCCAGGGCTGAAAAGGCTGCCACAAGAGGACACAGGTTTAAGGTGCTGGGGAGCAGGTACAGAGGAGATGTCAGGGGTAAGTTTTTCACTCAGAGGGTGGTGAGTGAGTGGAATCGGCTGCCGTCGGTGGTGGTGGAGGCGAACTCGCTGGGGTCTTTTAAAAGACCTCTGGATGAGTTCATGGGACTTAGTAGAATTGAGGGTTATAGGTAAGCTTAGTCAGTAGGGATATGATCAGCACCACTTGTGGGCCAAAGGGCCTGTTTGTGCTATAGTTTTTCTATGTTTCTATGAAACAGAATCAAACCATCTTCTCAGGACATTCAAGGGGATTATCATTGCTGATTCCCCACTGTCAACAACTTGGGGAACTGTTGCCTTTTTATGGCGATCACTCATAAGGAATTGGATAAACATGTTGTGGGTTTATTTACTTGTAGGCGGCACGGTAGCACAGTGGGTTAGCACTGCTGCTTCACAGTGCCAGGGACCCGGGTTCAATTCCTGGCTCGGGTCACTGTCTGTGCGGAGTCTACACGTTCTCCCCGTGTCTGCGTGGGTTTCCTCCGGGTACTCCGGTTTCCTCCCACAGTCTGAAAGATGGGCAGGTTAGGTGCGTTGGCCATGCTAAACTGCCCCTTAGTGTCAGGGGGATTAATGGGATATTACTGGGGAAGTGGCAGCACAATGGGAGACACAGGCTAATGTCCTGAGGACCTGGGTTCGAATTCCCCAACAGTAGATAGTGGAATTTAAACTTGATAAAACATCTGGAGTTAAAAGTCTAATGATGACCATAAAACTACCATCGATTGTTGTAAAAACCCATCTGGTTCACTAATGTTCTTTAGGGAAGGAAATCTGCCATCCTTATCTGATCCACTTCAGATCAGCCATGATCTTATTGAATGGCGGGGCAGGCTCGAAGGGCTAGATGGCCTCCTCCTGCTCCTATTTCTTATGTTCTTATGTCTGGCCTACATGTGACTCCAGAGCAATGTGGTTGACTCTCAAATGGCCAAATGAGACACTCAGTTGTATTCAACTGTTAAGGAAAAAGCAAAAAGAATCTCCCACCATCGACCTTGGAACCAGAAAGGCAAAACCAGCAATGTCAAGCCTACGAAAGTCCTGACTAACACCTTGGCTGGAATTTTACTGTCCCACCCAGCACGGGAATTAGAGCGGGTGAGGGAATGACCCCATGGAAAGATCCATTCATCTCGGGTAGGGTTTCGGGACGAAAGACCATAAAACGTGATTCTGATTCAATTTATTGTTGTCATGTGTATTAGTGTACAGTGAAGTATATTTCACTGTGTTGTTTCTTGTGCGCTATACACACAAAGCATACCATTCATAGAGAAGGAAAGGAGGGAGTGCAGAACGTAGTGTGACAGTCATAGCGAGGGTGTAGAGAAAGATCAACTCAATGCGAGGCAGATCCATTCAAAAGTCTGCTAGCAGCAGGGAAGAAGCTGCTCTTGAGTCAGTCTGTCCTTAGACTTTTGTATCTTTTTCCCCACTGAAGAAGGTGGAAGAGAGAATGTCTGGGGTGCGTAAGTTCCTTGATTATGCTGGCTGCTTTCGAAAGATGTAAATGAGCTGGGGACTTTTGGAGGTTTATGAGCTTGTTAACTGGAATGAGTGGGTGTCTAATGAGGAAAGGTGAGCCTTGTTTCCATGGGAGTTTAGACGAGGGAGGAATGATATGATTGAAGTCTATAAGATCCTGAATGGTATTCAGAAGGTGGGCATGGAAAGGATGTTGCCTCTTGTGGGTGAGCCCAGAACCCTGGGGTAGCGTTTTAAAATTATGGGTAGCCCTAATTGGACAGAGATGAGGAGAAATTTTCTTTCAAAGGGTTGTGTGACTTTGGAACTCGGTCTCAGAAAGTGAATGCAGAGCCGTTCAGGGTCATTGAATATTTTTAAGGCGCAGATAGATAAATTCTTGTTAGGGGAGGGAACTGAAAGTTATTGGTGGGATGGAGGGATGCGGTAGAAGGGAATGAGGAACTCAACACAAACAGATCAGCCATGGTCTTATTGAATGGGAAAGCAGGCTTGAGGGGCCAAATGGCCTACTTTGTATGTTCATATGTTTGACCCTTCGGGAAGTCAGGGGTTTAGGATTGGTGGAGGGGAAGGCTTGCCGTGGAGAGTTGGACGTTTGTTACGTATACAAGTGAGAAGGAAAGTCAGGTGGAGTTCAAGAAGGTGGCGCAGTGGTTAGCACTCAAAGCGCTAAGAATCGGTTCGGTTCCCATCTTGGGTCACTGTCTACATGTTCTCCCCGTATCTACGTGGCTTTTCTCCGGGTGCTCCGGTTTCTTCCCACAGTCCGAAGGATGTGCTGGTGAGGTGCGTTGGCCATACTAAGTTGGCCCTTAGTGTCGGGGGACTAGCTAGGGTAAATGGATGGGGTGGGAATAGGGCTTGAGTGGGATAGTGCCGGCTCAATGGGCCGAATAGCCTCCTTCTGCACTGTAGGGATACTAGGAGAAAAAAAAAGCAGCAGCTCACATAGCCCCGCCGGTGCTGACAGGTATCTCATTGCCCCTTCCCCCTCCCCTGTGACCCTGACTGACCTGTAATAAAAAAAATCACATCCTCCGACGCTTTTGCTGAGAGGTTACTTGCTGCCCTTCTCTCTTTCCAGTTTCCCCTCTCGCACGTCCTCCATCCCATTTTCTGGAGATTGCTGCAAATGTCTTGCATGCCTGACCTTTCCAGTTGATGGATTTTGATTTGTGGTCCTGCAGACAGCGATCCTGGCAGTGTGAGAGACAGAGCAATTATCTAGCAACAAAGGAGAGAGCGGCAGGCAGGAGCAGAAGAGGACTGGAGATTCTGTTTGACCTGAGATGTCTCAGAAACCGTCACTTACTTACGGGGTGAAAAACTGCAGCAGGCGACGGTGCAGAGGGACCTCGGGGTCCTTGTGCATGAGTCGCAAAAACCCAGCTTGCAGGTGCAGCAGGTGGTCAGGAAGGCGAATGGGATGCTGGCCTTCATAGCGAGGGGGATTGAATATAAAAGTAGGGAGGTCTTGCTGCAGCTGTACAGGGCATTGGTGAGGCCGCAGCTGGAGTACTGTGTGCAGTTTTGGGCGCCACACCTGCGCAAGGATATTTTGGCCCTGGAGGGAGTGCAGAGGAGGTTTACTCGGCTGATACCGGAGTTGAGGGGGTTGAGCTATGAGGAGAGGCTGAATGAACTAGGCTTGTACTCGTTAGAGTTTAGAAGAATGAGGGGAGATCTCATTGAGACGTATAAGATGATGAATGGGATGGATAGGATAGAGGTGGAGAGACTGTTCCCGCTCAAAAAAGACAGTAGGACTAGGGGGCACAGCCTCAAGATAAAGGGGGGGCGGTTTAGAACGGAGTTGAGGAGGAACTTCTTCACTCAAAGGGTGGTGAATCTCTGGAATTCTCTGCCCGTTGAAGTGGTGGAGGCTGCCTCGCTAAATATTTTTAAGACGCGGGTTGATGGGTTTTTGATAAGAGAGGGGATTAAGGGTTATGCGGAGAAGGCGGGAAGGTGGAACTGAGCCTCGACAGATCAGCCATGATCTTATTGAATGGCGGGGCAGGCTCGAAGGGCTAGATGGCCTACTCCTGCTCCTATTTCTTCTGTTCTTATATTCTTATGTAGAACTTAAATGTTGCAAAAAGACACGTGTGGTCGAAGCTTTTCATTTCACACTCAGCAGGACGAACACAAGCATTTCAAATTTCAAACAATTTGTGCTACAGGAAGAAAGGGTGCTGACTGGTTGGTTGTCAATTCGACGCTGAGGGGCTACTATGGAGAACGTCATGAGGAATTTGAATAATAAGGGTGGCACGGTGGCACAGTGGTTAGCGCCACTGCCTCACAGCGCCAGGGACTCAGGTTCAATTCCGGCCTCGGGTGGCTGTGTTTGTGGAGTTTGCACATTCTCCCTGGGTCTGCATGGGTGTACGCCATGTTGTCCGGTCTCCTCCCACACTCCAGAGATGTGGAGATTAGAACATAAGATCTAAGAGCAGGAGTAGGCCATCTGGCCCCTCGAGCCTGCTTCGCCATTCAATAAGATCACGGCTGATCTTTTTGTGGACTCAACTCCACTTACCCACCCGCTCACCATAACCCTAAATTCCTTCACTGTTCAAAAATATATCTATCCTTGCTTTATAAACATTCAATGAGGGAGCCTCAACTGGGCAGGGAATTCCAGATTCACAATCCTTTGTGTGAAGAAGTTCCTCCTCAACTCAGTCCTAAATCTGTTCCTCCTTATTTTGAGGCCATGCCCCCTAGTTCTGGTTTCACCCGCCAGTGGAAACGATCTCTCTGCTTCTATCGTATCTATTCCCTGCCCTTTCTATAAGATGCCCCCTCAATCTTCGAAATGGATTAGGTAGGTTGGCTGTGCTAAATTGCCCCTTAGTGTCGAAAGTGTGTAGATTAGATGGGTTGGCCATGCTAAATTGCTCCTTAGTGTCAAAAGATGTGTAGATTAGGCGGATTGGCCATACTAAATTGCCCCTTAGTGTCAAAAGTGTGTAGATTAGATGGGTTGGCCATGCTAAATTGCCCCTTAGTGTCAAAAGATGTGTAGATTAGGCGGATTGGCCATACTAAATTGCCCCTTAGTGTTGAAAAGTGTGTAGATGAGGGGGATTGGCCATGCTAAATTGCCCCTTAGTGTCGAAAGTGTGTAGATTAGATGGGTTGGCCATGCTAAATTGCCCCTTAGTGTCAAAAGATGTGTAGATTAGGCGGATTGGCCATACTAAATTGCCCCTTAGTGTCGAAAGTGTGTAGATTAGATGGGTTGGCCATGCTAAATTGCCCCTTAGTGTCAAAAGATGTGTAGATTAGGCGGATTGGCCATACTAAATTGCCCCTTAGTGTTGAAAAGTGTGTAGATGAGGGGGATTGGCCATGCTAAATTGCCCCTTAGTGTCGAAAAGTGTGTAGATTAGGTGGATTGGCCATGATACGTGTGTGGGGTTACAGGGATCGGGCAGAGGAGAAGGCTTGGGTGGGATATTCTTTCAGGGAGTTGATGTTGAGGGAGCTGATGGGCCAAATGGCCTCTTTCTGCACAGTATGGATTGTATGGTTAAGTACACTCTGTCAGGCTGCCACTGTGCAGCGGTTACACAAGTGGCCATTTCTGCTAACAGGATGCTGGGTGGGATTTTCCAGATAGAAACATAGAACATTACAGCACAGTACAGGCCCTTCAGCCCTCAATGTTGTGCCGAGCTATGTCCAATCCCAAGATCAAGCTATCCCATTCCCTATCATTCTGGAGTGCTCCATGTGCCTATCCAATAACCGCTTGAAAGTTCCTAAAGTGTCCGACTCCACTATCACAGCAGGCAGTCCATTCCACACCCCAACCACTCTCTGAGTAAAGAATCTACCTCGGACATCCCTCCTATATCTCCCACCATCAACCTTATAGTTACGCCCCCTAGTAACAGCTACATCCACCCAAGGATGTGCTGTCTCAAAGCCAGGAATTACCCCCCGAGCTCAATAGACCTTGACTTCTTGTCGCGTCTGCTGTGATTCCCACAGTGGGGGGGATGGGGCATTTTCAGCCACTGTCCTCATTCAGTTTCCATTGCTGGTGAAATGCCAGATACGTGGGCTGTACATCCCAGCAACTGGCTGTTCAGACCAAACAGTATCTGATAGGGCGATGGTCATGTCACTGAATGAGAATCTGGTCAATGCTCTGGAGACCCGGGTTCAAATCCCACCACTGCAGCTGGTGGAATTTAAATTTATCAATATGGAATCGAAGGCTAGCCTTAGTAATGGTGACCACAAAACTATCAACTATCTCTTTCAAGGAGTTAGCTCACCCTGCATCCGGTGAGATTTAACCTGACGCAACAATTTACCATGCGGTACCTTTGTCAAAAGGCCTTGCTAAAGTCCATGTAGACAACATCAACTGCCCTCATCTACCTTCTTGGTTCCCCCTTCAAAAAACTCAATCAAAATTGTGAGACATGATTTTCCACTCACAAAGCCATGCTGACTGTCCGTAATCAGTCTTTGCGTCTCTAAATGCCTGTAGATTGTGTCTCTCAGAATAATTCACCCATTAGAGTTGTTAGGCTCACTGGCCTATAGTTCCCAGGCTTTTCCTTACAACCCTTCTTGACCAGAGCTTCCCCTCTGCATTTTGCGCTCTGCGCCAGGATTTTGGATTAACCCTCTTAAGGTTTTCACCAATTCTGATCTCTATTCAATTTATTGATAGACCGCCCTAACACACTTCAAACATTAGGATTACTTTTATGAAACCCTTCTCTAGTATCCTCACCAATTGTTTTTTTCTCAGCTTTGTCCAGTGTCCCTGAACAGGATCCTGTTTGATTTTGCAGCTTCTTCTTTGTATCCTTTAACTCGGAACTCCAGACCTTGTGGAAAATTTTCTTCATTTCTCTAGTCTTTCACTATCCCTTTAGCTCTTTGGTATTGGCTATCTGAACAATTCCTCCCTGGTTACCCTTTCTGATGTACTTATAGAGTATCTTGAGATTTTCCCTATTTGACCAGCCAGAGCTTTCTCCAATCCCCTCTTTGCTTTCCTAATTATTTTCTTATGCCCCACCCTTCACTTTCTATACCTCACTAATGCCTCCACTGATTTGCTCTCCTTGCACTTTTTAAAAGCGTTACTTTTCCTTCTCATTATATCCTGAATATCTCTGGTCACCCATGGTTCTCTGGGCTTATTATTCCTATCTATCACCCTGGAAGGAACATACTGGGCTCACACCCTCCCCATTTCCTTGTTGAATGCCCTCCCCCTGCTCTTCTGTGGATGTTCCCATTAGTAGCTGTTCCCAGTCAACCTTGGCCAGAACCTGTCTTATTTTACTAAAATTCGCTCTTCCCCAATCCAAAATTGGGGTGGCATGGTAGCACAGTGGTTAGCGCTATGCTTCACAGCTCCAGGGTCCTGGGTTCAATTCCCGGCTCGGGTCACTGCCTGTGTGGAGTTTGCACATTCTCCTCGTATCTGCGTGGGTTTTCTCCAGGTGCTCCGGTTTCCTCCCACCGTCCAAAGATGTGCGGGTTAGGTTGATTGGCCATGCTAAGAAATTGCCCCTAGTGGTCCAGGGATGCATAGGTTAGAAGGATTAGTGTACAGGATTAATGTAGGGATATGGGGGTAGGGCCTCTTTCCATATGTAAGGTTCAATGAAAATCTTTTTTTGCAGCTTGTCGGTTTTCTTTTCCATAACAAGCTTGATTATACCACGTTGTGATCGCTATTACTAAGATGCTCCACCTCAACCACATGTCTGGTTTCATTCCCCATAATCAGGTCCAGAACAGCTCCTTCCCTTGTTGGACCTTCTACATATTGATTAAAAAAGTTCTCCTGTACATGTTTCAGTCCTCTGTACTTCCTAGGGTCCATTCCCTATAAAATAAGGAGCAACATTCCAGTGCAGCACTCCCTTAGCAGTGAAGTGCCAGTCTAGGTGTTTGTCTCCAGAGTGAGACTTGAACCTGCAGAATCTTTTCACTGAGAGGTCAGAGTGTTACCCACCGAGCCAAGACTGACACAACAGCAGGTGTTTGAAAGTCACTTTTCTTGAAGGAGTCCTCAGTCAGCTAACTCTCCACTCACCACAGAATGTAATTTATTCCACAATCACACTGCGTGTCTTAATGTGTTGTTCCTAACAGCATTGCGCATTATTAGAAGAGGAATTAGCACTAATTGCACTCATATTAACTCTTCGCAGCTCTTACGAAAGGCCATCATAGAATCCCCACAGTGCAGAGGCAGGCCATTCGGCTCATTGAGTCTGCACCAACTCTCACATGGAGCATCCCTTCCAGACCTGATCCTCGTGACCCCATCCATTAAACCTACTAAACTCCCCCTACACATTTTTCCACAATAAGGGGCAATTTAGCATGCCCAATCCATCTAATCCACACATCTTTGGACGCTAAGGGGCAATTTAGCATGCCCAATCCATCTAATCCACACATCTTTGGACACTAACGGACAATTTAGCATGGCCAATCCACCTAACCTGCACAGCTTTGGACACTAAGGTGCAATTTAGCATGGCCAATCCACCTAACCTGCACATCTTTGGACACTAAGGGACAATTTAGCATGGCCAATCCACCTAACCTGCACAGCTTTGGGCACTAAGGGACAATTTAGCATGGCCAATTCACCTAACCTACACATCTTTGGACACAAAGGGACAATTTAGCATGGCCAATCCACCTAACCAGCACATCTTTGGATACTAAGGGGCAATTTAGCATGGCCAATCCACCTAACCTGCACATCTTTGGACACTAAAGTGCAATTTAGCATGGCCAATCCACCTAACCTGCTCATCTTTGGACACTAAGGGACAAGTTAGCATGGCCAATCCACCTAACCTGCACATCTTTGGACACTAAAGTGCAATTTAGCATGGCCAATCCACCTAACCTGCTCATCTTTGGACACTAAGGGACAATTTAGCATGGCCAATCCACCTAACCAGCACATCTTTGGATACTAAGGGGCAATTTAGCATGGCCAATCCACCTAACCTGCACATCTTTGGACACTAAAGTGCAATTTAGCATGGCCAATCCACCTAACCTGCTCATCTTTGGACACTAAGGGACAATTTAGCATGGCCAATCCACCTAACCAGCACATCTTTGGACCCTAAGGGACAATTTAGCATGGCCAATCCACCTAACCAGCACATCTTTGGACCCTAAGGGACAATTTAGCATGGCCAATCCACCTAACCTGCACATCTTTGGACACTAAAGGACAATTTAGCATGGCCAATCCACCTAACCAGCACATCTTTGGATACAAAGGGACAATTTAGCATGGCCAATCCACCTAACCAGCACATCTTTGGACCCTAAGGGACAATTTAGCATGGCCAATCCACCTAACCTGCACATCATTGGACACTAAAGGACAATTTAGCATGGCCAATCCACCTAACCTGCACATCATTGGACACTAAAGGACAATTTAGCATGGCCAATCCACCAGCCCGCACATCTTTGGACTGTGGGAGGAAACTATGCCACCGTGCTGTCCCATTTTTCAGTCTCTGGGGGAATGCAGAGTTTATGTGTCGACTCTGGTCATTTCATTTAGCTGTAAGAGGATGTCAGGGTGCTTTACACAACCTCAGGCTCCTCCAAATCCATTCCAATGAAGTCTGGTCACTCTGTAAGAGTTTGGTTTTGGAGGCACTAAAAGACGGTCAAAGTCATAGAGTCCCTACAGTGCAGAAGGAAGCCATTCAACCCATCGATGCTGCACTGACTCTCTTTGACTGGACATCTTACCCAGGGCCTTTTCCCACCATTGCCCCATAACCCCACACAATTACCATGGCTAATCCACCTAGTTTACACATCTTTGGACACTGAGGGGCAATTTTAGCATGGCCAACGCACCTAACCCGTACATCTTTCTGTGGGACTGTGGGAGGAAACCGGAGCACTCGGAGGAAACCCACGCAGACATGGGGAGAACGTGCTGACTCCACACAGACAGTGGCCCAAGGCTGGAATCGAACCCGGGTCCCTTTTGTTGTGAGGCAGCAGTGCCACCATGCCATCCTAGATGTGATTTTAAAGCCGTTATTAAGAAGTGTAATACAATATACCAGTTGAATAGACAAGTTTGCATGGTGGCACACGCTGGATCTGGGGTCACATGTAGGCCAGACCGGGTAAGGACGGCAGACTTCCTTCCCTAAAGGACATTTGTGAACCAGATGAGTTTTTCTGACAATCGACAATGGTTTCATAATCATCAGATATTCCAGAATTCAGGGAGAGAGAGCTATTATTAAAATTTTCAATGAATTTCTTACGATTCTTATTAGATAATTCTACACTGGTGTGGTGTAGTAGAGACGAGAACTCAAGGGCACAACCTCAGGCTAAAGGGACAATCCTTTAAAACAGAGATGAGGAGGAATTTCTTCAGCCAGAGAGTGGTGAATCTGTGGAACTCTTTGCTGCAGAAGGCTGTGGAGGCCGGGTCATTGAGTGTCTTTAAGACAGAGATAGATAGGTTCTTGATTAATAAGGAGATCAGGGGTTACATAGAGCATAGAACACTACAGCACAAACAGGCCCTTCGGCCCACAAGTTGCGCCGATCATATCCCTACCTACCAGGCCTATCTATAATTCTCTATCCCATTAATTCCCATATACTCATCCAGAAGTCTCTTAAAAGACCCCAGCGAGTTCGCCTCCACCACCACCGACGGCAGCCGATTCCACTCACTCACCACCCTCTGAGTGAAAAACGTACCCCTGACATCTCCTCTGTACCTGCTCCCCAGCACCTTAAACCTGTGTCCTCTCGTAGCGACCATTTCAGCCCTGGGAAATAGCCTCTGAGAATCCACCCTATCTATTCCTCTCAACATTTTATAAACCTCTATCAGGTCGCCTCTCAACCTTCGTCTCTCCAGGGAGAAGAGACCGAGCTCCCTCAACCTATCTTCATAAGGCATGCCTCCCAATCCAGGCAACATCCTTGTAAATCTCCTAATGGGGTTATGGGGGGAGGGATGAGAAAAGTATCAGCCATGATTGAATGGCAGAGCAGACTTGATGGGTCGAGTGGTCTAATTGTGTTCATATATCTTGTGGCCTTATGGTAGTAAAATAACACAGCCAATGATTGTATCTTTGAATTGTTTACGGGATCTGATTATTTGTTTAAT
Source organism: Prionace glauca (assembly GCA_037974335.1). Lineage (NCBI taxonomy): Eukaryota > Metazoa > Chordata > Chondrichthyes > Carcharhiniformes > Carcharhinidae > Prionace > Prionace glauca. The sequence goes on from CM075722.1 coordinate 13,069,816, forward strand.
TTTTATTCATTTGTGGGACGTGGGTGTCGCTGGCTGGGCCAGCATTTATTGCCCTTCCCTAGTTGCCCCTTGAGAAGGTGGTGGTGAGCTGCCTTCTTGAATCGCTGCAGTCCGTGTTGTGTGGGTTGACCCACAGTAAGAAGTCTCACAACACCAGGTTACAGTCCAACAGGTTTATTTGTAGCAAATGCCACTAGCTTTCGGAACCAGCTGTCCCTTCATCAGGTGGGTGGGTGTAACCCCCACAACTTGCCTAGACTTGCAATATCCCACCAAGTGTCCTGTCTGGAAACAATGGGCATCTTTTAAACCTGTGCTTAATGCTCTCGCCAATCACGTTGTCTTCATGATGCAACTGTACACATCTCTGGTGCGGCCGCACTTGGAGTTTTGTGTGCAGTTCTGGTCCCCACATTACAGGAAGGATGTAGAGGCTTTGGAGAGGGTGCAGAGGAGGTTTACCAGGATGTTGCCTGGTATGGAGGGGAGATCCTATGAGGAGAGATTGAGAGATTTGGGGTTGTTTTCGCTGGAAAGAAGGCGGCTAAGAGGGGATCTCATTGAGACATATAAGATGATTAGAGGTTTAGACAGGGTAGATAGTGATAGCCTTTTTCCTAGGATGGAGAAAGCTAACACGAGGGGGCACGATTTTAAATTAAGGGGGGGTAGTTATAGGACAGATGTCAGGGGTAGGTTCTTTACCCAGAGGGTGGTGAGGGACTGGAATGCCCTGCCAGCTGCAGTTGTAAATGCACCTAGTTTGGGGGCGTTTAAAAGATCTGTGGATAGGTTTATGGATGAAAAGGGATTGGTTTAGGCTAGTGGGTCATTGTTTTGTAACTGGTCGGCGCAACATCGTGGGCCGAAGGGCCTGTTCTGCGCTGTAATGTTCTATGTTCTATGTTAAGGCTTCGTTAGCTGTAAAGACTCACATTCCAATCATTATTCATGTAAATTGGGTTTGTGTCTTTATATACCCTGTTTGTGATCAGAACTCCCACCCACCTGACAAAGGGACAGCCAGTTCCAAATGCTAGTAAATGTTTGCTGTACTCTATCTATAGCAAGGACATCCTTTCTTAGATAAGAATGTCCCTGCTGCACCACACCAGGAAGGATATAAATAAGGTTGAAAGAGTGCAGAGAAGGTTCACAAGGATGTTGCCGGGACTTGAGAAGCTGAGTTACAGAGAGAGATTGAATGGGTTAGGACTTTATTCCCTGGAGCGTAGAAGAATGAGGGGAGATTTGATAGAGGTGTATAAGATTTTGATGGGTATAGATAGAGTGAATGCAAGCAGCCTCAACCACAATGCAGTTTTCCTGCACTATCGCCATAATCCAACGCCCTGTACAATTGCAGCAAAACATCCCTATCCCTACACTCAAATCCTGCAGAGAAGTCATTCCTTGCATTACGCTGAACGATCCGGCTCTCATTTTAAGGTCCATTGTTATTGAATTCCAGAGAGAAGAAAAAGAAATTACCCTATTAAAGATTTTACACATAAGAGCTTTTCTGATGCTGTCACCTCGCTGTGTAAGTGCAGTGCGAACTCACTCACAGGCCAAGCGAGGAAAAACTGCAGGAGACACAATGGTACTTTGAAAGCTTCGGGGAAAATCAGACAAGTACAGATATTGAATAGCTGATCTTGGCCAGGCTAACGCAAGTGGGTACTGATTGAACACTAGTAATTAACTCCCCGTAGAGTCTGAAATTACACCTTTTATTGTCTGCGGTTGATTTTAATAGCCACGGAGCTTTAATCTTCCCGAAATGTTTGTCCGTGTGGGCTGTTGCAAATTGCAAAATGCTTTAACTCAAATGAAGGTGTATTTTTCCCTGCCCTGCGTTTTATGGAGGTGTCAGCAACAGGTTGACTCAAACAACTTTTATTCGACATTAACTGCCTTCTTCAGCAGTCCAGGCTTCGATTAGGGTGGTGGATTTGTGTGACTCGCTGCTCCAGGGGCACGGTGCAGTCTGAATCATTGAATGGTTTCAAGATAGACAGACTTGTAATAAAAAATGGACAAAGGGATTTGGGGAACAGGTTAGCACTACTGCCTCACAGCACCGGAGACCCGGCTTCGATTCCTGGCTTGGGTCACTATTGTTACACCACGTGGCATCGATCAGCTAAATAGTTCTCCCCATGTCTGTGTGGATTTCCTCTGGTTTCCTCCCTCATGCCAAAGATGTGCAGGTTAGGTGGATTGGTCATGCTAAATTGCTCCTTATTGTCCAAAGATGTGCAGGTTCGATGGATTTTCCATGCTCAATTGTCCCTTAGTGTCCAAAGATGTGTAGGTTAGGTGGATTGGCTGTGCTAAATTGTCCCTTAGTGTCCAAAGATGTGTAGGTTAGGTGGATTGACCATGCTAAATTGTCCCTTAGTGTCCAAAGATGTGCTGGTTAGGTGGATTGACCATGCTAAATTGCCCCTTAGTGTCCAAAGATGTGTAGGTTAGGTGGATTGACCATGCTAAATTGTCCCTTAGTGTCCAAAGATGTGCGGGTTAGGTGGATTGACCATGCTAAATTGCCCCTTAGTGTCCAAAGAGGTGCAGGTTAGGTGAAGTGGCCATGCTAAATTTGTGGAGTTACATGGATAGGGTATGGGAGAGAGACTGGGTTAGATATGCTGAGTTAATGCAGACTCAATGGGCTGAATGGCCTCCTTCTGCACTGTGGGGATTCTATATGAATAAATCTTTGAACTGGGTATTTTGCCACTTTTGGTAGCCACCTCCAGAGATTAAATAGATTATTTATACTGTTTTGTTGTTTTAAAAAGGCTCAAAAAGTAATCTGGGAAATTATAGGCCGGTAAGTTTGACGTCAGTAAAAGCTAAATTATTGAAAGGAGCACTGAGTGAGATAGGATCTACAAATAGTTGGATGGACAGGAACTTATTAGGGAGAGTCAACATGGCTTTGTGCGTGATAGGTCATGTTTGATCAATCTATTAGAGCTTTTCGAGAAGGTTACCAGGAAAGTGGATGAAGGGAAGGCGGTGGATGTTGTCTACATGGATTTTAGCAAAGCCTTTGATAAGGTTCCACGTGGGAGGTTAGTTAGGAAGGTTCAGTCGCTAGGTATACATGGAGAGGAAGTAAGTTGGATTAGACATTGGCTCAATGGAAGAAGCCAGAGAGTGGTAGTGGAGGATTGCTTCTCTGAGTGGAGGCCTGTGACTGGTGGTGTGCTGCAGGGATCAGTGTTGGGTCCATTATTGTTTACCATCTATATCAATGATCTGGATGATAATGTGGTAAATTGGATCAGCAAGTTTGCTGATGATACAAAGATTGGAGGTGTAGTGGACAGTGAGGAAGGTTTTCAAAGCTCGCGGAGGGATTTGGACCAGCTAGAAAAATGGGCTGAAAAATGGTAGATGGAGTTTAATGCAGACAAGTGTGAGGGATTGTCCTTTGGAAGGACAAACCAGGGTAGAACATATGAGGTAAATGGCAGGACACTGAAGAGTGCAGTAGAACAGAGGGATTTGGAAATACAGATACATAATTCCCTAAAAGTGGTGTCACAGGTAGATAGGGTCGTACAGAGTGCTTTTGGAACATTGGCCTTTATAAATCAAAGTTTTGAGTATAAGAGTTGGAATGTTATAGTGAGGTTGTATAAGACAGAGGTGAGGCCAAATTTAGAGTATTGTGCGCAGTTTTGATCACCTAATTACAGGAAGGTTATTAATAAGGTTGAAAGAGTGGGTGGCACAGTAAAACAGTGGGTTAGCACTGCTGATTCACAGCTCCAGGGCCCTGGGTTTGATTCTCAGCTCAGGTCACTGTCTGTGTGGAGTTTGCACATTCTCCTCGTGTCTGCATGGGTTTCCTCCGGGTGCTCCGGTTTCCTCTCACAATCCAAAGATGTGCAGGTTCAGTTGATTGGCTATGCTAAGAAATTGCTCCTTAGTGTCCAGGGATGTGTAGGTTAGAGGGATTAGTGGGTACAATATGTACGGATGTGGGGTTAGGACCTGGGTGGGATTGTGTTCAGTGCAGACTCAATGGGCTGAAGGGCCTCTTTCTGCACTGTAGGGTTCTATGTTCTATGAGTGCAGAGAAGGTTCACAAGGATGTTGCCGGGACTTGAGAAGCTGAGTTACAGAGAGATTGAATGGGTTAGGACTTTATTCCCTGGAGCATAGAAGAATGAGGGGAGATTTGATAGGGGTGTATAAGATTTTGATGGGAATAGATAGAGTGAATGCAAGCAGGCTTTTTCCACTGAGGCTAGGGGAGAAAAGAACTAGAGGGTTAAGGGTGAAGGGGGAAAAGTTTAAAGGGAATATTAGGGGGGGGCTTCTTCACGCAGAGAGTGGTGGGAGTGTGGAATGAGCTGCCGCATAAGGTGGTAAATGCGGGGTCACTTTTAACATTTAAGAAAATCTTGGACGGGTTCATGAATGAGGGGGGTGTGGAGGGATATGGTCCAAGTGCAGGTCAGTGGGACTAGGCAAAAAATGGTTCGGCACAGACAAGAAGGGCCAAAAGGCCTGTTTCTGAGCTGTAATGTTCTATGGTTCTATTATTCCCGTTCGAATATTCCCAGTGATCAATATCAGGTAAATTCCCGTTGACGGTGAGCTGGTGTAGAGAGACGGTGGGCCCCATTGATTGCTTTTGCTTGATCTTGTCATTTGACATGACCTCTTTAAATCTTCCCGTTCTTTCCCCTGCATGAGCTGGCTGGAAAGGTTATATTTAATTATTTTCAGCTGCTGACTGCTCTCCTCACTCTCTCAACGAGACGTTTGTGGCGATTTCTCCTTGTGTCTAACTGGGCCAGCTGGATGCATCAAATGATCGCCGCTCTCTCTCAGTGAGATTCCAGCTTTGCAATAAACACGGCCATCACCAGTAAAGATGGAGCCCCATTCGTCACTGTCTATACTCTCTGGAATTTCAAAGAATGAGGGGAGATCAGATTGAGGTATACAAGATGGTAAAAGGTATGGATAAAGTAGACATGGAGTGGATGTTTCCTCTTGTGGGACATTCTAGGACGGAAGGTCTCAGTCTCAGGATAAGGGGTTAGCAAATTTAAAACAGAGTTGAGGAGAAACTATTTCTCCCAAAGGGTTGTGAATCTGTGGAAATTCGCTACCCCAAAGTGCAGTGGGTGCTGGGACAGTGAGTAAATTTAAGGAGGAGTTAGACAGATTTTTAATTGGGAATGGGTTGAAGGGTCATGGGGAGAAGGCAGGAAAATGGGGATGAGGAGCACATCATACATGATCGAATGGTGGAACGGACCCGATGGGCTGAATGGCCTAATTCTGCTCCTTCTTAAGTTATGATCAAGCTGCATCCTTATAGAACATTCCAGCGCAGTACAGGCCCTTCGGCCCTCGATGTTGTGCCGACCAGTGGAACCAATCTAATGACCCTCTAACCTAAACTATTCCAATGTTATCCATATGCCTATCCACTGACCATTTGAACGCCCTTAAAGTTGGCAAGTCCACAACTGCTGCAGGCAGGGCATTCCACGCCCTTACTACCCTCTGAGTAAAGAACCTACCTCTGACATCCGTCCTATAACTACCACCCCTTAGTTTAAAGCTATGTCCCCTCGTGTTAGCCATCACCATCCGAGGAAAAAGGCTCTCACTGTCCACCCTATCTAACCCTCTGATCATCTTGTATGCCTCAATTAGGTCACCTCTTAACCTTCTTCTCTCTAATGAAAACAACCTCAAGTCCCTCAGCCTTTCCTCATAAGACCTTCCCACCATACCAGGCAACATCCTTATCCCTCTACTGAAAGTGATTGGCATAAAGACAGGTCCTCTACTCATCCCTCCATATCCTTGTGGCACTCTCCTCTTCAGTTACACGGAGGAGCCTCTCGTTTATAAGGCAGCGGTGACATTGTGGTGCTGTTACTGGGTTAGCAATCCAGAGACCCAGCATAATGCTCTGGGGAGTTGGGTTCGAATCCCACCTCAGCAATCCATCTTGAAAATTAATAATGACCATGAGACATTTGTCGAAAAAACCCATCTGGCGCGTGAATGGTGAATCCACCCAACCTGCACATCTTTGGACTGTGGGAGGCAACTGGAACACTCAGAGGAAACCCACACAGACACTGGGAGAATGTGCAAACTTCACACAGACAGTGACCCAAGCCGGGAATCGAATCCGGGTCTCTGGCGCTGTGAGGCAGCAGTGCTAACCACCGTGCCACCGGGCTGTCCTGAGTGATAAAGGATGGGTTGGTGCACTGAAGGTGTTTTTAACTTGTGCGTGAAATTATCAGATGGTCACTAATAAATCCAACAGGAATTCGGGAGAAACCTCTATCCCAAGAGGGTTAGAGTGTGGAACTCACCGATATTTGAGGAAAATAGCACAGACGCATTGAGAGGAAAATTGGATAAAGATATGAGGGAGAATGAAACGGATACAGTGAGTTGAAATAGAGATGGTCGAAGCAGCATAAACCTGGACTCAGGCTGGTTAGACCGAACATCCTCACTGAAAACACTGACCTGACCCGCGGCTGGGATTCTCCAGTCCACCTGCAGTGAATGGAATTTTGGCTGAGTGCTAAACTTTCTGTTCTCACTGGCAACGGTGGGGTGTACGGATGAGATCGGAGAATCCCAACCCCTATTTCTGTGCCGGAAGCTTCGTTTCAGGGTGGCACAGTGGCACAGTGGTTGGCACTGCTGCCTCATAGCACCAGGGACTCCGGTTCGATTCTGGCCTCGGGTCACTGTCTGTGTGGAGTTTTCACATTCTCCCTGTGTCTACGAGTGTTTCCTCTGGATGCTCCAGTTTCCTCCCACAGTCCAAAGATGTGTGGGTGAAGTGGATTGGCCATGCTAAATTGTCCCTTAGTGTCCCAAAGATGTGCAGGTTAGGTGGATTGGCCATGCTAAATTGTCCGTTGGTGTCCCAAAGATGTGCAGGTTAGGTGGATTGGCCATGCTAAATTGTCCGTTGGTGTCCCAAAGATGTGCAGGTTAGGTGGATTGGCCATGCTAAATTGTCCCTTGGTGTCCCAAAGATGTGTGGGTTAGGTGGATTGGCCATGCTAAATTGTCCCTTAGTGTCCCAAAGATGTGTGGGTTAGGTGGATTGACCATGCTAAATTGCCCCTTGGTGTCCCAAAGATGTGCAGGTTAGGTGGATTGGCCATGCTAAATTGCCCCTTGGTGTCCCAAAGATGTGTGGGTTAGGTGGATTGGCCATGCTAAATTGCCCCTTGGTGTCCCAAAGATGTGTGGGTTAGGTGGATTGACCATGCTAAATTGCCCCTTGGTGTCCCAAAGATGTGCAGGTTAGGTGGATTGGCCATGCTAAATTGTCCCTTGGTGTCCCAAAGATGTGCAGGTTAGGTGGATTGGCCATGCTAAATTGTCCCTTGGTGTCCCAAAGATGTTCAGGTTAGGTGGATTGGCCATGCTAAATTGCCCCTTAGTGTCCAAAGATGTGTAGGTTAGGTGGATTGACCATGCTAAATTGTCCGTTGGTGTCCCAAAGATGTGCAGGTTAGGTGGATTGGCCATGCTAAATTGTCCCTTGATGTCCCAAAGATGTGCAGGTTAGGTGGATTGGCCATGCTAAATTGTCCCTTGGTGTCCCAAAGATGTGTGGGTTAGGTGGATTGACCATGCTAAATTGTCCATTGGTGTCCCAAAGATGTGCAGGTTAGGTGGATTGGCCATGCTAAATTGTCCCTTGGTGTCCCAAAGATGTGCAGGTTAGGTGGATTGGCCATGCTAAATTGTCCCTTGGTGTCCCAAAGATGTGTGGGTTAGGTGGATTGGCCATGCTAAATTGCCCCTTGGTGTCCCAAAGATGTGTAGGTTAGGTGGATTGACCATGCTAAATTGCCCCTTGGTGTCCCAAAGATGTGTGGGTTAGGTGGATTGGCCATGCTAAATTGCCCCTTGGTGTCCCAAAGATGTGCAGGTTAGGTGGATTGGCCATGCTAAATTGCCCCTTGGTGTCCCAAAGATGTGTGGGTTAGGTGGATTGACCATGCTAAATTGTCCCTTAGTGTCAAAGAGACTAACAGGGTAAAAAAGTGGAGTTACTTTGATAGGACCTGGTTGGGATTGTTGTCAGTAAAGACTCGATGGGTCGAGTGGCCTCCTTCCACACTGTAAGATTCTATGATTCTATAATCCATCCATAAAAAAGCTGCAACATTGAAAACCGGTTGTCCCAGTGACTGGATTTTAAGTTGGCTAGTATCCAGGCAGGATTGTATGCGACATGTTTAGTTCTAGCTAAAGCCATCATCTTCTCTGAATAAGGAGGTCACGAACCTCTTGATTTGAAATGTTACTATGCAGCTTCTGTATTCATGGAGGATTAAATTTGATGGCGTGTTTGCGGGTTCCCACAGCATGGGAACATCCCGTCTAATATTTCTCACAGTTTCTCGAGTTAACAGACTGATAGTCCCATTGCGGTATCTTTTCAGATTGACACCATTTGTGTGTGAATCCTTAATGAACTCCTGATAAATATCTCCGCGAATTTATTTTTAACACTTGCAGTTGAATACAAAAATGGTTCGGAAAAACCCAGCAAGTATTTTGTTCAATAATACATATGATTCTTATCACAACCGAATCCTTTGATTTGATTTAGTTGATTTTGATTTATTATTGTCACGTGTGTAAGTGTGCAGTGAAAAGTATTGTTCCTTGTGTGCTACACAGACAGAGCATATCATTCATAGAGTACATAAGGGAAAGGAGAGAGTGCAGGATGTAGTGTTACAGTCATAGCTAGATAGAACATAGAACCCTAGAACATAGAACCCTACAGTGCAGAAACAGGCCCTTCGGCCATCGAGTCTGCACTGAACACAATCCCACCCAGACCCTTTCCCCATATCCCTGCTAATCCCTCTAACCTACACATCCCAGGACACTAAGGGGCAATTTTTAGCATAGCCAATGAACCTAACCCGCACATCTTTGGACTGTGGGAGGAAACCGGAGCACCCGGAGAAAACCCACGCAGACACGAGGAGAATGTGCAAACTCCACACAGGCAGTGACCCGAGCCGGGAATCGAACCCAGGACCCTGTGAAGCAGCAGTGCTAACCACTGTGCTACCAATGTAGAGAAAGATCAACTTAATGCGAGGTAGGTCCATTCAAAAGTCTGACGGCAGCAGGGAAGAAGCTGTTCTTGAGTCAGTCGGTACGTGACCTCAGACTTTTGTATCTTTTTCCTGACGGAAGAAGGTGGAAGAGAGAATGTCTGGGGTGCGTAGAGGTCCTTAATTATGCCGGCTGCTTTGCCAAGTCAGCGGTAAGTGTAGACGGAGTCAATGGATGGGACGCTGGCTTCTTGCAGTCTTGGGCAGAGTGGGAGCCATTCCAAGCTGTGGTACAACCAGAAAGAGTGCTTTCTATGTCGCTTCTGTAAAAGTTGGTGACCTCTCAGGTTTCCTGCCCAACATTTGCCACTCAATTGACATCAGCCTCCACCAACAGGCCACTTTGAGTTCAGTGTCAGCAGCTCAGTGACATGAAGGGTAACCTGGGAAGAATTGCCAGAGGTCAGAGGGCCATGGAGCCAACAGGAAGAGCAACAAGACACCTGGGGTCAAGCAGATAGCAGCAGTGGCACTAAACCCCGGCATGAACCATCACAGAGGAACTCATGGAGCTTTTCAACAAAACCTGAGCTGTGGAGGAGGATCCAGGTGACTGGAGGCATGGGGTAATTGTCAAGCTGCCATGGAGCGAAGAACCAGTGATATGGGCAATTTGGGTAGAACATAGAACATAGAACATTACAGCACAAACAGGCCCTTCGGCCCTCGAGTTGTGCCGATCACATCAACCCCACCAATCTATAGACCTATCTATAACCCCCAATCCCATTAAACCCCATATACTCATCCAGAAGTCTTTTAAAAGACCCCAGCGAGTTCGCCTCCACCACCACTGACGGCAGCCGATTCCATTCACTCACCACCCTCTGAGTGAAAAACTTACCCCTAACATCACCTCTGTACTTCCCTCCCCGCACCTTAAATCTGTGTCCTCTCGTAGCGACCATTTCAACCCGGGGAAATAGCCTCTGAGAGTCCACCCTATCTATTCCTCTCAACATTTTATAAACCTCTATCAGGTCGCCTCTCAACCTTCGCCTCTCTAGGGAAAAGAGTCCCAGCTCCCTCAACCTATCTTCATAAGGCATGCCTCCCAGTCCAGGCAACATCCTTGTAAATCTCCTCTGCACCCTTTCAATAGCTTCTACGTCTTTCCTATAGTGAGGCGACCAGAACTGCGCACAATACTCCAAATGAGGCCTGATGAGGGTCCTGTAAAGTTGCAGCATTACCTCCCGACTCCTAAACTCAATCCCTCGATTAATGAAGGCCAGTACACCATACGCCTTCTTGACCACCTCCTCCACCTGCGAGGCCGATTTAAGAGTCCTGTGAACCCGGTAATTGACAAAGACGTCACAGACAAAAAGACAAATGGAATGTAAATGATGGTGATAAAGGCTGAGAATGGTGTAAATAGCATCCACCGGGAGGCAATGGCCTCGTGGTATTATCCCTAGACTATTAATCCAGGAACTCCACTAATGCTCGGAGGACCTGGGTTCAAATCCCACCACAACAGATGGTGGAGTTTGAATTCAATAAAAAACATCCGGAATTAAGAATCTACTGATAGTCAGAAGCTTTTTCCCAGAGTGGAAGAGTCAATGACTAGGGGGCACATATGTAAGGTACGAGGGACAAAGAGATGTGTGAGGCAGGTTTTTTACACAGAGGGTGGTGGGTGCCTGAACCTCGTTGCTGGGGGAGGTGGTGGAAACGGATATGATAGTGACTTTTATGGGGCATCTTGACAAATACATGAATAGGATGGGCACAGAGGGATATGGTCCCCAGAAGGGTAGGGGGCTTTAGTTCAGCCGGGCAGCAGGCTTGGAGGGCCGAAGGGCCTGTTCCTGTGCTGTAATTTTCTTTGTTCTTTGATAACCATTGTCAATTGTTGTAAAATCCCATCTGGTTCACTAATGTCCTTTTAGGGAAGGAAATCTGCCCTCCTTATCTGGTCTGGCCTACATGAGACTCCAGAGCCATAGCAATGTGGTTGTCTCTCATCTGCCATTTGAACAAGGGCAACAAGGGATGGGTAACTGTAATAAATCCTCAGAGGCAGACGTCCCTTCACTAACATCCCTTTATTTACAAGCGTGGCAACTGCATAGGGTCTGCTTCCAGTTGGCAGTCTACACTAGGAGTTCCAGAGGAACTGACACTCCTACTCTACACTAAGAGTTCCAGAGGAACTGACACGCCTACTCTACACTAGGAGAGCCAGAGGAACTGACACACCTACTCTACACTAGGAGTTCCAGAGGAACTGACACGCTTACTCTACACTAGGAGTGCCAGAGGAACTGACACACCTACTCTACACTAGGAGTGCCAGAGGGACAGACACTCCTACTCTACACTAGGAGTGCCAGAGGAACTGACACGCCTACTCTACACTAGGAGTGCCAGAGGAACTGACATTCCTACTCTACACTAGGAGTGCCAGAGGAACTGACACTCCTATTCTACACTAGGAGTGCCAGAGGAACTGACACGCCTACTCTACACTAGGAGTGCCAGAGGAACAGACACGCCTACTCTACACTAGGAGTGCCAGAGGAACTGACACTCCTACTCTACACTAGGAGTGCCAGAGGAACTGACACACCTACTCTACACTAGGAGTGCCAGAGGAACTGACACTCCTACTCTACACTAGGAGTGCCAGAGGAACTGACACGCCTACTCTACACTAGGAGTGCCAGAGGAACTGACACTCCTACTTTACACTAGGAGTTCCAGAGGAACTGACACTCCTACTCTACACTAGGAGTGCCAGAGGAACTGACACGCCTACTCTACACTAGGAGTGCCAGAGGAACAGACACGCCTACTCTACGCTAGGAGTGCCAGAGGAACTGACACTCCTAATCTACACTAGGAGTGCCAGAGGAACTGACACTCCTACTCTACACTAGGAGTGCCAGAGGAACTGACACACCTACTCTACACTAGGAGTGCCAGAGGAACTGACACTCCTACTCTACACTAGGAGTGCCAGAGGAACTGACACACCTACTCTACACTAGGAGTGCCAGAGGAACTGACACGCCTACTCTACACTAGGAGTTCCAGAGGAACTGACACTCCTACTCTACACTAGGAGTGCTAGAGGAACTGACACGCCTACTCTACACTAGGAGTGCCAGAGGAACTGACACTCCTACTCTACACTAGGAGTGCCAGAGGAACTGACACGCCTACTCTACACTAGGAGTGCTAGAGGAACTGACACGCCTACTCTACACTAGGAGTGCTAGAGGAACTGACACGCCTACTCTCCACTAGGAGTTCCAGAGGAACTGACACGCCTACTCTCCACTAGGAGTTCCAGAGGAACTGACACGCCTACTCTCCACTAGGAGTGCCAGAGGAACTGACACACCTACTCTACACTAGGAGTGCCAGAGGAACTGACACAGCTATTCTCCACTAGGAGTGCCAGAGGAACTGACATGCCTACTCTCCACTAGGAGTGCCAGAGGAACTGACACTCCTGGCAAGGTACAAAGCAAGAGGCTCCCTGATTTCCCCATCAATTTGGTCTTTAATCTGGGAGTTCAGACTGAATCAAGTCACTCCAGCAATAAATGCAGGCCAGCCAGTGATGCCCGTGTCCCATGGATGATTAAAAGAGAAAAGTTGCCAAGGAAAGGGAACTGCAACAGTGACTGCAACAGCTGGAGGCACACAACACGGCTGGCAGCACCTGGCAAGTGCACAGCGCTCCTCTACACATTGAATCCTGATGTAGGCGGTACGCTTCAGGAAGGGCAGGCGGGTTTCTGGAGTGGCAGATCATGCTGTGGTCCGACAGTTATCTCAGGAACATCCTGGAGATGAGCGTGGAACTTCAGCAAGCATCTGTCATTGTGGATTTGGAGAAGGTTTGCAATCGTATCCATCAGGAGTCGCTTTGGTACAATGGAAGACAATACAGCATCCTGGAGTGATATTATCAGAATATTATTGAACTAGAAAGAGTGCAGGAAAGATTTACTAGGATGCTACCGGGACTTAATGGTTCAAGTTATAAGGAGAGGCTGGATAGACTGGGACTTTTTTCTCTGGAGGGTAGGAGGCTGAGGGGTGATCTTTTGGAGGTCTATAAAATAACAAGGGGCACAGATCAGCTAGATAGTCAACATCTTTTCCCCAAAGGTAGGGGAGTCTAAAACTAGAGGGCACAGGTTTAAGGTGAGAGGGGAGAGATACAAAAGGATCCAGAGGGGCAATTTTTACACACACAGAGGATGATGAGTGTCTGGAATGAGCTGCCAGAGGCAGTAGTAGAGGCGGGTACAATTTAGTCTTTTAAAAAGCATTTAGACAGTTACGTGGGTAGGATGGGTGTAGAAGGATATGGACCAAATGCAGGCAATTGGGACTGGCTTAGGGATTATAACTGGGTGGCATGGACAAGTTGGGCCAAAAGGCCTGATTCCATGCTGTAAATCTCTATGACTCTATGACTATGACATATTAATATCTTCAAAATGTTATAGCATGATTCCAGCTGCTGTGTCAAACCAGCATGGATACCATGGATCTCTTCAACATTACCACCAGAGTTCGGCAAGGCTGCATTCCTCTCCCCATTCCTTTACCACATGCTTATTGATTTCAAGTTAAACATTTATTTATTAGCGTCACAAGGCTTACATTAACTTTGCAATGAAATTACTGTGAAAATCCCCTAGTCGCCACACTCCAGCTCCTGTTCGGGTTACACTGAGGGAGAATTTAGCACGGCCAATGCACCCTAACCAGCACGTCTTTCTGACTGTGGGAGGAAACCGGTGCACCCGGAGGAAACCCACGCCGACACGGGGAGAATGTGCAGACTCTGCACAGGCAGTGACCCAAGCCGGGAATCGAACCCCTGCGCTGTGAGACAGCAGTGCTAACCACTGTGCCACATGTGAGGCTGGTAGCAAAATCTGCTGCCCATTGTCCCACGTGTGACAGGATGAGCTCAGTCTAAGGAAGTAGGCATCTATCAAACAGTTTATTGGTCATTATTGCATTGCTGCTTGGTGGCACAGTGGTTGAGAAAGGTGCTATATAAACACAAGTCCTTCTTTCTTGATTTCCTTCCTTTCCTCATCATATTTTCCCACGACGCGCAAACTAAGTTGAAATAAATCATCACACAAGCATGCACCCAATCACTCACATTCGAATAAACTTCCACTCCTCCAGTTTAGCTGTTTGCCAGGGCATTTCTTCGGGGATGACATTGGGTAAAAGTGCTGCCTGCTAAGTGAGCACTAAGAACAGCGATTTGAGCTGTTCAAGTCAGGCTGCTTGTTTGTAACAATTTAGCGAGCTCTCCAACTAGTCTGTACATTAGTCACAAGGGAGAGTGAATCACATCAGGGTAAAACTATCAGCACCGTGCTTCTGAATCATCCCAGCGCGTGGGTGTCTGGGGCAGGGGAGGCGCGGCGCAGGAGAGAGAGAGAGACACACAGCTTTAGCCAAGTGAAACTAAGTTCAAAAAGAATGGGTCCTGTTCCCTCCCCTCACCTCTTGACTCTGTTGAGCTCCATCACTTGGTCAAGATCCATCCACTCCACTCCAAACAGGTTGGACTCGTCCCAAGCAGAATGTGTTTTTTTTTTAAAAAAAGGCTCCTATCTCTTCTTTACAGATGCTGCCAGACCTGCTGAGTTTTTCTCTTCTGGTTTGAGCATCCTGTGTGGTTGACAGAGGTGCTATATAAATGCAAACCTTTCTCTTTTTTAAAAATTTCCTTTCTTTGCTCATCATATTTTCCCACCACGTGCAAATTAAGTAGCACTTAAGTAAACCATCGTACAAACATGCACCCTAAACTCCTTATTCTGGGGGCTGGAGAAGGCCACTCTGCCCCTAATGTTGTGCTGCTGTCCAATACGCTGTAGACTGACTATCAGCCTCGTGCTCTTGCATTTATGGGACACGGGCATCGCTGGCTAGCCAGTATTTACCCTGAAACTGAGTGTCTCGCTCGGCCATTTCGGAGAGCTGTTCGGGAGCCAGTCACATTGCTGTGGCTTTGGAGTCACACACAGGCCAGACTAGGTAAGGACATTCTCCCCGTGTCTGCGTGGGTTTCCTCCAGATGCTCCGGTTTCCTCCCACAGTCCAAAGATGTGCGGGACAGGTGGATCGGCCGCGCTGAATTCTCCCTCAGTGTCCGGGGATTGGCGGAACAGATTTGTGAGGTTGTGGGGATAGGGCCTGGGTGTGGGGTTGTGGTCAGTGCCGACTCGATGGGCCGAATGGCTTCCTTCTGCACTGTAGGGATTCCATGAAGGCAGATTTCTTTCCCTAAAGGACATTAGTGAACCAAATGGGTTCGCACAATCGATTTCTGGTCATCAGTAGATTATACAAAGAACAAACAAAGGACAAAGAACAACACAGCACGGGAAACAGGCCCTTCGGCCCAACGAGCCCGCGCCGCCGTCCCATGGTCAGTGACCTATTCATGATTTTAGTCTACGCCTAATGTGTGAGGATCAGGGAGGTCCAATATAGGGACAATTTGTTACCCAATCAATCAGCCTAAAAGCACATTTTTGGGATGTGGGAGGAAACCGGAGCACCCGGAGGAAACCCACGCAACCACGGGGAGAACGCGCAAACTCCCACAGACACATGCCCAAATCCATGTGTCCGCATAGCAACAGAGATAGTCTCTGAGCTGTCATGTTGCCCTCGAGATGGTCCAGTTTAAGCACACCAACGACATGAAGCAGTAGGCAACTCCCGAAGCAACATCCAAGAGCAGCCCACTACAACCTGCCGCCCGCATGCCCCTTGCTGGACTTAAATGCCTGTGGATAAAAAATTCATTATTAAAAAGACTCTATATCCCTGAGGCTAAAACTGAATCCCAAGCCTACAATGTTTAGTAAGGCCTGCTATATCCCCCTATATGTAGACCGCTCATGTGGCTGTCCAAGTGACTCTTGAACAACCCTAGCGTGCCTGCTTCCACCACCTTACTCGGCAGTGCATTCTACATCCCCACTACCCTTTGCGTGAAAAACTGCCCTCTAATATTAGTCTTATACCTAGCCCCCCTCACCCTAAGGTGACCACAATTATGTTTTATTGAATTCATATTCCACCATCTGTCGTGGCGAGATTCGAACCCAGGTCCCCAGAACGTCAGTTGAGTTCCTGGATTAACAGTCTTGCGATAATACCATTCAGCCATCACCTCCCCTCAATTGGATTGGGTTTTTTTTGGAGCAGAGAAGGCTGGGGAGGGACATGATTGAGACGTATAAGTTTGTGAGGGGTGTGGGCAGGGTGAGTTAGGGGGCAGCTGATCCCCTGGGTTGAGGGGTCAACCAGGAGGGGACAGAGTTTTAGGGTGAGGAGCGGGAGGGGATTTGAGGGGGCATTTTTTCACGCAGAGGGTTGGTGAGAAAGCGAAGTGCGCTGCCTGGGAAGGTAGTGGAGGCCGGAAACGTTGACAATCTTGAAGAAATATTTGGATGGGCACTTCATAGCATTCCAGGGTGTGGGACATGTGCAGGGAAATGGGGTTAGCGTGACTTTCGTGGTAGTTATTGTCGGTGCAGATCTGATGGGCCAAAGGGCCTTTTCTGAGCCATATGACTCAGTAACACTACACCAGGTACCACATTATCTGAGCAGCCATGACCTCCCCCTGAGTCGTAACCTCTGGACTTGGCCCTCCATCTCCGATTGGGTGGGGGAATGACAAGCCAATGAACCTGCCTGCAGCCTGTAGTCGGATTAATGATGCCTTTATACGGCGTGCGCTACACAGTGGGATTCGGCAATCCAGCTGATACCAGGTGCAATGGGCGCCCACCATAATGTATTGGAATATTCTGCCCAAAATAGAACATAGAACATTCCAGTACAATACAGGCCCTTCGGCCCTCGATGTTGCGCCGACCAGTGGAACCAATCTAACAACCCTCTAACCTAAACTATTCCAATGTTATCCATATGCCTATCCATTGACCATTTGAACGCCCTTAAAGTTGGCGAGTCCACAACTGCTGCAGGCAGGGCATCCCACGCCCTTACTACCCTCTGAGTAAAGAACCTACCTCTGACATCCGTCCTATATTTACCACCCCTTAATTTAAAGCTATGTCCCCTCGTGTTAGCCATCACCATCCGAGGTAAAAGGCTCTCACTGTCCACCCTATCCAACCCTCTGATCATCTTGTCTGCCTCAATCAGGTCACCTCTTAACCTTCTTCTCTCCAATGAAAATAACCTCAAGTTTCAGATCCGGGAGTTTGTTTGTCTCTATCCCTGCACGTAACCTCCCGGTGTGTGATTCTGAACGGAAAGGCTCCCTCGTGGTAAAAACATTCCACTTTATTCTGGCTTGGAATATTTTTAAGGCCTTCAAGGTGAACAACACCATGAATGCAGAAGGGACAATCTGGGCCTTTCATTGAGAGCTTCAAGTGATCAAAGGCATCTTCAAGAATGAAATGGAAAGAAGAAACAGAATGAAAGAAATTAAATGGGAATGGGGTGAAGGTCGGGGGGGCAGAGTTCATGCTGTAAAGTTATTGGGTTCGAATCCCATCACGGCAGATGGTGGAATTTGACTTCAATAAAAAAAATCTGGGATTAAGAATCTACTGATGACCATGAAACCATTGTCGAAAAAACCCATCCGTTCTAACATCTTCAGTAGGGAGTCTCTCAACACCAGGTTAAAGTCCAACAGGTTTATTTGGTAGCATGAACTCTTCCCATCATCTGATGAAGGAGCAGCGCTCCGAAAGCTTGTCATTCTCTCTTCCACCTTCTTCCATCAGGAAAAAGATACAAGAGTCTGAGGTCACGTACTGTCCGACTCAAGAACAGCTTCTTCCCTGCTGCCGTCAGACTTTTGAATGGACCAACCTCGCATTGAGTTGATCTTTCTCTACACCCCAGCTGTGACTGCAACACTACATTCTACGCCCTCTCCTTTCTTTCTCTATGAGTGGTATGCTTTGTCTGTATAGCACGCAAGAAACAATACTTTTCACTGTAGGTTAATACACGTGAAAATAATAAATCAAATCAAATCAAATCAAAGTGGGAGTGTTCCACTTCACTCTTCAATCACGAGGTAAAGGGGGAATCTGGGGCAAGTCCTTCCTTAACGCAAATTCATTCAGAGAACACGGTGCAGGGTTGGAGGGCCGAAGGGCCTGTTCCTGAGCTGTAATTCCTTGGAACACAGGCGCGTGACACTGGTTAGCTCTGCTGCCTCACGGCGCTGGGGACCCGGGTTCGATTCCCGGCTTGGGTCAGTGTCTGCGTGGAATCTGCACATTCTCCCCGAGTCTGCGTGGGTTTCCACCCACAGTCCGAAAGACGTGCTGGTTAGACGCATTGGCCATGCTAAATTCTCCCTCGGTGTACCCGAGAGTGGCGACTGGGGGGATTTTCACGGTAACTTCATTGCAGTGTTAATGTGAGCCCTATTTGTGACACTAATAAATAAACATGGAACTTAAAAAAAAACGCTATTTGGGCGGTGTAGCATTCAGCCAGTTAACTCTGCTTTCCTCCCCGCTGATGCTGCTCAGTCAGGTGAGACTTTGCAGCATTTTCTGTTTTACTTAAATCAGATTTGCCGCATGCGTGGTGTTTTGTGTTTGTTTGGTTTTGTTTTGTTACCTACCTCATGAGGCACTCACTCAGTAACCCAGAGCATTTCACAGTTAATGAGATACATTTCAATTTGCTTCACTTCTCCAGGACAAGTGCATACGGGGGGGGGTCTGAACCCACAAATGATAGTTCGTTCATGTGTATTTTACTCTTTACTCTGGAAGAGGAATGCTTGTTAGGATCATGGGTTCTCCAAAATGACATCAGGCCTTCAATTACCATTAATTTGCCTCCTGTTCTGTGAATCAGAAGATGCTTAGAATCCAGAGGATCCCTCGTAGAGTCCCCACAGTGCGGAAGGAGGGCATTCAGCCCATCAGATCTGTGCCAACCCTCCAACAGAACATCTTACCCAGGCTCCATCCACGTATTTACCTAACCTCCACATCGTTGGACACTAAGGAGCAATTTAGCGTGGCCAAGCCACCTAATCTGCACAGTGACACAGTGGGTTAGCACTGCGGCCTCACAGCGCCAGGGACCCGGGTTCGATTCCCGGCTCGGGCCACTCTCTATGCAGAGATTGCACATTCTCCCTGTGTCTGCGTGGGTTTCCTCCGGGTACATAGAACATCACAGCGCAGAACAGGCCCTTCGGCCCATGATGTTGCGCCGACCAGTCACAAAACAATGACCCACTAGCCTAAACCAATCCCTTTTCATCCATAAACCTATCCACAGATCTTTTAAACGCCCCCAAACTAGGTGCATTTACAACTGCAGCTGGCAGGGCATTCCAGTCCCTCACCACCCTCTGGGTAAAGAACCTACCCCTGACATCTGTCCTATAACTACCCCCCCTTAATTTAAAATCGTGCCCCCTCGTGCTAGCTTTCTCCATCCTAGGAAAAAGGCTATCACTATCTACCCTGTCTAAACCTCTAATCATCTTATATGTTTCAATGAGATCCCCTCTTAGCCGCCTTCTTTCCAGCGAAAACAACCCCAAATCTCTCAATCTCTCCTCATAGGATCTCCCCTCCATACCAGGCAACATCCTGGTAAACCTCCTCTGCACCCTCTCCAAAGCCTCCACATCCTTCCTGTAATGTGGGGACCAGAACTGCACACAAAACTCCAAGTGCGGCCGCACCAGAGATGTGAACAGTTGCATCATGACGCTGCGACTCCTAAATTCAATCCCCCTACCAATAAACGCCAAAACTCCGTATGCCTTCTTAACAACCTTATCCACTTGATTCCCAACTTTCAGGGATCTATGTACACATACACCTAGATCCCTCTGCTCCTCCACACTATTCAAAGTCCTCCCGTTAGCCCTATACTCAACACATCTGTTATTGCTACCGAAATGAATTACCTCACACTTCTCCACATTAAACTCCGGTTTCCTCCCACAGTCCAAAAGATGTACAGTTCGGTGGATTGGCCTTAGTGTCAAGGACACTAGTTAGGGTAAATGGGGTTACGGGGATGGAAGTTGGGTGGGATTATGGTTGGTGCAGACTCCTTGGGCCAAATGGCCTTCCTCTGCACTGTAGGGTTCTGTGATTCTATGCTTCGATAACATTTGGAGGGTAGACTCCATATAGACAGTGACCCGAGGCCGGAAATGAACCTGGATACTGTGAGGCAGCGATGCTAACCACTGTGCCACTGTACTGCCCAAGTGGAACACCCTTTGCAATCTTACAGGCCCCAGTCCTTCCTCCAGTTTCTGTCCTTCCAACAGAGAGGCTCTAGCCCATGTGCAGGACAATAGCTAAATCTCTTTATATCATTAATTCAATTTTATTATTTCATGCAACTATTATTATTTTTAATTCTCATTTCTTGCACCATTTCATTTGTCCACTTCTTAAAAATCCCTCTTTCCATCTTGTTCCTCTGCCCCACCTTTCTACGCCATGCCTCATGTTGACTTCAGAAACAGAGAAGACAGGAGCTGGAGGAGGCCATTCGGCCCTTCGAGCCTACTCCACCATTCATCACAATCATGGCTGATCATCCAACTCAACAGCCTAATCCTGCTTTCTCCCCATAACCTTTGATCCCATTCGCCCCAAGTACTATATCCAGCTGCCTCTTCAACACGTGTTGAATGTTCCGCCATTTACACGTTCCGATCTCTTAATTTTGTTTTTATTCCTTCATGGCGCCACTGGCTGGCCAACATTTATTGCCCATCCCTAGTTGTCCTTGGAGGGCTGTTGAGAGTCAACCCCATTGCTGTGGCTCTGGAGTCAGATGTAGGCCAGACCGGGTAAGGACGGCAGATTTCCTTAAAGGCCAGTAGTGAACAAGATGGGTTGTTTCAACAATCGTTTCATCATCATCGGTAAATCTTTACCAATATCTGAATTGAATCACCCCGCACTTATACTGCTGGTTAGGGTGCATTGGCCACGCTACATTCTCACTCGGTGTAACCCGAACAGGCGCCGGAGTGTGGCGACTAGGGGATTTTCACAGTAACTTCATTGCAGTGTTAAGGTAAGCCTACTTGTGACTAATAAATAAACTTTTTAAAAATTTTTCTCATGGGTGTTCCTGGAACATTGAGATGTAAAATTCTGAAGTGGGGGTGGGGGGTTTGGTGGGATTCGCTGTCACGGGACTGGAAAATCCCACTGGCGAGAAATCATAGAATAAATCATAGAATCCCTACAGTGCTGGAGGAAGCTATTTGACCCATCGCACCTGCACTGAACAATCCCACTCAGACCCTATCCCTGTAACCCCACTTATTTACCCCACTAATTCCCCCTGACATTAAGGGGCAATTTAGCCTTGGTCAATCCACATAACCTGCACATCTTTGGACTGTAAGAGGAAACCAGATTACCCAGAGGAAACCCATGCAGACACGGAGAGAATGCGCAAACTCCAGCAGGCACAGAGCAGAATTTAATTGCTGGACAGTGACCCAAGCCGGGAATCGAACCTGGTTCCCTGGCGCTGTGGGGCAGCGGTGCTAACCAGTGTACCAGCAAATAAGACCCTTGTCAAACCCCACTTGGAGTACTGTGCGCAGTTCTGGTCGCCTCACTACAGGAAGGATGTGGAGGCTATTGAGAGGGTGCAGAGGAGATTTACAAGGATGTTGCCTGGACTGGGAGGCATGCCTTATGAGGATAGGTTGAGGGAGCTCGGTCTCTTCTCCCTGGAGAGACGAAGGTTGAGAAGCGACCTGATACAAAGAACAAAGAACAAAACAGCCCAGGAAACAGGCCCCTCGGCCCAACGAGCCCGCGCCGCCATTTTAATGTTACGAGTCCCCCCTCCACCCATGACCCTATCTATGCTTATGGCATTCCACATTGAGGGAAACTAATTTAGGAACAATTTATTACCTCCAATCAGCCTAACAGCACATCTGATAGAGGTTTATAAGATGTTGAGAGGAATAGATAGGGTGGATTCTCGGAGGCTATTTCCCAGGGCTGGAATGGTCGCTACGAGAGGACACAGGTTTAAGGTGCTGGGGAGCAGGTACAGAGGAGATGTCAGGGGGTAAGTTTTTCACTCAGAGGGTGGTGAGTGAGTGGAATCGGCTGCCGTCGGTGGTGGTGGAGGCGAACTCGCTGGGGTCTTTTAAAAGACTCCTGGATGAGATTGAGGGTTACGGATAGGCCTGGGAGGTAGGGATATGATCGGCGCAACTTGTGGGCCGAAGGGCCTGTTTGTGCTGTCGTTTTCGATGTTCTAAACCTCACCCAAAGTCGAGGGTTTCGGATGCTATGGATCATTATTAGAATTGAGGTATCAATTCAATGACAGGACAGACTGGGGTGTGAGGGCCAAATGGCCTTCCCGTGTTCCTAGCACCTGCTCAGTTGAGAACAGTGGGGTTATTAACATCCATTTAAATCGCCAAACAGTCAGCTGGGGGCTTCGATACAACATCTGATCCAGCAGATGTGCTGAAATGGATGATAACATTGTTCACGTGCCGATGATGCCATGAAACAATCAAACCCGCCATGCTTCATTTCAAATTAATTCCGATTTAAGTTTATTTTTCTCATAACGCTCGCTGGGTGCACAGAGCAGGACTCAATTGATTAGCCGCCGACAATCGGATTGCAAAATCTAATCAAATGCTAACAGTGACGGAGAGACTTACTAACTGGAATACCAATTAGCTGCCTGGAACATAAAGCTGAGAGTGAGCAAGGACAGACTCGCAACTACACTGCAGCTCGTTAAATCCTCCGGCCGTTTACGCGCAGTGGATTATTCTTCACATGTACTCATTCCCCTCATGGCTGGGTCTGGGCTCCTGCTCTGCCCAAGACCACTTGAAACTACAAAAGGGTCGTGAACGTAGCCCAATCCATCACTCAAACCAGCCTCCCATCCATTGACTCTGTCTACACTTCCCGCTGCATCGGAAAAGCAGCCAGTATAATTAAGGACCCCCACGCGCCCCCGGACATTCTCTCTTCCACCTTCTTCAAGATACAGAAGTCTGAGATCACATACCAACTGACTTTTCTTTTTCCCTATACGTTCATGGGATGTGAGCTGGGCCAGCATTTATTGCCCATCCCTGAGGACATTTAAGAGTCATTGCTGTGGGTCTGGAGGGACATGTTAGTCAGACAAGGTAAGGGCAACAGATTTAGAACATAAGAAATAGGAGCAGGAGTAGGCCATCTAGCCCTTCGAGCCTGCCCCGCCATTCAATAAGATCACGGCTGATCTGAAGTGGATCAGTTCCACTTTCCCGCCCTCTCCCCATAACCCTTAATTCCCCTGTCTATCAGAAACCTATCTACCCGTGACTTAAACTGTCTAAATGCTTTATAAAAGATAAAGATAAAATGTGTGGGCAGCGTGGATGGGCCGAATGGCCTCCTTCGACACTGTAGGGATTCTACGATTCTCATAACCTTGAACCCCTCGATCAGGTCGCTCCTCAATCTTTCTCCGCTCCATCAAAAACACCCTGAACTTTCCCAACCTCTCCTCATAATTTAAATGTTCCATCCCAGGCAGCATCCTGGTGAAGAGGGACCTCGGGGTCCTTGTGCATGAGTCGCAAAAACCCAGCTTGCAGGTGCAGCAGGTGGTCAGGAAGGCGAATGGGATGCTGGCCTTCATAGCGAGGGGGATTGAATATAAAAGTAGGGAGGTCTTGCTGCAGCTGTATAGGGCATTGGTGAGGCCGCAGCTGGAGTACTGTGTGCAGTTTTGGGCGCCGCACCTGCGCAAGGATATTTTGGCCCTGGAGGGAGTGCAGAGGAGGTTTACTCTGCTGATGCCGGAGTTGAGGAGGTTGAGCTATGAGGAGAGGCTGAATAAACTAGGCTTGTACTCGTTAGAGTTTAGAAGAATGAGGGGAGATCTCATTGAGACGTATAAGATGATGAATGGGATGGATAGGATAGAGGTGGAGAGACTCTTCCCGCTCAAAAAAGACAGTAGGACTAGGGGGCACAGCCTCAAGATAAAGGTGAGGCGGTTTAGAACAGAGTTGAGGAGGAACTTCTTCACTCAAAGGGTGGTGAATCTCTGGAATTCTCTGCCCGTTGAAGTGGTGGAGGCTGCCTCGCTAAATATTTTTAAGAAGCGGGTTGATGGGTTTTTGATAAGAGAGGGGATTAAGGGTTATGGGGAGAGGGCGGGAAAGTGGAACTGAGCCACGACAGATCAGCCATGATCTTATTGAATGGCGGGGCAGGCTCGAAGGGCTAGATGGCCTACTCCTGCTCCTATTTCTTATGTTCTTATGTTCTTATGAACCCTCTCTGCAACCCCCCCCCTCCCGCCTCCAGTGCAATCACAAAATTCCCCTGTCCTGGAGTGCCCACGAACTGAAACCCATTTCGACGAAACTGATCTTCGAGCCACACCTTCAACTCCCTGATCTTATTTACCCCGCGTCAACTCACTCCTGGCTCAGTTTAGAAATCCAGAGGACCTTCTGTTGTTTGGTAACGTTACAGTGAAGTGTTCCAGGCGGTTCACTCCATTCGGTGCACTGCACGTTACAGTGCACCTTGTGGTTACATTTCTCCGAACCAGTCCTGCTCTAGCCCAGAGGAAATCTACCTCATCGTGTTAAATTTACCTGCTGTTAGACTTTATTCCGTTCTCAGCCATTGCCATGGTTACCCACACTGCCACAGAAGTGAAGATCTAACCGCGCACAAGGTAATTTTTATGTACCTTCAGCGATAACATTTACGTAGCGTCTTGTAACGTCCTAAGACATTCCGAGGTGCATCGCAGGGTAAGACTTTGATTCACACAAAAAGATGTTTGACGCTCACGGGGACGCGATGGCCCAGTGGTATTGTCACTAGGCTATTAATCCAGAAACTCAACTAATGTTCCGGAGACCTGGGTTCGAATCCCGCCACGGCAGACGGTGGAATTTGAATTTGAAAAAAAAAATCTGGAATTAAGAATCTTCTGATGACCATGAAACCATTGTCGGAAAAACCCATCTGGTTCACCAATGTTCTTTAGGGAAGGAAATCTGCCGTCCTTACCCGGTCTGGCCTACATGTGACTCCAGAGCCACAGCGATGTCAACTGCCCTCGATTGAGGGCAACTAGGGATGGGCAATAAATGCTGGCCAGCCAGAGACAACTAAGTCTCGGCAGCACGGTAGCACAGTGGTTAGCACTGCTGCTTCACAGCTCCAGGATCCTGGGTTCGATTCCCGGCTCGGGTCACTGCCTGTGTGGAGTTTGCACATTCTCCTCGTGTCTGCGTGGGTTTTCTCCGGGTGCTCCGGTTTCCTCCCACAGTCCAAAGCGGGTTAGGTTCATTGGCTATGCTAAAATTGCCCCTTAGTATCCTGGGATGTGTAGGTTAGAGGGATTAGCAGGTAAAATGTGTAGGGATATGGGGATAGGGTCTGGGTGGGATTGTGTTTGGTGCAGACTCGATGGGCCGAAGGGCCTGTTTCTGCACTGTAGGGGTTCTATGGGTTCTATGGTAAGTCCCATGAATGAATAAAAGGCATGTTCAAAAGGGTAGGTGTTAAGTATCCTGTTAATAACTATTATTTGTGATGCAGAGATAGCCCTAGGTTCAAGACTCAATGGCTAAGGAAGGTATCTCCGTAATGTGGCCAAAAATAGAAACCAGAAGCAGGAGTCGGCCATTCAGCCCTTTTGTGTCTGTCTGACATTCATTATGATCATGGCTCATCATCGAATTCAATATCTTGATCCCCCACCTTCCCTCGCTATCCCTTGATCCCGTTAGCCCCAAGAGTTATATCTAATTTCTTCTTGAAATCACACACCAGCTACATTTGGTGATAGTGAATTCCACACCTTCCCCACCCTCTGGGTGAAGAAATTTCTCCTCACCCTCAGTTCTAAAAGGTTTACCCCCTTATCCTCAAACTATGACCCCCTAGTTCTGAACTCCCCCCACCATCGGGAACATTCTTTCTGAATCCACCCTGTCT
The DNA here is from genome assembly GCA_037974335.1 of Prionace glauca. Taxonomy (NCBI): domain Eukaryota; kingdom Metazoa; phylum Chordata; class Chondrichthyes; order Carcharhiniformes; family Carcharhinidae; genus Prionace; species Prionace glauca. The sequence continues at coordinate 13,096,001 of CM075722.1, forward strand.
AACCCTGTTAGAATTTTATAAGTTTCTATGAGATTCCCCTCTCACTCTTCTAAACTCCAGTGGATATAATCCTAACCCACTTAGTCTCTCCTCGTATGACAGACCTGCCATCCCAGGAATCAGCCTGGTAAACCTTCGCTGTGCTCCCTCTACAGCAAGGACATCCTTCCTCAGGTAAGGACACCAAAACTGCACACAATACTCCAGGTGTGGCCTTACCAACGCCCTACACAATTGCAGCAAAAACAGTTTGAATAACATGTACAACTATGGTTGACCATGCTGCAGGAACATAAGAACATAAGAAATAGGAGCAGGAGTAGGCCATCTGGCCCCTCGAGCCTGCCCCGCCATTCAATAAGATCATGGCTGATCTGTCGTGGCTCAGTTCCACTTTCCGGCCCTCTCCCCATAACCCTTAATCCCCTCTCTTATCAAAAACCCATCAACCCGTTTCTTAAAAATATTTAGCAAGGCAGCCTCCACCACTTCAACGGGTAGAGAATTCCAGAGATTCACCAAGCAATGGCACATCCCTTCAGTACTTCGCCAAGCATCATCATTGACCAACCCACTTGGCGCTATACAAATGAAAGTCTTTGGGCTGGATTTTCCAGGCCCATTCCCAGCAGTGTGTTTTCTGGCGATGGAGGTAGCTCACCATCCTCTCTCGCCGATGTTTTGTGTGGCTTGCCCGTCCCGACACCGGGGAATCCGCTATGGGATGGTCACCTTCGCTGGAATGTTGGTAGGAAGTTCTTCAAAGTTCTATTTCTTGCAATCCAACATTAATGACCGGTGCCTGTGGACGAGAAGTAGGAAAGAAAACCTTGAAATTCCTCTTCTTGACATTCTTCTTAGAGTGAAAGAGGTTTATTTTTAGTTTATTAGTGTCACGAGTAGGCTGACATTAACACTGTAATGAAGTTACTGTGAAATTCCCCGAGCTGCCACATTCCGGCACCTGTTTGGGTACACTGAGGGAGAATTTAGCACGGCCAATGCACCTACCATAGAACCATAGAAAATTACAGCTCAGAAACAGGCCTTTTGGCCCCCCTTGTCTGTGCCAAACCATTTTTTTGCCTAGTCCCACTGACCTGCACTTGGACCATATCCCTCCACACCCCTCTCATCCATGAACCCGTCCAAGTTTTTCTTAAATGTTAAAAGTGACCCCGCATTTACCACTTTATCCGGCAGCTCATTCCACACTCCCACCACTCTCTGGGTGAAGAATCCCCCCCCTTAATATTCCCTTTAAACTTTTCACCCTTACCCTATGCCCTGTGGGTTTTTTTTCTCCCCTAGCCTCAGTGGAAAAAGCCTGCTTGCATTCACTCTATCCATACCCATCAAAATCTTATACACCCCTATCAAATCTCCCCTCGTTCTTCTACGCTCCAGGGAATAAAGTCCTGACCTATTCAATCTCTCTCTGTAATTCAGCTTCTCAAGTCCCGGCAACATCCTTGTGAACCTTCTCTGCCTAACCTCTTTTGGTCTGTGGGAGGAAACCAGAGCACCCGGAGGAAACCCACGCAGACACAGGGAGAATGTGCAAACTCGGGGCGGCACGGTAGCACAGTGGTTAGCACTGCTGCTTCACAGCTCCAGGGTCCTGGGTTCGATTCCCAGCTCGGGTCACTGCCTGTGTGGAGTTTGCACATTCTCCTCGTGTCTGCGTGGGTTTTCTCCGGGTGCTCCGGTTTCCTCCCACAGTCCAAAGATGTGCGGGTTAGGTTCATTGGCTATGCTAAAAAATTGCCCCTTAGTGTCCGGGGATGTGTAGGTTAGAGGGATTAGCAGGTAAATGTGTAGGGATATGGGGATAGGGTCTGGGTGGGATTGTGTTCGGTGCAGACTCGATGGGCCGAAGGACCTGTTTCTGCACTGTAGGGTTCTATATTCTATATTCCACACATGCAGTGACCCGAGGTTGGAATTGAACCGGGTTCCTGGTACTGTGGGGCAGCAGTGCTAAGCACTGTACCACCGTGCCACCCCCAGGAGTGGATTTTTTTGGAGGGTTCAGATCTTTAAGCTGGTCTTGTGCGACTCTAGTTCCTGGTAGAGTTTTGAAAGGTATACTCACATGGTATACCCATTGGAGCATACCATGTTCAGAGAAGGTCCACTAGGTTCTCAGCTGAAGGAATTGTCCTGTGAGGAAAGACTGAAAACCTTAAACCGCACCAGAGTTTCTGAATAACCTTTTTCTCATCTTCAAGGGAGCCAAATGTTATGGCGGATAGACAAAGAAATGGAGTTAATGCCATGATCATAGTGAATGGCGGAAGAGGATCGATGGGCCGAATGGTCTATTCCTGCTTCTATTTCCTTACATTCTACACTCTTATTTTGATCTTATTGAAACATTTACCTTTCTGAGGTAGATGCCCAGACGAGGAATGGACCATTCCACCCCCCAACATCCCAGCGCCACGTGGAAGAAATTTCTATCCTGTACCAACTGATGTTCAACAACCTGTCCTGGTTCCCCCATGTCAACGCTATAGTTAAGAAAGCCCACCAACGACTCTGCTTTCTCAGAAGACTAAGGAAATTTGGCATGTCAGCTACGACTCTCACCAACTTTTACAGATGCACCATAGAAAGCATTCTTTCTGGTTGTATCACAGCTCGGTATGGGCTCCTGCTCTGCCCAAGACCACAAGGAAGGTTGTGAATGTAGCCCACTTCATCACGTAAACCAGCCTCCCATCCATTGACTCTGTCTACACTTCCCGCTGCCTCGGCAAAGCAGCCAGCATAATTAAGGATTCCACGCACCCCGGACATTCTCTCTTCCACCTTCTTCCTTTGGGAAAAAGATACAAAAGTTTGAGGTCACATACTGACTGACTCAAGAACAGCTTCTTCCCTGCTGCTGTCAGACTTTTGAATGGACCAACCTCACATTAAGTTGATCCTTCTCTATACCCTAGCTATGACTGTAACACTACATTCTACACTTACTCCTTTCCTTCTCTATGATCAGTATGCTTTGTCTGTATAGCACGTAAGAAATAATACTTTTCACTGTATGTTAATACATGTGACAATAATAAATCAAATCAAATTGAAAAGGCTGTACCCCAGTTTGACACGATGATAGTTGCATCTCTGAGGTGAGAACATAAGAACATAAGAAATAGGAGCAGGAGTAGGCCATCTAGCCCTTCGAGCCTGCCCCGCCATTCAATAAGATCATGGCTGATCTGTCGTGGCTCAGTTCCACTTTCCCACTTTCTCCCCATAACCCTTAATTCCCCCTGTCTATCAGAAACCTATCTACCCGTGACTTAAATATATTTAGCGAGGCAGCCTCCACCACTTCAACGGGCAGAGAATTCCAGAGATTCACCACCCTTTGAGTGAAGAAGTTCCTCCTCAACTCCGTTCTAAACCGCCCCCCCCCCCTTTATCTTGAGGCTGTGCCCCCTAGTCCTGCTATCCTTTCTAAGCGGGAAGAATCTCTCTACCTCTACCCTATCCATCCCCTTCATTATCTTATACATCTCTATAAGATCCCCCCTCAGCCTTCTAAACTCCAACAAGTACAGACCCAGACTATTTAGTCTCTCTTCATAGTCCAATCCCCTCATCTCCGGTATCAGCCTAGTGAACCTCCTCTGCACTCCCTCCAAGGCCTTGCGCAGGTGCGGCGCCCAAAACTGCACACAGTACTCCAGCTGTGGCCTCACCAATGCCCTATACAGCTGCAGCAAGACCTCCCTACTTTTATATTCAATCCCCTTCGCTATGAAGGCCAGCATCCCATTTGCCTTCCTGACCACCTGCTGCACCTGCAAGCTGGGTTTTTGCGACTCATGCACAAGGACCCCGAGGTCCCTCTGCACCTTCGCCTGCTGCAGTTTTTCGCCCTTTAAATAGTAATTTAATAGTAATAGCAATAAGTAAACTTTACTAGCCTCGTAGCACAAGGTTTAATGACCACCTTTAACTGTTGAACATCCTGATTCAGTCGGGGTTTGAGATGAATGCAGTCCCGAGCTCACACACGAGTGTCTGCTGCCTCAGTGCCATTCCGGGGTGAAATGCGAATGAGAAGGGCCATGGAACTCCACTGGAAGCTTCCCGAGAAAGCAAAGGGAGAAAGCAGCGTTTGTAATATCTGCCGACGACGCCTGAAACCAGCGAAAAGGTCAAGATCAAGACCTTTGCTTCTCACCCACGTCAGGCACCACTGGGATTTGATTTTTCGCAGCACTGGGGTGTGAAATGAATGCGCGACGAAATCAAATTGGATGTTAAATTGGAATCTGTTCGGGTATCTGCCACAGGGGAATGGAAACTCATTAGAAACGCATCCTTTCCGGGCCTGGCTGTGGCGTTTTTGGGAGCGTAGCAACCGTAGGCCGTTCGGCCCCTCGCGCCTGCTCCATCAGGGGCGGCACGGTGGCACAGTGGGTCAGCACTGCTGCTTCACAGCTCCAGGGTCCTGGGTTCGATTCCCGGCTCAGGTCACTGTCTGTGTGTGGAGTTTGCACATTCTCCCCGTGTCTGCGTGGGTTTCCTCCAGTTTCCACCCACAGTCCAAAGATGTGCGGGTTGGGTTGATTGGCCGTGCTAGGAAATTGCCTCTTAGTGTCCAGGGATGCGTAGATTAGAGGGATTAGTGGGTATAATATGTAGGGATACGGGGGTAGGGCCTGGGTGGGATTGCGTTCGGTGCAGACTCGATGGGCCTCTTTTTGTACAAAGAACAAAGAACAACACAGCACGGAAAACAGGCCCTTCGGCCCAACGAGCCCGCGCCGCCGTCCCATTGTCTCAGTGACCTATTCATGATTTTAGTCTATGCCCAATGTGAGAGGATCAGGGAGGTCCAATATAGGGACAATTTGTTACCCAATCAATCAGCCTAAAAGCACATTTTTGGGATGTGGGAGGAAACCGGAGCACCCGGAGGAAACCCACGCAACCATGGGGAGAACGCGCAAACTCCCACGGACACAGGCCCAAATCCATGTGTCCGCACAGCAACAGAGATAGTCTCTGAGCTGTCATGATGCCCTCGAGATGGTCCAGTTTACGCACACCAACGACATGAAGCAGTAGGCAACTCTCGAAGCAACATCCAAGAGCAGCCCACCACAACCTGCCGCCCGCATGTACCGTAGTGTTCTATGATTCTATCACTTAACTGGATTGCTTTGCTTTTAATTCATTGGATGTGGGTGTCACTGGCTGGGACAGCATGTTTTCAGTCCTTAATTGCCCTTCAACTGCCATGCCAGCCACATTTCAGAGGGCATTTAAGAGTTGTAGAACACATGGAAGCCCCGCAGTGCAAAGGAGGCCATTCAGCCCATCCAGTCTGCACCGACCACAATCCCACCCAGGCCCTTATCCCTGTAACTCCACAGGTTTACCCTACTAATCCCCCTGACACTAAGGACCAATTTTAGCATGGCCAATCAGCCTAACCCGCACATCTTTGGAACTGTGGGAGGAAACCGGAGCACCCAGAGGAAACCCACGCAGGCACGGGGAGAATGTGCAAACTCCGCACAGACAGTGACCTGAGCCGGGAATCGAACCACAGGTCCCTGGCGCCGTGAGGCAGCAGTGCTAACCACTGTGCCATCGTGCTGCCCTATTACTGTGGATCCAGAGTCACATGTAGGCCAGACTGGCTAAGGATGGCAGATTTCCTTCCCTAAAGAACATTAGTGACACGGATGGGCTTTTAAATTAAATTCAGATTTCCCCATTTGCCATGGTGCGATTTGAACCTACGTCCCAAAGAATTACACTGGATCTAGGCTAGTAGCTCAGTTACAATACCTCAATGCCACCACCACATGTCTGTTGACGTCATTGGTATCTAGATATCTAAATTAAAATTAAGTTGATTTATTAGTCACAAGTTGGCTTACATTAACAGTGCAATGAAGTTACTGTGAAATTCCCCCAAGTCGCCACAGTTCGGCGTCTGTTTGGGTACACTGAGAGAGAATTTGGCACGGTCATAGCACGTAACCAGCACGTCCTTCAGTCTGTGGGAGAATCCAGAAGAAACCCACGCAGACACGGGGAGAACGTGCAAACTCCGCATCAACAGTGACCCAAGTAGGGAACTGAAGCAGGGACCCTAGCGCTGTGAGGCAGCAGTGCTAACCACTGTGCCACTGATCGGCCTGCTTTGACCTTTCCAGGAATCAAGAGATATGATGGGAATTTTTTAAAAAAAATTACTCCATTCTTCATGTTTCAAAGCCAATAGACAGAATGGACAGAACAAAGCCCTTAATCCATCTCCTTGCTTGCTCCGAAAATGCAATTCAAATTGAATCCAATTCGTGGTCCCCCCAAGACAGACAAACAAGATCAAAGCTGACAAGAAAAGACATTACACCTGATGTTGAGCTTGATCTGATGCTTGATCTTAGCGTAGAGGCTGAGGAACGGGTGGGGAAATCGAACTGAAACCCAAGAACAGCCAAGATCTTCATCTCTGTCCCCTATCTAAGGTATAATAGCCTTCCATTATCTTCATCCCCCGGTGTAATGGTCCTCCATTATCTTCATCCCCCGGTATAATGGTCCTCCATTATCTTCATCCCCCGGTATAATGGTCCTCCCTTATCTTCATCCCCCGGTATAATGGTCCTCTCTTATCTTCATCCCCCGATATAATGGTCCTCTCTTATCTTCATCCCCCGGTATAATGGTCTTCTCTTATCTTCATCCCCCGGTATAATGGTCCTCTCTTATCTTCATCCCCCGGTATAATGGTCCTCTCTTATCTTCATCCCCCGGTATAATGGTCCTCTCTTATCTTCATCCCCCGGTGTAATGGTCCTCTCTTATCTTCATCCCCCGGTGTAATGGTCCTCCATTATCTTCATCCCCCGGTATAATGGTCCTCCCTTATCTTCATCCCCCGGTATAATGGTCCTCCCTTATCTTCATCCCCCGGTATAATGGTCCTCCCTTATCTTCGCCCCCCGGTATAATGGTCCTCCCTTATCTTCATCCCCCGGTATAATGGTCCTCCCTTATCTTCATCCCCCGGTATAATGGTCCTCCCTTATCTTCATCCCCCGGTGTAATGGTCCTCTCTTATCTTCATAGAGGCGAAGGTTGAGAGGCGACCTGATAGAAGTTTATAAAATGTTGAGAGGAATAGATAGGGTGGACTCTCAGAGGCTATTTCCCCGGGTTGAAATGGTCGCTACGAGAGGACACAGATTTAAGGTGCGGGGAGGGAAGTACAGAGGTGATGTTAGGGGTAAGTTTTTCACTCAGAGGGTAGTGAGTGATTGGAATCGGCTGCCATCGTCGGTGGTGGAGGCGAACTCGCTGGGGTCTTTTAAAAGACTTCTGGATGAGTATATGGGGTTTAATGGAATTGGGGGTTATAGATAGGTCTATGGATTGGTGGGGTTGATGCGATCGGCGCAACTCGAGGGCCGAAGGGCCTGTTTGTGCTGTAATGTTCTATGTTCTATGTTCTATGTTCATCCCCCGGTATAATGGTCCTCCCTTATCTTCATCCCCCGGTGTAATGGTCCTCTCTTATCTTCATCCCCCGGTATAATGGTCCTCCCTTAACTTCATCCCTCGGTATAATGGTCCTCCCTTATCTTCATCCCCCGGTATAATGGTCCTCTCTTATCTTCATCCCCCGGTATAATAGTCCTCCCTTATCTTCATCCCCTGGCTTGCTGGTCCTCTCTTATCTTCATCCCCCGGTATAATGGTCCTCCCTTATCTTCATCCCCCGGTGTAATGGTCCTCTCTTATCTTCATCCCCCGGTATAATGGTCCTCCCTTATCTTCATCCCCCGGTGTAATGGTCCTCTCTTATCTTCATCCCCCGGTATAATGGTCCTCTCTTATCTTCATCCCCCGGTATAATGGTCCTCCCTTATCTTCATCCCCCGGTATAATGGTCCTCTCTTATCTTCATCCCCCGGTGTAATGGTCCTCCATTATCTTCATCCCCCGGTATAATGGTCCTCTCTTATCTTCATCTCCCGGTATAATGGTCCTCCCTTATCTTCATCCCCCGGTATAATGGTCCTCCCTTATCTTCATCCCCCGGTATAATGGTCCTCCCTTATCTTCATCCCCCGGTATAATGGTCCTCCCTTATCTTCATCCCCCAGTATAATGGTCCTCTCTTATCTTCATCCCCCGGTGTAATGGTCCTCCCTTATCTTCATCCCCCGGTATAATGGTCCTCTCTTATCTTCATCCCCCGGTATAATGGTCCTCCCTTATCTTCATCCCCCGGTGTAATGGTCCTCCCTTATCTTCATCCCCCGGTATAATGGTCCTCTCTTATCTTCATCCCCCGGTATAATGGTCCTCTCTTATCTTCATCCCCCGGTATAATGGTCCTCCCTTATCTTCATCCCCCGGTATAATGGTCCTCCCTTATCTTCATCCCCCGGTGTAATGGTCCTCCCTTATCTTCATCCCCCGGTATAATGGTCCTCTCTTATCTTCATCCCCCGGTATAATGGTCCTCTCTTATCTTCATCCCCCGGTATAATGGTCCTCTCTTATCTTCATCCCCCGGTATAATGGTCCTCCCTTATCTTCATCCCCCGGTGTAATGGTCCTCCCTTATCTTCATCCCCCGGTATAATGGTCCTCTCTTATCTTCATCCCCCGGTATAATGGTCCTCTCTTATCTTCATCCCCCGGTATAATGGTCCTCTCTTATCTTCATCCCCTGGTATAATGGTCCTCTCTTATCTTCATCCCCCAGGATAATAGTCCTCTCTTATCTTCATCCCCTGGCTTGCTGGTCCTCTCTTATCTTCATCCCCCGGTATAATGGTCCTCCCTTATCTTCATCCCCCGGTATAATGGTCCTCTCTTATCTTCATCCCCCGGTGTAATGATCCTCCATTATCTTCATCCCCCGGTATAATGGTCCTCTCTTATCTTCATCCCCCGGTATAATGGTCCTCTCTTATCTTCATCCCCCGGTATAATGGTCCTCTCTTATCTTCATCCCCCGGTATAATGGTCCTCTCTTATCTTCATCCCCCGGTATAATGGTCCTCTCTTATCTTCATCCCCCGGTATAATGGTCCTCTCTTATCTTCATCCCCCAGGATAATAGTCCTCTCTTATCTTCATCCCCTGGCTTGCTGGTCCTCTCTTATCTTCATCCCCCGGTATAATGGTCCTCCCTTATCTTCATCCCCCGGTATAATGGTCCTCCCTTATCTTCATCCCCCGGTATAATGGTCCTCCCTTATCTTCATCCCCCGGTATAATGGTCCTCCTTTATCTTCATCCCCCGGTGTAATGGTCCTTCCTTATCTTCATCCCCCGGTATAATGGTCCTCCCTTATCTTCATCCCCCGGTATAATGGTCCTCCCTTATCTTCATCCCTCGGTATAATGGTCCTCCCTTATCTTCATCCCCCGGTATAATGGTCCTCTCTTATCTTCATCCCCCGGTATAATGGTCCTCTCTTATCTTCATCCCCCGGTATAATGGTCCTCCCTTATCTTCATCCCCCGATATAATGGTCCTCCCTTATCTTCATCCCCCCGGTATAATGGTCCTCCCTTATCTTCATCCCCCAGGATAATAGTCCTCCCTTATCTTCATCCCCTGGCTTGCTGGTCCTCTCTTATCTTCATCCCTGGCATAATAGTCCTAAGTGCAAATGAAAGATTTGATTTGATTTGATTTATTATTTATTATTTACGTACAGTGAAAAGCATTGTTTCTTGCATGCTATACAGGCAAAGCATACCGTTCATGGAGATAGTCATCAACTTCAGGAAGCATAAAGGAGAACATGCCCTTGTCTACGTTAACAGGAATGAAGTAGAAAGGGTCGAGAGCTTTACATTTTTAAGGTGTCCAGATCATCAACAACCTGTCCTGGTCACTCCATGCCGACAATATGGTTACAAATGCCCATCAACCCCTCTACTTTCTCTGAAATTCAAATTCTTTGCAACTACATTATGTACGTTGGAGATTATCAAAACATATCATGCACATTGACCACGTACATCCAACATGAAATTAAAAGAACACTTGAAATAGTAAATTGCTAAAGACCTTCTGTACGAAATCTCATTACAATGATACAATCTTCAAAACCTTTACAATATTTCTCTAATTCCCTCTTTGAACATACTATCAGACTGTTTCCACGACCAGCTGAACAATGCTGAACATGTCCATTGTATCTCCATTTGACCTTCACTGGCATAAGGAGAGGAGCCTCCAACTTGCCTGGTCTCGGGGGTGTTGACGATGAGAAGAGGTTGAATAAATTTGGATAGTTTTCAGTGGAAAAGCAAAGGCTGAGGGGAGACCTGATAGAAGTCTACAAAATGATGAGAGGCACGGACAGGGTGGATAGTCAAAGGCTTTTTTCCAGGGTGGAAGTGTCAATTACACAGGGGGGCACAGGTTCAAGATGAGAGGGGGGAACATTGAATGGAGAAAGGTTTTCATGTAGAGAGTGGTGGGTGCCTGGAACGCGCTGCCAGAGGAGGTGGTGGAAGCAGGAACATTAACAACATTTAAGAGGCATCTGGATGGGTACAGGAATAGGGAGGGAATGGAGGGATACGGACCGAGTGAGGGCAGAAGGGATTTTTTTAGTTTAGTTCGGGTATCATGATGGACACAGGCTTGGAAGGGCTTGTTCCTGGGTTGCACTTTTCTTTATTATTTGTTCTTTGCTTTTGTTCTTTGCCCTCTGATCTTTGTGGCTCTTTGGTGTCATCAGTTGTTTGATGTTTGATTGTGTGCGCCTGTATCTGTTCTCTGTGTGTGACTGGTTAAGTCTGAGCGCTTGCTTTGAAAGTGAAACTGAACTGTGGATCGGAAGCTTGGGGGGTGTGTGTGTCTGTGTCCCTGACAGAAGGTTCACTCTCCACACCACTCGCAATCTCAAACTCATCGATCTCAGTGCCACCATCACAGACCTTCCTGTGTCAAAGATATTTCTGTCTGTGGAGAAAATGAACTTGTGGAACTCTAAGGAAGAACTCAATGTACCTGTTTTCATTGTTTAGGTAGTTTAATTTGAAATGGGAGCTTCACGGTGGCCAGAATTGCTGCCTCACCGCGCCAGGGACCCCGGTTCGATTCCCAGCTGGACTGTGGGAGGAAACCGGAGCACCCGGTGGAAACCCACGCAGACATGGGGAGAACGTGCTGACTCCGCACAGACAGTGACCCGGGCCGGGGTTCGAACCTGGATCTCTGGCGCTGAGTGGCGGCAGTGCCACCCTATAAAGTGAGCAAGAGAGGATGATTGTTGTTACGCAGACGAGACTACAATGGAACCCGGCTGACAGACAGTCGCCCAAACTGATATGGAGATTCTTCACTTAATCTGGTGTACATAGAACATAGAACCCTACAGTGCAGAAACAGGCCCTTCGGCCCATCGAGTCTGCACCGAACACAATCCCACCCAGACCCTATCCCCATATCCCTACACATTTACCTGCTAATCCCTCTAACCTACACATCCCAGGACACTAAGGGGCAATTTTAGCATAGCCAATGAACCTAACCCCGCACATCTTTGGACTGTGGGAGGAAACCGGAGCACCCGGAGGAAACCCATGCAGACACGGGGAGAATGTGCAAACTCCACACAGGCAGAGACCCGAGCCGGGAATCGAACCCAGGACCCTGGAGCTGTGAAGCAGCAGTGCTAACCCACTGTGCTACCCGTGCCGCCTGCTCGAGATTTAGTTTTTGCTCAGCTGGTAAGGCAAATCTGTCAGACATCGAACACTTAGTGGGCTGGCAGATGGACTCTGTCGCAAAATGAGACCAAAAACAATCCGGCAGCCTGGATCGTGGATTGTCTTCACTTCTCTGGCTAGTTTCCAAGGCTGCAGTGTACTGTACTACACTACTAAGCCCTGCCCGGGGGTGGGGGAGGATCTTACTTAATGGTGCGACTCGGGATTTGAGAGTTCCACCACGGAAGAACATCAAAAGTAGCTCACAGCGCAGAAGTAGGCCGTTCAGCCCACCGGGATTCTGCTGGCCCACTGGCAGCGTGACTCGACTGGTCCCGCCGCCTGCCTCACTTTCCCCCGCCATCTCTGGCAAGTGTTTCCCTTCCTATTCACTTCCCGGGTTCCCTATTGGAAAACCTATTGTTGAATCTGCTTCCGCTACCCTTTCAGACAGTGCGTGCCAGATCACACCCACTTGCTGTGTCAAACAATAAGCTCATCGTCTCTCCATTGACACGTTCCCCAGTTATCTGAAATCCGTGTCTGTTGGTTACCGACCCACCTGCCCTTTGGAACTTTATCATTTTGAACACATAAGAACTCGGAGCAGGAGTAGGCCATCTGGCCCCTCGAGCCTGCCCCGCCATTCAATAAGATCATGGCTGATCTTTTTGTGGACTCAGCTCCACTTACCCACCCACTCACCATAACCCTTAATTCCTTCACTGTTCAAAGATTTATCTATCCTTGCCTTAAAAACATTCAATGAGGGAGCCTCAACTGGGCAGGGAATTCCAGATTCACAACCCTTTGTGTGAAGAAGTTCCTCCTCAACTCAGTCCTAAATCTGTTCCCCCTTATTTTGAGGCCATTCCCCCTCGTTCTGGTTTCACCCACCAGTGGAAACAACTTCCCTGCTTCTATCTTATCCATTCCCTTCATAATCTTATATGTTTCTATAAGATCTCCCCTTATTCTTCTGAATTCCAATGAGTATAGTCCTAGTCTGTTCAGAGTCTCCTCATAAGCCAATCCTCTCAACTCCGGACTCAACCTAGTGAATCTCCTCCGTACCCTCTCCAATGCCAGTATCTACCTTCTCAAGTAAGGAGACCAAAACTGTACACAGTACTCCAGGAGTGACTTTACAAGTACCTCTCAAGATTTATTTATTAGTCATCGAATCATCGAACCCTACAGTGCAGAAAGAGGCCCTTCGGCCCATCGAGTCTGCACCGACCACAATCCCACCCAGGCCCTACCCCTATATCCCACCTGCTAATCCCTCTAACCTAAGCATCCTAGTACACTAAGTCACAATTTTAGCATGGCCAATCAACCTAATCCGCACATCTTTGGATTAATGTCACAAGTAGGCTTACGTTAACACTATAATGAAGTTATTGTGAAAACCCCCTAGTCACCACAGGGTTCACTGAGGGAGAATTTAGCACGGTCAATGCACCCTAACCAGCACATCTTTCGGACTGTGGGAGGAAACCGGAGCACCCGGAGGAAACCCACGCAGACACGGGGAGAACTTGCAGACTCCACACAGACAGTGACCCGAGCCGGGAATCGAACCCGGGTTCCTGGAGCTGTGAGGCAGCAGTGCTAACCAGTGTGCCACCCATCCCTTCGCATCTCCAGCAGCTGTGACCGTCAAGATGGTGAGTATCCCTTTAAATGTGAGTGCCCCTTTAAGTAAGGCTTGAAAGGGTTATCAGGACCACCTTGACTCCTGAACAGGTCGTGCCAGGTGAAAAAGAAAAACACCACCAAAATGCTTGGGTGGCCTCGCTGGTGATCTCTGGCGGGTATGTGAAGCGAGCAGTGAGCTGTCAGTTCCACACGCCGTCTTCAACCCTCCTCCCGAGCTCGCACTTTGTTTTCGGCAGGTTATGGCAAACATTGCAGTTTAAGACCCCATTTTGGCCACTTCCCCACCTCGTTTCATGCCTCAAGAATTTGGCAAAGGCCGGTGCCAATAAGCACGGAGTATACGCTGGCAGTGTCATCACATCCATCTCGTTCTCCTAACAGAAGCTCTCTCCCTCCTCACTGCTCACTCCACCGGCATCGTTACTCAAGATGTGGGTATGCCGGAGTTGGACTGGTGTAAACACAGTAAAAAGTCTGACAACACCAGGTTTTAGTCCAACCGATTTATTTGATAATATTCTCACAAGCTTTCGGGGTTAACCCCTTCGTTAGGTGAATGTAGAGTTCTTGCCTCAGACAGAGCATATAAAGCGCAGACAGTTTAGAGATTACTGATTAGAATGCGAATCCTTACACCTAACCTGCTGTTCAAGACCCGAAGTGGCTGATAATGTGCCCTTCCTGTTGGCGAACACTTCAGCGGTCACGGGCATTCAGCCTCTGACCCTCGGGTAAGCATTCTCCAAGGCGGCCTTCACGACACACGACAGCGCAGAGTCGCTGAACAGAGACTGATAGCCAAGTTCCGCACACATGAGGACGGTCTCAACAGGGATCTTGGGTTCATGTCGCACTATCTGTAACCCCCGTGACTTGCCTGGGTTTGCAAAACCTCACTTACTGTACTGTCTGGAGACAATACACATCTCTTTAACCTGTGATCAGTGCTCCTTCCACTCACATTATCAGCCACTTCAGGTCTTGAACAGCAGGTTAGGTGTAAGGATTCGCATTCTAATCAGTAATCTCTAAACTGTCTGTGCTTTATATGCTCTGTCTGAGGCCAGAACTCTCCATTCACCTGACGAAGGGCGAACCCCGAAAGCTTGTGAATCTATTATCAACTAAATAGGTTGGACTAAAACCTGGTGTTGTCAGACTTTTTACATCGTTACTCAAGGCAGACCCAGCCGTCTGGGGGGTAATACTGAGCCTGGCAAGGTTCTCACCATCTCAGGGCACAGTCACACATAAACGGCTGAATGACATTACTGTTACTAGAGAGGTGGTGCTCGACAGACTGGAGGGGCTGATTGTGGACAAGTCCCCAGGACCGGATGGAATGCATCCGAGGGTTCTGAAAGAAATGGCGGAGGTGATAGTGGATGCCTTGGTGGTTATTTTCCAGACGTCGCTGGATTCCGGGGAAGTGCCGGAAGATTGGAAAACGGCTAATGTTACGCCGTTATTTAAGAAGGGTGCCAGGCAAAAGGCGGGGAATTATAGGCCGGTTAGTTTAACGTCTGTGGTAGGTAAAATGTTAGAATCCGTCATTAAGGAGGAAATAGCGAGGCATCTTGAGGGGAATTGCTTGATAGGGCGGACGCAACACGGTTTCATTAAAGGGAAGTCGTGTCTGACAAATTTACTGGAGTTCTATGAGGATGTGTCTAGGGCAGTGGATAGAGGAGAGCCGGTGGATGTGGTCTTTCTGGATTTTCAGAAGGTGTTTGACAAGGTACCTCACAAGAGGTTATTGCAGAAGGTCAGTGGACATGGAGTTGGGGGTAGGGTGTTAGGGTGGATAGAGGATTGGTTGTCAAATAGGAGGCAGAGAGTGGGGGTCAATGGATGCTATTCGGATTAGCGGTTGGTGACTAGTGGGGTGCCCCAGGGGTCGGTGCTGGGGCCTCAGCTATTTACCATTTATATAGATGATCTGGAGGAGGGAACTGAGTGCAGGGTGTCGAAAATTGCTGATGACACCAAGATTGAGGGAAAGGCAAATTGTGAGGAGGGTGTGGAGAGTCTGCAGAAGGATCTAGATAGGCTGGGCGAATGGGCCAGGAAATGGCACTAAATGATCTCTATGAAGTGTTACGTATTTTGGGGTATAACCCCTTTAAGGGAATGGGTCATGAAACCTCGGGTGTAGGGTGAGCTGTTGGGAACCGCCTAGTGTGGGCAGTCAACGTGCAGAGTGTGAAGCCAGTAGAATAAAGATGCCTGATGCCTGACTCTGGACTTATTATTGAGGAGAAGCTTCAGTACTACAAGGATTTGACCTAAAATGAGTTGCAGCCTTCTTTGGCCCTCAGAATTCTAGTAAGAAGTCTCACAACACCAGGTTAAAGTCCAACCAGTTTATTTGATAGTAAACCCACAAGCTTTCGGGGTTTGACCCCTTCGTCAGGAGAGTGGAGATTTCTCCACTCACCCACCGAAGGGCAAACCCCAAGTCTGCAGAAGGCTGGGCGAATGGGCCAGGAAATGGCAAATGGAATTTAATGTTGGCAAGTGTGAGGTGGTCCACTTTGGTAGGAGGAATGGTAGGAAGGACTATTACTTATGGGGCGAAAAACTGCAGCAGGCGACGGTGCAGAGGGACCTCAGGGTCCTTGTGCATGAGTCGCAAAAACCCAGTCTGCAGGTGCAGCAGGTGGTCAGGAAGGCGAATGGGATGCTGGCCTTCATAGCGAGGGGGATTGAATATAAAAGTAGGGAGGTCTTGTTGCAGCTGTATAGGGCATTGGTGAGGCCGCAGCTGGAGTACTGTGTGCAGTTTTGGTCGCCGCACCCGCGCAAAGATATTTTGGCCTTGGAGGGAGTGCAGAGGAGGTTTACTAAGCTGATACCGGAGTTGAGGGGGTTGAGCTATGAGGAGATGCCGAATAAACTAGGCTTGTACTCATTGGAGTTTAGAAAAATGAGGGGAGATCTCATTGAGACGTATAAGATGATGAATGGGATGGATAGGATAGAGGTGGAGAGACTCTTCCCGCTCAGAAAGGACAGTAGGACTAGGGGGCACAGCCTCAAGATAAAGGGGGGGCGGTTTAGAACGGAGTTGAGGAGGAACTTCTTCACTCAAAGGGTGGTGAATCTCTGGAATTCTCTACCACTTGAAGTGGTGGAGGCTGCCTAGCTAAATATTTTTAAGACGCGGGTTGATGGGTTTTTGATAAGCGAGGGGATTAAGGGTTATGGGGAGAGGGCGGGAATGTGGAACTGAGCCATGACAGATCAGCCATGATCTTATTGAATGGCGGGGCAGGCTCGAAGGGCCAGATGGCCTACTCCTGCTCCTATTTCTTATGTTCTTATGTTCTTAAACTGTTTGGACTTTAACCTGGTGTTGTGAGACTTCTTACTGTGTTTACCCCCAGTCCAATGCTGGTATCTCCACATCATGACCACCTCAGCATTTTACACAGTCCCTCCCACTCACACCTGCAAATCAGGACCTTACCCCGTGCACTACGGACAGGAGCAGTCCCAGAACATAGACCAATGTAATGTCACAGCTCATTTTTAACCATTCTCAGAATCTACTCTTACCTCCTAGTCTCTGATTCCTCTCTTCAAGCTTCGAATCCTATTTTCTGTCCACCTCCAAATTCTATCACCTTCAATTTCCTGCACTAATCCTCTGTGAAGTGCCTAGTCAGACATTTTCCTGAAGTCGATGTACACTGCATCCACCACATTTCCCTCCATCCACCATATCTTCCACTGAAAGATTCTGTTGCATTTCATCTTCCTTTGTAAAACCCATGTTAGAGGCTCCATTCCTTCCGTCTAAATGTTTAATTATGTGTCTTGAATTAAAGATATCACAATAAAGTTAAAATTGTATTTATTAGTCACAGGTAGGCTTGAATTAACACTGCAATGAAGTTACTGTGAAAATTCCCTTGTCGCCAAATTTTGGGCGCCTGTTTGGGTACACTTTTGGACTGTGGGAGGAAGCTACAGTCTAAAAGACATGCCTGCATAGAGTCTGCACATTCTCCCCGTGCCTGCGTGGGTTTCCTTCCACCGTCCAAAAGATGTCCTGGTTAGGGTGCGTTGGCCGTGCTAAATTCTCCCTCAGTTTACCCCAACCGGGCGACAGAGAGTGGCAACTGGGGGATTTTCACAGTAGCTTCATCGCAGTGTTGATGTCAGCTTACTTGTGACACTATTAACGAAGCTTTAAACCGAATCGAACACAAAACCCCCAGCTGTGGACTGGGTGGGACGCAGAACGATGGGGCGAGGCTCGTGTGAGACGGCTGGACACAGCACTTGGGGCAAATGGGGCTACTGAGTTGGACGGTCAGCCATGATGAATGGCGGAGCAGGCGCGCAGGGCCGAATGGCCTCCTCCTATCTTCTATTTCCCCGGGTTGAAATGGTCGCTACGAGAGGACACAGATTTAAGGTGCGGGGAGGGAAGTACAGAGGTGATGTTAGGGGTAAGTTTTTCACTCAGAGGGTAGTGAGTGATTGGAATCGGCTGCCGTCGTCGGTGGTGGAGGCGAACTCGCTGGGGTCTTTTAAAAGACTCCTGGATGAGTATATGGGGTTTAATGGGATTGGGGGTTATAGATAGGTCTATAGATTGGTGGGGTTGATGCGATCGGCGCAACTCGAGGGCCGAAGGGCCTGTTTGTGCTGTAATGTTCTATGTTCTATGTTCTAGGTTTCTTTGGAGCATAAAATCTAGCATTCTCCAGCTGGGCTGAATGGCCTGCTCTGCTGAAAATCTGACGCGAGGGTATATATATATTTTTTAAAAATGGTAATAGCTTTCCATCGCTGCGACATGTTCAGCGTAAACAAGCATTGATTCAACTGACCTTTCGATACTGATAGAAAATATTGCTGTACTTAGTGAGTGATCACAGGTCAAGCTTACCTTTAATTACAGCTTGCCGCGTCCAGATCTAAAGGGAGGGACCCAGAATGTTAGAAACTTGAATTGGAGGCGGCAAATGAAGCCTTAACTCTTCGTCGCTCGTCCTGGCTGGTGAAGGGCATTCTTTTTCTCAGTTCGTGTACGGGTGTGGACGTCGCTTCAAGCTCGGCGTTTCCTGCATTAATTGTCCCCTGAGAGCACTTGAAGATCGACCGCGTCGGGCATCACACAGACACGGGGAGAACGTGCAGACTCCGCACAGACAGCGGCCCGAGCCGGGAATCGAACCCAGTTCCCTGGCGCTGTGAGGCAGCAGTGCCAAGCCCACTGTGCCACTGTTGCGCTCAGTTACTAGGGGACAAATGATTAAGGTAGATGTCCATCGCTTACAAGAACGATGAAGAGCTTGTCGTATGGGAACCAGCTGAGGACTCTGGGTCTGTACTCGTTGGAGTTTAGAAGGATGAGGGGGGGATCTTATTGAAACTTACAGGATACTGCGAGGCCCGGATAGAGTGGACGTAGAGAGGATGTTTCAACTAGTGGGAAAAACTAGAACCAGAGGGCACAACCTCAGGGTAAAGGGACGATCCTTTAAAACAGAGATGAGGAGGAATTTCTTCAGCCAGAGAGCGGGGAATGTGTGGAACTCTTTGCCGCAGAGGAGGCCGGGTCATTTAAGACAGAGATAGATGGGTTCCCGATTAATAAGGGGATCAGGGGTTACGGGGAAAAGGCAGGAGAATGGGGGATGAGAAAAATATCAGCCATGATTGAATGGCGGAGCAGACTCGATGGGCCGAGTGGCCTAATCCTGACCCAATGTCTTACGGTCTTAAAAGGGGGAAGTTTAAAGGAGACGTGAGAGGCAGGTTCTTTTTCCACGGGTGATGATAGGTGCTTGGAATGCGCTGCCAGAGGAGGTGGTGGAAGCAGATAGGGTAGCAATGTTTAAGAGGCATCTTCATAAATGCATGGTGGGGCAGGGAATGGAGGGATACGGACTGCACGGAGGCAAAAGGTCTTTAGTGCAGTGAGGCATCATGTGTCGGTATAGGTTTGGTGGGCCGAAGGGCCTGTTCCTGTTCTTTCTTCAGAACCGGGACCACACCGCGATGTTGGCGTTACTCCGAACCGCACACGCTGGCCATTTAGCAAACTGGGTTAACTGGGCCCTGTTTCCGAGTATGGTCAAGCAACGGTTTAACACTGAGCCGCAAAAGGATATTCTCAGACAAGATGCACAAAATGTAAGTTTTAAGGGTCTTAAAGGAAGATAGAGAGGTGGAAAAATGGAAAGAGAAGGAATAGTTGAGATTAGTGACCTGTCGGCTGAGAGTAGGGCGGTGTGAGCAATTCATTAAATCCCTACGGTGCAGAAGGAGACTATTCGGCCTATTGAGTCAGCACCAATCCCAACCAGGCCCCATTCCCGTGACCCCACATATTTATCCTGTTAATCCCCCCCCCCCCTCTCGAACCTCAATTTGGCAAGGCCAACGCACCTAACTCGCACATCTTTGGACTGTGGGAGGAAACTGGAACACCCGGATGAAACCCATGCAGACACGGGGAGAATGTGCAAACTCCGCCCAGGCGGTGACCCAATCCGGGACTCGAACCTGGGTCTCTGGCACTGTGAGGCCGCAGTGCTAACCACCGTGCCATCAGGCGTGCTGAACATAGAACATAGAACACTACAGCACAAACAGGCCCTTCGGCCCACGAGTTGCGCCGATCACATCAACACCTACCAATTTATAGACCTATCTATAGATTCCCTGTGCCTTGTAACCTACAGTTCTTTGTTGCAATCTCTTGGAGCTCCCAGCAATCACTGACCTCATTCTCTGTTCCAGCTCCTCTTTCACATCACATTTCTCTCTCTTGTTAACTCTATTGTCTCTCTCTGCAGATGCTGCATTTTTCTAGCCTTTTCCGTTTTTGTGTTGTTAATTTAGATTCAAAGTAGTTGAGGATGTAGCACTGATCCAAGTAGCACTCCACTCGTTACAGTTTGCCAATTTGGAAACAACCCTTTGTGCACATCTTCTGATTCCCCTTTAGCTAACCGGCTGTTTAAATTTAAGTCACTTGGTGATACATAATGTGAAGACAGAGACATATCGTTGAAACATTCCAGCTTACACTCATCGGGACAAATGCAAGAATACCAAAGTTCAAACAATCACTACATGGGTGACACAAGGGTGCAAATTGACTCTGCTCTGCCCAAGACAGTAAAAAGTCTGACAACACTAGGTTTTAGTCCAACCTATTTATTTGATAATATTCTCACAAGCTTTCGAGGGGACTGCCTCTTCGTCAGGTGAATGGAGGGTTCTGGCCTCAGACAGAGCATATAAAGCACAGACAGTTTAGAGATTACTGATTAGAATGCGAATCCTTACACCTAACCTGCTGTTCAAGACCTAAAGTGGCTGATAGTGTGAGTGGAAGGAGCACTGATCACAGTTTAAAGAGATGTGTATTGTCTCCAGACAGTGCAGTAAGTGAGGTTTTGCAAACCCAGGCAAGTCACGAGGGTTACAGATAGTGTGACATGAACCCAAGATCCCCGTTGAGACCGTCCTCATGTGTGCGGAACTTGGCTATCAGTCTCTGTTCAGCGACTCTGCGCTGTCGTGTGTCATGAAGGCCGCCTTGGAGAACGTTTACCCGAAGGTCAGAGGCTGAATGCCCGTGACCACTGAAGTGTTCGCCAACAGGAAGGGAACAGTCTTTCCTGGTGACTGTCGAGCGATGTTCATTTATCCGTTGTCGTAGCGTCTGCATGGTCTCCCCAATGTACCATGCTTCGGGACATCCTTTCTTGCAACGTATCAGGTAGACAATGTTGGCCGAGTTGCAAGAGTATTTACCGTGTGCCTGGTGGATGGTGTTCTCACGTGTGATGATGGTATCCATGTCGATGATCCGGCATGTCATGATCCAACAGCGCCATGGAGAAAGCAACTCAGTAAAGGTGCAAGGTTTGAATATACTCCCACAGTTTATGAAGAATGAGTACCTGAGTATGAAACTTCCAGCATGTTACATGTTATGAGTTTAACGGATTATCTAAAATTTGTTGCAAATAGAGGTTCTTGTGAACAGTGGAATTATAATTTTTTAAATGGGAGGGTGGGGATGGCTGGGCCAGCATTTACCCCTCTTCGGTCTGCATTGGGATGCTGCCTTATGGCACTCAAGTGCATTTGGAGTTTGGTGAAACAAAACCTCAAGGAGTAAATTTTAAGGAATAATTTTAATCTAAATTTCAAGCTGAAGTCTAGTTTGTTTAATGTAGCAATTAATTAAGAGTTGCTCCTTTGATTGGAGAAGTGTAGTTGGAGCTTTAAAACATGAGTTTACAGACTCTCAGCTGAAGGTAGTTGGTTCGGCAGCTGGTCTAATCTGGTGAAGTGGTGGAGGCTGCCTCGCTAAATATTTTTAAGACGCGGGTTGATGGGTTTTTGATAAGAGAGGGGATTAAGGGTTATGGGGAGAGGGCGGGAAGGTGGAACTGAGCCACGACAGATCAGCCATGATCTTATTGAATGGCGGGGCAGGCTCGAAGGGCCAGATGGCCTACTCCTGCTCCTATAGGTCTATAGATTGGTGGGGTTGATGTGATCGGCGCAACTCGAGGGCCGAAGGGCCTGTTTGTGCTGTAATGTTCTATGTTCTATGTTCTATTTCTTATGTTCTTATGTCTCCGAGGCCTGGACTGAAAGGAAGGCTCATTCCGTGCTGTCTTGTGTTAGAGTAAAGCTGGAATTTGGTGAAACAGAAAGGAGGTATCCTACCCCTTCTTTTCTCCAACTGATGAGTATTCCTGCTCTTTAAAATAAAGCTAAGCTCTGAGGGAGATCAGAGCACAGAAGGGAATGAAGGGCTTGAAGTAACCCTTACAGTGCAGAGCACTGGAGGTCAGAGAGAGAAAGAGCGAGTGAGTGTGGAGGGGCCGCAGAAGCACAACAGTGGGAGTAGCCAGGGGAACTTTCACTCAACCTCGAGGCGAAACGCCTGAGGTGATGCCTGAATTGGCAGGACAGTGAGATCGAGAGGGATGGTCAGGTTAGAGGACATCACAGCAATTAAAGTTTACTTATTAATGTCACAGGTAGGCTTACATTAACACTGCAATGAAGTTACTGTGATAATCCTCTAGTCGCCACACTCCGGCACCTGTTCGGGTTACACCGAGGGAGAATTTAGCACGGCCAATGCACCCTAACCCAGCACGTCTTTCAGACTGTGGGAGGAAACCGGAGCACCCGGAGGAAACCCACGCAGACACGGGGAGAACATGCAGCGTCCACACAGGTAGTGATCCGAGCCGGGAATTGAACCCGGGTCCCTGGCGCTGTGAGACAGCAGTGCTAACCCGCTGTGCCACCATGACAGGGAGCAGCAAGGCTACGAAGGGATCTCAAAATAAGGATGTGGGAATCTTAAAATCTTAACCTGGAGCAGGTCAGCGAGCAATGGGGTGATCGATGCACGGTGTGGCATAGTAACACAGTGGTTAGCTCTGCTGCCTCACAGCGCCAGGGATCTGTGTTCAATTCCGGCCTCGGGTCACTGTCTGTGTGGAGTTTACTCATTCTCCCCGCGTCTGCGTGGGTTTCCCCCGGGTGGGTGCTCCGGTTTCCTCCCACAGCCCAAAGATGTGCGGGTTAGGTTGGCTGGCCGTGTTAAGTTAACCCTAGTGTTGGGGGATTAGCAGGCTAAATATGCGGTGTTGCGGGAATAGGGCATGGGTGGGATTGTGGTTGGTGCAGACTCGATGGGCCGAATGGCCTCCTTCTGCATTGTGAGCATTCTAGGACTGGGATCAGGATATCCCGCCCAGGGTGGGAATGGGGGGGGGGGGGAGGAGGAGGAGGAGGAGGAGGAGGAGGAGGAGGAGGAGGAATGGAAACTTTTACAGACTGGTCAAAGGTCAGTCGACTTTGGGAGTTAATTCCTGGTTGCAACGACAGAGCAGGAGTAGGAAAATCCGACCCCGAGTTTATCGTGATTCCCAGATTAGGGGAGGGTTGAAGAATAGGCAGCTGAAGCATTGGAATAGTCAGGTTTAGGGTTGAAGGAAGAGGGAGGGTTGCAGCAATGGGTGAGTTGAGACACGGGCAAGGCCGGGCCACGTCAGGGAGATGGGTGTCAGCGACGTAGCGACGTGTGGTTGGAAGAGGCTCTCGGAGTCGATTCCAACCAAGGTTGCAAGCAGATGAACAGACTGCTGCAGTCTCACATGGTTGCCAGGGAGAATTCATTACACTGCGGCACTTTCCAGCACAGATGGAGGTCCCTTGGAGCGACATTGACTGCTGGAGGGGAGCGATCGCGTGTGCAGCCAAACATGGGCACAGATGTGGCACTGAGGGAGCGGGACGTCCGGACTTTCACTCCAGGTTTCTGCCCGGGGCGGGTGGTGGGGTGGTGGGGTGGGGGGGTGGGGGGTGGGGGGGTAATGTTCCTCCTCATCCCCGGGATCACTGTCCGCATCTCCATTTCCTCTGCAGGACAGCGAGGCAAAATACCCTGAAGTGAGGGCCGCAGCACTAAGTCAGTTGGCTGGATGGCCAATTTGTGACGCAGAGCGATGCCAACAGTGCGGGTTAGATCCCCGCACCGGTTCAGGTTTCTCATCTATCTCGACCTTTGCCTCTCGCCTGACCCTCAGCTTCAATCGTCACCAGTCAGCTCCACCCCCCACCTTTAAAAACTTCCCCACCCCCTTTTCAATAAAGTTAGAACAAAGAACAAACAAAGAACAATCCAGCACGGGAAACAGGCCCTTCGGCCCAACGAGCCCGCGCCGCCGCATCACCCTACACCTATTCTACCCTGCGTATCTACGAATGGAACCCCTGACTTAGCCAGATTCAGGGGAGAATAGTGTCAATTTGGTAAAAACTGATTAGCCTGAGAGCACATTTTTGGGGTGTGGGAGGAAACCGGAGCGCCTGGAGGAAACCCACGCAACCACAGGGAGAATGCGCAAACTCCCCACAGACACAGGCCCAAATCCATGTGCCTGCACAGCCAGCAATGCTAGTCACTGAGCTGTTGCGGCGCCCGTCTACCGGTCCAGGATCAAGCACACACACCGACATGAAGTACTAGGCCACTCCCGGAACTTCCAAGAGCAGCCCAGGCACGACCCGCCGTGTGAATGCCCCTCGTTTGACACGAGGTGGACCTCCACCTGTGGAATAAAGACAAAAAGGATTGAATTTCTGAACATCCTCATAGAACCCCTACAAGTGCGTTCAGCCCATCGAGTCTGGGGTGTTGGGGGGGGGGAGGCGTCATGTTTTCCCTCCCAAATAGTGTTGTGCGATCTTTTACATCAAATTGGAAGGTGCCTCTGTTTGATCTCTCACCTGAAAGATGTCACCCCCAACAGCACAGAATTCCCTGTTCCTTTTGCAATCTTCAGGTTTACTAGGCTGATACCGGAGTTGAGGGGATTGAGCTATGAGGAGAGGCTGAATAAAATAGGCTTGTACTCGTTAGAGTTTAGAAGAATGAGGGGAGATCTCATTGAGACGTATAA
Source organism: Prionace glauca (assembly GCA_037974335.1). Taxonomy (NCBI): domain Eukaryota; kingdom Metazoa; phylum Chordata; class Chondrichthyes; order Carcharhiniformes; family Carcharhinidae; genus Prionace; species Prionace glauca. Next base: position 13,120,849 of record CM075722.1, read on the forward strand.
GATGATGAATGGGATGGATAGGATAGAGGTGGAGAGGCTCTTCCCGCTCAAAAAAGACAGTAGGACTAGGGGGCACAGCCTCAAGATAAAGGGGGGGCGGTTTAGAACGGAGTTGAGGAGGAACTTCTTCACTCAAAGGGTGGTGAATCTCTGGAATTCTCTGCCCGTTGAAGTGGTGGAGGCTGCCTCGCTAAATATTTTTAAGAAACGGGTTGATGGGTTTTTGATAAGAGAGGGGATTAAGGGTTATGGGGAGAGGGCGGGAAGGTGGAACTGAGCCACGACAGATCAGCCATGATCTTATTGAATGGCGGGGCAGGCTCGAAGGGCCAGATGGCCTACTCCTGCTCCTATTTCTTATGTTCTTATGTTCTTGTCAGAACCAAGTCCACCTTATACATGTCAGTGAGTGGAGCTGCGCCAATTAGGGAGATGTAACAGCATTGTTTCTTAGCTACACATAAGAACTGGTTTCCACCAGCGTGGGAAGAGGAAAAGCTTAAAGTTTACTTATTTAGAGAGACTAAACAGACTGGGTCTGTACTCGTTGGAGTTTAGAAGGATGAGGGGGGGATCTTACAGAGACGTATAAGATAATGAAGGGGATGGACGGGGTAGAGGTAGAGAGATTCTTCCCGCTTAGAAAGGATAGCAGGACTAGAGGGCACAGCCTCAAGATAAAGGGGGGGCGTTTTAGAACAGAGTTGAGGAGGAACGGCTTCACTCAAAGGGTGGTGAATCTCTGGAATTCTCTGCCCGTTGAAGTGGTGGAGGCTGCCTCGCTAAATATATTTAAGTCACGGGTAGATAGGTTTTTGGTAGGCAAGGGGACTAAGGGTTATGGGGAGAGAGCGGGGAAGTGGAACTGATCCACTTCAGATCAGCCATGATCTTATTGAATGGCGGGGCAGGGTGGCCTACTCCTGCTCCTATTTCTTATGTTCTTATTATTGTCACAAGTAGATGTACATTAACACCGCAATGATGTTACAGTGGTTGGCACTGCTGCGTCACAGTGCCGGGCACCCCGAGTTCGATTCCCAGTTTGGGTCATTGTCTGTGCGGACTCTGCACGTTCTCCCTGTGTCGGCGTGGGTTTCCTCCGGGTGGTCCGGTTTCGTCCCACGCTCCAAAGATGGGCGGGTTAGGTTGATTGACTATCCTAAATTGTTCCGTAGTATCAGGGTGTTAGCAGGGTAAATAAGTAGGGTTATGGGGATTGGGTTTGGTTGGTGCCGACTCAATGGGCTGTAGGGATTCTATGATCCCGAGTCACCACATTCCGGTGCCTGTTCGGGTACACTGAGGGAGAGCTTAGCACAGCCAATGTACCTAGGCAGCACGTCTTTCTGTCTGTGGGAGGAAATGGGAGCACCAAACCCATGCAGACACGGGGAGAATGTGCAGACTCCGCACAGACAGTGACCTCAAGCCGGGAATCGAACCCGTGTCCCCGGTGCTGTGAGGCAGCAGTGTTAACCACTGAGTCATTAAGGGTGACACGGTAGCACAGTGGTTAGCACTGCTGCTTCACAGCTCCAGGGTCCTGGGTTCGATTCCCGGCTCGGGTCACTGCCTGTGTGGAGTTTGCACATTCTCCTCGTGTCTGCGTGGGTTTTCTCCGGGTGCTCCGGTTTCCTCCCACAGTCCAAAGATGTGCGGGTTAGGTTCATTGGCTATGCTAAAATTGCCCCTTAGTGTCCTGGGATGTGTAGGTTAGCGGGATTAGCAGGTAAATGTGTAGGGATATGGGGATAGGGTCTGGGTGGGATTGTGTTCGGTGCAGACTCGATGGGCCGAAGGGCCTGTTTCTGCACTGTAGGGTTCTATGTTCTATGTTCATGTGCCAATGTTCTTGAAAGGCGTTCCCCAGATTCCCCCTTTTTCCCGTGATTGAGGAGTGGAGCGGAACCACTCTCTCGTTACCGAACTGGAATGTGGGCCAACGTTTAGTGCTCAGGCCTCCAGAGTGGAGCTGGAAAGCCTCTGGTTCGGAGACACCAAAGCATTTGTCCGAACTGTAGTGGGCACCCTGAGAGACAGGGCCCAGCTTCAGCGGGTGCTGACAGCTCTTATTGAGTTATATCGTCGTCGGAAAGACTTTGAACGTTCCTCTCCCTTCCAGGTTAAAGAGAGGGGAGGAGAGGGCTGGATTTCCACTCCCAGTGCGTGGGCACTGACTGTGAGGAGGCGATTGAACAAGGCCCCCATGCTTAGCAAGCCTCACCTTCCAGTCACAAAGGTTACTCCAACAAGGCCTTACAGGATCCCGGTGGAACAGTGCCCCAGGGTCGGGCTCAGGGTAGGAGGGCAGCAAATTGGCAAGGAAAAAATGTGCCAGATAAGCAACCGTATGGTGTTTGAAGGCAAGATGCTGCCGGAAATGCTGAGCCAGGAACAGGAGTAGGCCACCTGGCCCCTCGAGCCTGCTCCACCACTCAACAAGATCATGGCTGACCTGATTGTGACCCCAACCCCACATTCCTGCTGACCTTTCACCCCTTTGTCAATCAAGAATTGCCCTGCCTTAAAAATATTCAACGGGAGTGGCACGGTGGTTTTTAATGGGTTTTTGATAAAAGAAGGGATTAAGGGTTATGGGGAGAGGGCGGGAAGGTGGAACTGAGTCACGACAGATCAGCCATGATCTTATTGAATGGCGGGGCAGGCTCGAAGGGCCAGATGGCCTACTCCTGCTCCTATTTCTTATGTTCTTATGTTCTGTGTACACACTGCGGCTACTGATAATGGAAGGAGATGGTGTATGTAGGCGCCACTTTCTGACGCGCTGCAGCCTGATTCTCGTTTGAATGAATTTGCTTCTGCCGTGCGTTGGGTGGGGAGCTCGAGCAGGCCTTGGCATCCTCACAGCCGGTTAGGTAACACGCACGCTGGGCCTGACAGACAAGTGAGAGTGAGTGCTGCGAAAATCGTGATTCACTGAGTTAGTCACTGCCATTGTGTAACACTGTCTAACATTCCCTGGTACAATCAGCATGAGGAGGCCAATCGGCCCAGCTGACCAGTGTTGTCTCCTTGAGGGAGTGGGGCCCACTCCTATGCTCTCATCCATCGCCCTGCAAGTTGCCCCATTTCAAACGTTGATCCAATTTTCTTTGGAATCTGTTTTCGCCGAACTCTCTTAGAGAACGCATTCCAAATCAGAAAATCCCACGGCAGAACAAATATCTTCCATTTCACCTTGAACTGTTTGCCACTCGGAGTCCTTTGATTTGATCTGATTTATTATTGTCATGTGTATTAACATACAGTGAAAAGTATTGTTTCTTGCGCGCTATGCAGACAAAACATACCGTTCATAGAGAAGGAAAGAAGAGAGTGCAAAATTTAGTGTCTCAGTCCGCGGCTAGGTTGTAGAGAAAGATCGACTGAGAGCCATAGATCAGCTGGATAGTCGATATCCTTTCCCAAAGGTAGGGGAGTCTAAAACTAGAGGGCATAGTTTTAAGGTGAGAGGGAAGAGATACAAAAATGTCCAGAGGGGCAATTTTTTTCACAGAGGGTGGTTGTCATTTTTATAAATGACCTGGATGAGGGCGTAGAAGGATGGGTTAGTAAATTTGCGGATGACACTAGAGTTGGTAGAGTGGTGGACAGTGAGGAAGGATTTTGGAGGTACAGAGGGACATAGATAAGCTGCAGAGCTGGGCTGAGAGGTGGAGTTTAATGTGGAAAAGTGTGAAGTGATTCATTTTGGAAGGAGTAACAGGAATACAGAGTACTGGGCTAATACTTGGTAGTGTGGGTGAGCAGAGAGATCTCGGTGTCCATGTGCATAGATCCCTAGCAGGGTAAATATATGGGTTTGTGGGAAAGTTGGCACCCAGGTTGATAAGGTTGTTAAGAAGGCGTACGGTGTGTTAGGTTTTATTGGTAGAGGGATTGAGTTTAGGAGCCATGAGATCATGTTGCAATTGTACAAAACACTGGTGCGGCCGCACTTGGAGTATTGTGTACAGTTCTGGTCGCCGCATTATAAGAAGGATGTGGAGGCATTGGAAAGGGTGCAGAGGAGGTTTACCAGGATGTTGCCTGGTATGGTGGGAAGGTCTTATGAGGAAAGGCTTGAAGCTGTTTTCGTTCGAGAGAAGAAGGTTAAGAGGTGACCTAATAAATGCATACAAGATGATCAGAGGATTAGATAGGGTGGACAGTGTGAGCCTTTTTCCTCGGATGGAGATGACTAGCACAAGGAGACATAGCTTTAAATTGAGCAGTGATAGATGTAGGACAGATGTCAGAGGTAGGTTCTTTACTCAGAGAGAAAAGAGAGTAGAGAGTAGCAACAGCAATGGAATCGCCAACTTTAAGGGCATTTACATAGAACATAGAACATTACAGCACAAACAGGCCCTTCGGCCCTCGAGTTGCGCCGATCACATCAACCCCACCAATCTATAGACCTATCTATAACCCCCAATCCCATTAAACCCCATATACTCATCCAGAAGTCTTTTAAAAGACCCCAGCGAGTTCGCCTCCACCACCGATGACGGCAGCCGATTCCATTCACTCACCACCCTCTGAGTGAAAAACTTACCCCTAACATCACCTCTGTACTTCCCTCCCCGCACCTTAAATCCTCTCGTAGCGATCATTTCAACCCGGGGAAATAGCCGCTGAGAGTCCACCCTATCTATTCCTCTCAACATTTTATAAACTTCTATCAGGTCGCCTCTCAACCTTCGCCTCTCTAGGGAAAAGAGTCCCAGCTCCCTCAACCTATCTTCATAAGGCATGCCTCCCAGTCCAGGCAATGACCATTTAAATGGTCATTGGAGAAACATTTGGATGATATTGGAATAGTGTAGGTGAGATGGGCTTCAGATTGGTTTCACAGATCGGCGCAACTTCGAGAGCCGAAGGGCCTGTACTGCGCTGGAATGTTCTAGGTGGCTAACACTTCAAGGAGTTCTCCTTCAGCTCTCAAACGCCTGATGTGGTGAAAGGGGGCTGTCTAAAGGTGAGGCTGCCTTTGAGAGTACCACGCGAGTGTCAACCCGAGACTGATGGAACCTGCAGCCTGTGACTCAGAGTGGGCCCTCCGGTAATTGAACCAAGCTGACAGGAACATGCAACCATAACTCACCCACCCAGGCATGTCAACAGTTCAAAAAAAAAAGCAGTGTGAGATGTGATTTTGTGTCTGAGCTTTTATAGTGTGCACCAGCGCACCGCACTTCCATGACTAACAACCTAATTATACACCAGTAACTTTGTAATTACATCGCTATTCAGGGGATGTTGAATAAGCTCTTACCATGCTCTCTTACACAGGCGGTAATTGGGATAATATTCAGAGAGCTTTTCATCGAGTGAATAATTTTTCCTCGTTGAATCAGACACAAAGCAAAGAGGCATGACCCTCTGGTCCCCGCTAGGCTTTATTTCTGGGGGCGGAACAGTGGTTAGCGCTGCTGCCAGGGACCGGGCTCAATTCTAGCCTCATGTCACTATCTGTATGCATGTTCTCCCCATGCCTGCGTGGGCTTCCTCCGGGTTTCCTCCCACTTACTCCAAAAATGTGCGGGCCAGGTGGATTGGCCATGTTAAATTAACCCTAGCGTCAGGGGGATTAGCAGGGTAAGTATGTGGGGTCATGGGAATAGAAATTGGGTGGGAGTGCGGTCGGTGCAGACTGGATGGGTCGAATGGCTGAATCGAAGGGATTCTCTGATCCTATGGGTGGTTTGCCCAGCCAACTCCACTCTTGCTGCAAGTGAAGGGGAAGCTAGATCAGTGCTTTTTAATTCATCATTTCTTGAAGAGATATGGGTCACAGGTTATGCTAGCATTTATTGCTAGTAAGAGGCAGCTGGGGTCTGAGTCAGATGCAGGCTGAGTAAAGGACACTTATGGACCAGATGGGTCTTTAATGACAATCTTGATTTGATGTATAAGGTATAGGACACTGGTGAGGCCGCAGCTGGAGTACTGTGTGCAGTTTTGGTCGCCGCACTTACGCAAGGATATTTTGGCCCTGGAGGGAGTGCAGAGGAGGTTTACTAGGCTGATACCGGAGTTGAGGGGGTTGAGCTATGAGGAAAGGCTGAATAAACTAGGCTTGTACTCGTTAGAGTTTAGAAGAATGAGGGGAGATCTCAATGAGACATATAAGATGATGAATGGGATGGATAGGATGGAGGTGGAGAGACTCTTCCCGCTCAGAAAGGACAGTAGGACTAGGGGGCACAGCCTCCAGATAAAGGGGAGGCGGTTTAGAACAGAGTTGAGGAAGAATTTCTTCACTCAAAGGGTGGTGAATCTCTGGAATTCTCTGCCCGTTGAAGTGGTGGAGGCTGCCTCGCTAAATATTTTTAAGATGTGGGTCGATGGGTTTTTGATAAGAGAGGGGATTAAGGGTTATGGGGAGAGGGCGGGAAGGTGGAATTGAGCCACGACAGATCAGCCATGATCTTATTGAATGGTGGGGCAGGCTCGAAGGGCTGGATGGCCTACTCCTGCTCCTATTTCTTATGTTCTTATTTGATTTATTATTGTCTCATGTACTGTTAGACGGTGAAAAGTATTGTTTCTCGCTCGCTATACAGACAAAACGTACTGCACATAGAAAGAGGGTGCAGAGTGGTTTAAACTGATTCAGAGGGGGGGTGGGATCCTGAGTAGAGGGGGTGAAAGTGAGGGGGGCATAGATGGGGACTGCAATGCACGGCATTGTGGGGGTGGGGCGGAGCAGGGTTTGAAATGCGTATACTTTAATGCGAGGAGTATTCGCAGTAAGGTGGATGAACTTGCAGCGTGGATCAATACCTGGGACTTTGATGTTGTGGCCATTTCAGAGACTTGGATAGAGCAGGGGCAGGAATGGTTGCTGCAGGTCCCGGGGTACAAATGCTTTAGTCGGAGTAAAGAAGGAGGAAGAAGGGGGGGAGGGGTAGCATTATTGATCAGGGACTGTATCACAGTGTCAGAGAGGAAGTTTGATGAGGACTTGTCTGTTGAGGTAGTATGGGCAGAGATTAGAAATAGGAGAGGAGAGGTCACCCTGTTGGGAGTCTTTTATAGACCTCCAAAAAGTTCTAGAGAGGTTGAGGAAAGGATTGCGGAGACGATCCTTGTTAGGAGTGAAAGTAATAGGGTAGTTGTTATGGGGGACTTTAACTTTACTCATGTTGATTGGAATTGCTATAGCTCTAGCTCGTTAGAGGGGTCAGTTTTTGTACAAAGCGTGCAGGAAGGTTTTTTGACTCAGTATGTAGATAGGCCAACCAGAGGTGAGGCTATATTGGATTTGGTGCTGGGAAATGAACCAGACCAGGTGCTAGACTTGGAAGTTGGTGTGCATTTTGGGGATAGTGACCACAATTCGATTACGTTCACCTTAGTGATGGAAAGGGATAGGCATGAACCTCGGGTCAGTAGTTTCAGCTGGGGGAAGGGTAATTGTGAGGCTATTAGGAGAGAATTAGGAAGCATTAGTTGGACTAGGAGATTACAGGGACTGGGAACATCCGAGAGGTGGAGATTTTTCAAGGAGCAGCTATTGCGGGTCTGTGATAGATATATCCCTGTCAGGCAAGGAGGATTTGGTAGGCCCAGGGAACCGTGGTGCACTAAAAAAGTTGATTCGTTGGTTAGGAAGAAAAAGGAGGCTTATTTTCGGATGAGGCTTGAGGGCTCAGGTAGTGCATTAGAAAGTTTTAGATTGGCTAGGAGGGAGTTGAAGAGGGAGTTAAGAAGGGCTAAAAGAGGACATGAGATGACTTTGGCTGATAGGATTAAGGAGAACCCTAAGGCGTTTTACAGGTATGTCAAGAACAGAAGGTTGGTTAGGACAAGATTAGGGCCAGTTACAGACAGTAGAGGGAAGTTGTGTGTGGAACCGGAGGAGATTGGAGAGGCGTTGAACCAATATTTCTCTTCGGTGTTCACGCAAGGGGACATGAATGTAGCTGAGGAGGACACTGGGGTGCAGGGGTGTAAAATAGATAGTATTGCAGTTGATACGGGGGATGTGCTGGATATTTTAGAGGGTTTGAAAATAGATAAGTCCCCTGGTCCGGATGGGATTTACCCTAGGATTCTTTGGGAGGCAAGAGAGGTGATTGCGAAGCCTCTGGCTCTGATCTTCAGGTTGTCATTGGTCTCTGGTATAGTACCGGAAGATTGGAGGACAGCAAATGTTGTCCCATTGTTTAAGAAGGGGAGAAGAGACTTCCTTGGGAATTATAGACCGGTGAGTCTTACTTCTGTGGTGGGTAAGGTTTTGGAAAGGATTATTAGAGACAGGATTTATAGTTATTTGGAGAGTAATGAATTGATTAGAGACAGTCAGCATGGGTTTTGTAGCGGGTAGGTCGTGCCTTACTAACCTTATCGAGTTCTTTGAGAAAGTGACCAAAGAGGTGGATAGGGGTAAGGCAGTTGATGTGGTGTATATGGATTTTAGCAAGGCGTTTGATAAGGTTCACCATGGTAGGCTTCTGCAGAAAATGCAGATGTATGGGATTGGGGGTGATCTAGGTAATTGGATCAGGAATTGGCTAGCAGATAGGAGACAGAGGGTGGTGGTTGATGGTAAATATTCGTCATGGAGTTCAGTTACGAGTGGTGTGCCTCAGGGATCTGTTTTGGGGCCACTGCTGTTTGTAATTTTTATTAATGATCTGGATGAGGGTATAGTTGGGTGGATTAGTAAGTTTGCTGATGACACCAAAGTCGGAGGTGTGGTAGATTGTGAGGAAGGGTGTCATAGTTTGCAGGGTGACTTAGACAGGTTGCAGAGCTGGGCTGCGAGGTGGCGGACGGAGTTTAATGCGGAGAAGTGTGAGGTAATTCATTTCGGTAGGAATAACAGATGTGTTGAGTATAGGGCTAACGGGAGGACTTTGAATAGTGTGGAGGAGCAGAGGGATCTAGGTGTATGTGTACATAGATCCCTGAAAGTTGGGAATCAAGTAGATAAGATTGTTAAGAAGGCATAAGAAGGTGTCTTGGCGTTTATTGGTAGGGGGATTGAATTTAGGAGTTGCAGCGTCATGATGCAATTGTACACAACTCTGGTGCGGCCACACTTGGAGTTTTGTGTGCAGTTCTGGTCCCCACATTACAGGAAGGATGTAGAGGCTTTGGAGAGGGTGCAGAGGAGGTTTACCAGGATGTTGCCTGGTATGGAGGGGAGATCCTATGAGGAGAGACTGAGAGATTTGGGGTTGTTTTCGCTGGAAAGAAGGCGGCTAAGAGGGGACCTTATTGAAACATATAAGATGATTAGAGGTTTAGACAGGGTAGATAGTGATAGCCTTTTTCCTAGGATGGAGAAAGCTAGCACAAGGGGGCACGACTTTAAATTAAGGGGGTTAGTTATAGGACTGATGTCAGGGGTAGGTTCTTTACCCAGAGGGTGGTGAGGGACTGGAATGCCCTGCCAGCTGCAGTTGTAAATGCGCCTAGTTTGGGGGCGTTTAAGAGATCTGTGGATAGGTTTATGGACGAAAAGGGATTGGTTTAGGCTAGTGGGTCATTGTTTTGTAACTGGTCGGCGCAACATCGTGGGCCGAAGGGCCTGTTCTGCGCTGTAATGTTCTATGTTCTATAAATATAGTGTTACAGTCATAGCTAGGATGTAGAAAAGATAGCATTATTAGAGAGGTTTAAAAGAGTTAGCGTTCCATTTTAAAATGAGAGTAAAAGGTAAAATTAGAGTAGGGGGCAGTTTAGATCAGAGTTGAGGAGGAACTTCTTCACTCAAAGGGTGGTGAATATCTGGAATTCTCTGCCCGTTGAAGTGGTGGAGGTTGCCTCACTAAATATTTTCAAGAAGCGGGTTGATAGGTTTTTGATGAGAGGGGATTAAGGGTTATGGGGAGAGGGCGGGAAGGTGGAACTGAGCCGCGACAGATCAGCCATGATCTTATTGAATGGCGGGGCAGGCTCGAAGGGCTCGATGGCCTACTCCTGCTCCTATTTCTTACGTTCTTATGTATGCAGAGGTAGCTCTCAAGAGGTCACCTCGCTCCAGCTTCTACAGAATTATAGAATCCCTGCTGTGCGGAAGGAGGCCATTTGGCCCATCGAGTCTGCACCGGCCACCATCCCATTCAGGCCCCATCCCTGTATTTACCCTAGCTAATCCCCTTGACAGTAAGGGGCAATTTAGCATGGCCAATCCACCTAGCCTGCATATCTTTGGAAGGAAACCCATACAGACATGAGGGGAACATGCAAACTCTGCACAGACAGTGACCCAAGGCCGGGAGTCAAACTCGGGTCCCTGGCGCTGTGAGGCAGCAGCGCTAACCACTGTGCCAGCCCAGATTATAGCAGGTTCTCAGGTTGGGCGAGGCAGTGCCACCGCTTATTTTCACTTGTATTTTCAGAGCTCTTTAAACAGTGATATATTTGAAGATATAATTAGCTATTTCCCACTTGTCTAATTAGACAACATGTATTTTTATGAAAGTATTTTGTAGTTGAGGATGTTACTTTGATGTTATTAATTTTTAACTCACGGGGTTTTTAAAAAAATTATTTTCCTTTATTCGTGGGACATGGGCATCGCTGGCTCTGGAGTCACGTGTAGGCCAGACCGGGTAAGGACGGCAGATTTCCTTCCCTAAAGGGCATTAGTGAACCAGATGGGTTTTTCCAACAATTGACAATTGTTGGAATCATGGTCATCAGTAGATTCTTAATTCCAGATTTTTTTTTAATTGAATTCATATTCCACCCATCTGCCGTGGTGGGATTCGAACCCGGGTCCCCAGAACATCAACTGAGTTTTTGGATTAAGAGTCCAGTGATAATGCCAACAGGCCATTGCCTACCCATCAGAGGACCCAAAGGGTGGCATGTTGGCACAGTGGTTAGCAGTGGAAGCTACCTCGTTGAATATTTTTAAGGTAGACATAGATACATTTTTGAACAGTGAAAGGAATTAAGGGTTATGGTGAGCGGGCGGGTAAGTGGAACTGAGGCCACAAAAAGATCAGCCATGATCTTATTGAATGGCGGAGCAGGCTCGAGGGGCCAGATGGCCTACTCCTGCTCCTAGTTCTTACATTTACTGCTCCCATCACAGTGCCAAGGACCCAAGTTTGATTCCGGCCTTGGGTCGCTGTCTGTTTAGAGTCTGCACATTCTCCCTGTGTCTGCGTGGGTTTCCTCCAGGTGCTCCAGTTTCCTTCCGTACTCCAAAGATGTGTGAATTGGGTTGACTGGCCATGATAAATTGCCCCTTAGTGTCAGGGGGACTAGCTCGGGTAAATGTGTGGGGTTATGGGGATAGGGCCTGGGCGGGGTTGTGGTCAGTGCAGACCCGATGGGCCGAATGGTCTCCTTCTGCACTGCAGGGGGTCTATGATCCCAGTTTGAGAGTGACCCTGGTCAGGTAACCTCCCACACTCCAAAGATGTGCGGGTTAGGGTGGATGCTAAATTGCCCCTTAGTGTTGGGGGGGAACTAGATAGGATATATAGATGGGGTAACGGGGATAGGGCCTGGGTGGGATTATGGTTGGTGCAAACTTTGATGGGCTGAATGGCCTCCTTCTGCACTGCAGGGATTCGATGATTTTACGATCTTGATTTTCCATTCGGGACGCGGTGACTGTGGGGCTGTAATTTTGATGCCCACCCACTGGGGGCGCTCTCGCAATGTTGTAAGACAAGGAAATTCCACTGACCTGGTGATGATGAAGGAATGACATAACCTTTGCAAGCCAGCTTGCCCTCTGACCTGGAGGGGAAGCTGAGGGAGAAGGCGTTCCCATTTAAGTGTTATCTTCGTCCCTCCTGGTGACAGAGGTTCCAGGGAAGGGAAATGCTGTGATGTACGACTGGTGTGAACTTAATCTTTTAACATTCACTTCAGCCGCTGTATGCACCTCCTCCCTCGTCACAAGGGAGATAAGACGAGAGAAACCAGTCTGACCTGTCATTCAACAAGATCATGGTTAACCTGTATGGCTAACGTACAACCCATAACCTATGGGCGACATGGTGGCACAGTGGGGTTAGCACTGCTGCTTCACGGGCCCTGGGTTCGATTCCCGGCTCGGGTCACTGCCTGTGTGGAGTTTGCACATTCTCCTCGTGTCTGCGTGGGTTTTCTCCGGTTTCCTCCCACACTCCAAAGATGTGCGGGGTTAGGTTGATTGGCCGTGCTAAGAAATTGCCTCTTAGTGTCCAGGGATGCGTAGGTTAGAGGGATTAGTGGGTATAATATATGGGGGTAGGGCCTGGGTGGATTGTGTTTGGTACAGACTCGAAGGGCATCTTTCTGCACTGTGGGGTTCGATGATTGTATAACCCTTTCGTCTTTCATTTTGTATTCTTCCATGGGATGGCTCTGGTCAGATGCCATTTGGAATGTTGTGAGTAGTTTTGGGCCCCATGCCTTGGAGGGGATCCAAAGGAAGTTCACAGGGATGATCCCAGGAATGAAGGGTTTGTCATCTGAGGAGCGGTTGAAGAATCTGGATCAATTCCCGATGGAGTTTAGAAGGATGAGGGGGGCGGGGGGTGCTAATTGAAACTTAACAGAATACGGAGAGACCTGAATAGAGAGTGGAGAAGATGTTTCCACTTGTGCGAGAGACTAGAACTCGAGGGCGCAACCTCAGGCAAAAGGAATGATCTTTTAAAACAGAGATGAGGAGAATTTCTTCAGCCAGAAACTGGGGGCTTCTATGCCACAGGGGGCTGTGGAGACCAGGTCACTGAGTGTCTTTAGAACATAGAACACAGAACATTACAGTGCAGTAGAGGGCTTGATGTTGCCTTTAAGACAGATTAATAGGGGGATTGGGGGTTACGGGGGGAAGACAGGAGAATGGGGATGAGAATCAGATCGGCCATGATTGAATGGCAGAGCAGACTTGATGGGCCAAATGGCCTAATTCTGCTCCTATGTCTTATGGTCTTATGTGGGTATCACTGGCTAGTCAAGCATTTATTACCCATCCTTAATTGCCCTTAGGCTACCAGCTATATGGATAACAACTCCATTCTTCTACTCAATAACAGTCTGAGATTGAACCAGACTCTTTATATCCTCAGTGTCGTAGAAACCCTACACAGCACAGGAGGTCATTTGGCCCACTGAGTGTGCACTGACTCTCTGACAGAGTATCTTATCCAGGCCCTCTCCTATCCCCATAACCCCACACATTTCCCATGGCCAATCCCCCTAACCTACACATCTTGGGACGCTAAGGGGGAATTTTACCATGGCCAATCCACCTAATCTGCACATCTATGGACTGTGGGAGAGAAGTGGAGGACCTGGGGGAAACCCCACGCAGAGAGGGGGAGAATGTGCAGACACCACAGAGAGACAGTCACCTGAGGGGGGAATTGAACTCAGATCCCTGGCACTGTGAGGCAGCAGTGTTAACCACTGCCTTAGAAACTGGTCCAAATTTGAATGGTTGATGGTCGCATTATGAATTCGCTGTGGCCTACACCATATGGGCTGCAAGGTGATAGAGTGCTGGCCCACCGTGTCAAAGAACTGGGTTCGATTCCTGGCTCGGGTCACTGCCTGTGTGGCGTTTACATGTTCTCCCCGTGTCTGCGTGGGTTTCCTCTGGGTGCTCCGGTTTCCTATGCTCCAAAGATGTGCAGGTTGGGTGGAATGGCCACGCTAAAATTGCCCATTAGTGTGAGAGGGACCAGCTAGGGTAAATGCATGGGGTTATGGGAGTAGGGCCCGGGTGGGGATTGTGGTCGGAGCAGAGCGCGACGGGCCGAAAGGCCTCCTCCTGCACTGTCGGGATTCTGTGAACACCCAGGGGAAAGGTCATGTTTCCACAGCTCCTCAAAGCTTCCTTTCTCCAGGTTGTTGCCATGGCAGCGTATGAGGCTGTTGCGCGCCTGTACAATCTGCAGGCCCCGGGACGTCACAGCGTTTTTGACAGGTTGAGTGAGTCACCCCTTGTTGAGGTCTCCGGGATGCGTTAACAGCCGGGGGACACTGACCCGGAGTCTGGCGCTCCCTCCGGGCCCGACACCTGGGGCTGCAGAGCTCTACGCTTCGCACGACAGTGGCTGCTCTGCTGCCGCCCCGCTTCCTGTGTGTGTGTCTGCGTCCATCGAGCTCAGGCTGATGTCGGACGATAATGGTGGGGCTGGGAAAGAGAGCTTGATTGTCAGGGGAGAGGGTGGCGGGGAAGGGGTAGCGTGTTGGCAATGTCGCTGAGCTGATCACAGAAAGGATCCAACCAATACTCGAGGGGACATGGCTTCATCTCCCCAGCACGGTCGCTGGTGGGAATTAAATTAAATTAAATCGATAAAACCAGGAATCAAAGCACCTAACCAGCATGTCTTTCGGGCTATGGAAGGAAATCAGAGCACCCGGAGGAAACCCACGCAGACAAGGGGAGAATGTGGTGGTCCCCCTCCCAATGCTGATACTACAGTGAGCCCACCAACGCCTCTACTTTCTCAGAAGACTACGGAAATTTGGCATGTCAGCTACTACGACTCTCACCAACTTTTACAGATGCCCCTTAGAAAGCATTCTTTCTGGGTTGTATCACAGCTCGGTCTGGGCTCCTGCTCTGCCCAAGACCGCAAGGAACTCTAAAAAGTCGTAAATGTAGCCCAGTCCATCGCGCAAACCAGCCTCCCATCCATTGACTCTGTCTACATTTCCCGCTGCCTCGGCAAAGCAGCCAGGATAATTAAGGACCCCCACGCACCCCGGACATTCTCTCTTCCACCTTCATCCACCGGGAAAAAGATACAAAAGTCTGAGGTCACGTACCGACCGACTCAAGAACAGCTTCTTCCCTGCTGCCATCAGACTTTTAACATAAGAACATAAGAAATAGGAGCAGGAGTAGGCCATCTAGCCCTTCGAGCCTGCCCCGCCATTCAATAAGATCATGGCTGATCTGTCGCTGCTCAGTTCTACATTCCGGCCCTCTCCCCATAACCCTTAATCCCCTCTCTTATCAAAAACCCATCAACCCGCTTCTTGAAAATATTTAGCGAGGCAGCCTCCACCACTTCAACGGGCAGAGAATTCCAGAGATTCACCACCCTTTGAGTGAAGAAGTTCCTCCTCAACTCCGTTCTAAAACGCCCCCCCTTTATCTTGAGGCTGTGCCCCCTAGTCCTACTTGAATGGACCTACCTCGCATTAAGTTGATCTTTCTCTACACTCTAGCTATGACCGTAACACTACATTCTGCAGTCTCGCCTTTCCTTCTCTATGAACAGTATACTTTGTCTGTTTAGCGCACAAGAAACAATACTTTTCACTGTATGTTAATACATGTAACAATAATAAATCAAATCAAAATGTGCAAACTTCACACAGGCAGTGACTCAAGCTGGGATTTGAACCCAGGTCCCTGGCGCTGTGAGGCAGCAGTGCTAACCACTGTGCCACCGTGCCATCCATGTCTTGTAAGAAAGGAACTCTGCCTGACTTACGTGGCCTGGCTCACAGCAATGTGGTTGACTTTAACTATCCTTTGAAAAGGTCCGGCAAGCACTCAGTTCAAGGGGCAATTAGGGATGGACAACTAATACTGGCCTTGTTAGTGATGCCCATGTGCCATCAGAAGATAAATGAGAATCATTTATTACTGTAAGTGTTGGTGGACCAGTGGGGTTTTTTTTGTTCATTCATGGGTGTCGCTGGCTGGGCCAGCAGTTATTGCCCATCCCTAGCTGCCCCTTGAGAAGGGGGTGCTGAGCTGCCTTCTTGAACCTGCTGCAGTCCACGTGCTGTGGGTTGACCCACGGTGCTGTTAGGGAGGGAGTTCCAGGATTTAGCCCAGAGACAGTGAAGGAACGATAATATATTTCCAATCAGGATGGCGTCTAGCTTAGAAGGGAACCTCCAGGTGGTGGTGTTCCCAGGTATCTGTTGCCCTGGAAACATCACCATCTGCAAGTTCTGTAAATAAATGGAATCTATATTCCATGGGATTTGGAAGAATGAGGAATAATCTCATTTAAAATTAGAAAAGAGTTAAGAAAATCCAGGTGATCAGTCAGTTTGAGTGTTTATCATAGAATAGAATCTCTACAGTGAAGAAGGAGGCCATTTGGCCCATCAAGTCTGCACCAATCACAATCCCACCCAGTCCCTATCCCACATATTAATACCGCTAATCCCTCTAACCTACTCATCCAGGGACAATTTAGCATGGCCAATCCACCTAACCCACAAATCTTTGGACTGTGGGAGGGAACTGGAGCACCCGGAGGAAACCCACACAGACACGGGGGAGAACATACAAACTCCACACAGAGCTGGGAGTCAAACCTGGGTCCCTGAAGCTGTGAGGCAGCAGTTCTGACCACTGTGCCACCATGCCATCCAGAGTGTTACCTGCTCTGATCCGTTGTGAGGGATTCGAGGTGTCCTGCGGATGTGAAGGGTGCTAAACTAATGCAAGGGGTGGCACAGTTGTTAGCACTGTTGGCTCACAGCGCCAGGGGGTCAGGCTCAATTCCGATCTTGAGTGACTGTCTGTGCGGAATTGGCACGTTCTCCCCATGTCTGCATGGGTTTTCTCCGGATCACTCCCACATTCAAAGATGTGCGATTGACCATGATAAATTGTCCGTCAGTGTCAGGGGGATTAGCATGGTAAGGAGGCTATGGGGATAGGGGCCTGGATGGGATTGCGGCCAGTACAGACTCAATGGGTCAAATGGCCTCTTTCTGAATTCTGAATTGGCCCTGAGATTCAGCATTTCCAATCCACCTAACCTGCACATCTTTGGAATGTGGGAGGAAACCGGAGCACCCGGAGGAAACCCAGGCAGACATGGGGAGAACGCACAAACTCCACACAGACAGTGACCCAACCCGGGAATCGAGCCCGGGTCCCTGGAGCTGTGAGGCAGCAGTGCTGACTACCGTGCCACTGTGCCGCCCCAGGACAGTGGGTGGTTTGGGAGGGAACTTGCAGTTGATGGTGTTCCCATTGCCCTCCGCCCCTGTCCATGGTAGAGGTTGGAAGGTGCTGTCGAGGGAGCCTTGGTGCAGTGCATCTTGTAGATGGTACACACGGCTACTACTGCACATTGGCGTTGGAGAGAGTGTCTGTATAAGGGTCCGAGGGTGGAAATAATAAGCCTATACTTTGCTGGCAATTTGACAAGAGTACTTTGTGCGGTAGGATAGATGGCTCCAGAGTCAGACAATAACCATGTTTTTCTTTTAAAGGCGAGATGCATAAGCAGGGGAATCATAGGTCCGTTGCCATGACACCTGTCTATAGTAGGAGAAGTGGCTGAGTGTGTTTTGAAAGGGGGAATTGAAGTCTATTTACAAGAGAAAGAAGGAACAGTTGGAAGCTAATAAAGGGTGACTAAGAGGGCAGGGCATTCCGAATAGATGTTCAGCAATTCTTTGAAGTTCCCACTGAGAAAGCTTTCGAACCACACCAGAAAATTCAGCGCTGAGTCTGGGGAGTGCTTCAAAGTGGAGGAAAATATTCCAGATCGGAGATTGGAAAGGAGTGCAGGATAAGAGACTGTGGCAGTGTTCGAGGGGAACTGTAAGGGTCTTTATTTATCCAGACGAGCAAGCCAAGAGACTGCTGAAAGGGAAGTCTTCATCATCCACTGCCAGCTGGTGATCTTGTGAGAAAATGAGCAGCACTTGTGCAGTGGGATCACAAGGGACTACAAAGGGTCGTAAACGAAGCCCAGTCCATCACTCAAACCGGCCTCCCATCCATTGACTCTACACTTCCCGCTGCCTCGGGGAAAAGCAGCCAGCGTAATCAAGGACCCCCACGCACCCCGGACATTCTCTCTTCCACCTTCTTCAGTCGGGAAAATGATACAAAGGTTTGAGGACATGTCCCATGCAAATGAAGAACAGCTCCTTCCCTGCTGCTGTCAGGCTTTTGAATGGACCTACCTCGCATTAAGTTGATCTTTCTCTACACCCTCGCTGTGACTGTAACACTAACATTCTGCACCCTCTCCTTTCCTTCTCTGTGAACAGTATGCTCTGCCTGTTTTGCACACAAGAAACAATAACTTTTCACTGCATACCAACACATGTGACAATAATAAGTCAAATCAACTCAATTCAGAATCTGTGGTGGATGAGAATCCATAACTAAATCTCTAGAACTTTTACAGATGCACCATAGAAAGAATTCTTCCTGGTTGTATCACAGCTTGGTATGGGCTCCTGCCTAATATAAGGTAAGTCCATTCAAAAGTCTGACGGCAGCAGGGAAGAAGTTGTTCTTGAGTCGGTTGGTACGTGACCTCAGATTTTTGTATCTTTTTCCCATTGGAAGAAGGTGGAAGAGAGAATGTCCGGGGTGCGTGGGGGTCCTTAATTATGCTGGCTGCTTTGTTGAGGCAGCGGGAAGTGTAGACAGAGTCAATGGATGGGAGGCCGGTTTGTGTGATGGATTGGGCTTCACTCACGGCCCTTGGTATGGGAGCCCAAATCAAGCTGTGATACAACCAGCAAGAATGCTTTCTATGGTGCATCTGTAAAAGTTGGCGAGAGTCGTAGCTGACATGCCAAATTTCCTTAGTCTCCTGAGAAAGTAGAGGCATTGGTGGGCTTTTTTAACTTAACGGATGAGCTTTGGGCTCAGCATAGAGGAGGTTTCGGTTTGAATTGTTTTAACACCATTCATCGAATGCATATGTCATCCATTTCTCCCTTCCTATGTTCAGTACTTTGCATAGCACAAAACAAAATTCCATCTGCTGCTCACTCTGGCCTCGTACATTGTGGGTTCAAGTTCCACTTCTCCGTATCTGAGGACCAAACTCAGATGGACATGCCGGTGTAGCACTGAGGGAGCCCTGTACTGTTGGGAGCTGCTGCATTTGGCTAGCATCTTCAATTTAAGCCCCTTTGAGGTGGATGTACAGATGATCCCACAGCCACTGTTTCAAGGGACATGCCAAATTTCTAAGGAATACTATGACCCTCACTAACCTTTACAGATGCACCATAGGAAGCATCCTTCCTGGTTGTATCACAGCTTGGAATGGTTCCTGCTCTGCCCAAGACCGCAAGGAACTACAAAAGGTCTTGAATCCATCACGCAAACCAGCCTCCCATCCACTGACTCTGTCTACACTTCCTGCTGCCTCAGCAAAGCAGCCGGGATAATTAAGGACCCCACGCACCCCGGACATTCTCTCTTCCACCTTCTTCCTTCGGGAAAAAGACACAAAAGTCTGAGGTCATGTACCAGCTGACTCAAGAACAGCTTCTTCCCTGCTGCTGTCTGACTTTTGAATGGACCTACCTTGCATTAAGTTGATCTTTCTCTACACCCTCGCTATGACTGTAACACTACATTCTGCACTCTCTCCTTTCCTTCTCTATGAACGGTATGTGTAGCGCGCAAGAAGCAATACTTTTCACTGTATGTTAATACCTGTGACAATAATAAATCAAATCAAATTAAAATAAAATCAAATACAGGAAGGGAAGTGGGGTTGCAGCCAAAATTTAACCCTCAGCAAACATCTTGAAAACAGCATGTTCCAACATGATCACATTGTTGGGATCTTGCTGTGCACCAAAGGGTGGCCATGTTTCCCGTATTGCAAAATGTGACACTCCTTCAAAAGGGATAGGGATGTTTTGCTGCAATTGTACAGGGTGTTGGTGAGGCCGCACCTGGAGTATTGTATGCAGTTTTGGTGTCCTTATCTGAGGAAGGGTGTCCTTGCTATAGAGGGAGCACAGCGAAGGTTTACCAGACTGATTCCTGGGATGGCAGGTCTGTCATATGAGAAGAGACTAAGTCAGTTAGGATTATATTCCCTGGAGTTTAGAAGAGTGAGAGGGGAATCTCATAGAAACTTATAAAATTCTAACAGGGTTAGACAGGGTAGATTCAGAAAGAATGTTCCCGATGGTGGGGGGAGTCCAGAACTAGGGGTCATAGTTTGAGGATAAGGGGGTAAACCTTTTAGAACTGAGGGTGAGGAGAAATTTCTTCACCCAGAGGGTGGGGAATGTGTGGAATTCACTCCCACAGAATGGAGTTGGGGCCAAAACATTGTGTGATTTCAAGAAGAAATTAGATTTAACTCTTGGGGATAAAGGGATTGAGGGATATGGAGGGAAGGGAGGGATCAGGATATTGAATTTGATGATCAGCCATGATCAAAATGAATGGTGGGGCAGACTCGAAGGGCCAAATGGCCTCCTCCTGCTTCTAATTTCTATTCATCTGTGATTCATTGGTGGAAAGCGCTTTGTTAATGTACTGAGATTGTGAAAGACACCCGCTGGGATTTTCAAGTTTTTAGTTCACTTATTAGTGTCACAAGTTAGCTTACACTAACACTGCAGTGAAGTTACTGTGAAAATCCCCTAGTCACCACATTCCGGCGCTTGTTCGGGTTACACTGAGGGAGGATTTACCACGGCCAATGCACCCTAACCAGCGCGTCTTTCGGACTGTGGGAGGAAACCGGAGCAGCCGGAGGAAACCCACGCAGACACGGGGAGAACAGGCAAACTCCACACAGACAGTATCGCGGCACGGCACGGTAGCACAGTGGGTTAGCACTGCTGCTTCACAGCTCCAGGGACCTGGGTTCGATTCCCGGCTCGGGTCACTGCCTGTGTGGAGTTTGCACATTCTCCTCGTGTCTGCGTGGGTTTCCTCCGGGTGCTCCGGTTTCCTCCCACAGTCCAAAGATGTGCGGGTTAGGTTGATTGGCCACGCTAAGAAATTGCCTCTTAGTGTCCAGGGATGCGTAGGTTAGAGGGGATTAGTGGGTATAATATGTAGGGATACGGGGGGGGGTAGGGCCTGGGTGGGTTTGTATTCGGTGCAGACTCGATGGGCCGAAGGGCCTCTTTCTGCACTGTAGGGTTTCTATGATACACTCTCTGACGGTGACCCAAGCTGGGAATCAAACCCGGGTCCCTGGCGATGTGAGGTAGCAGTGCCAACCACTGTGCCACCCCGGCCTTTCCTGCTAGTGGGATGATCCTATCCCATTGAATGTGACCCGTCCACCCCCCTCCCCCCCCCCCCACCTCCCCCTCTGCCCTCCCCCAGGTGGTGGATTGCCCAGGTGAACCACGCAAAAGGGTGGAAACATCAACGGGACTGGAAGGCAAACTGCCTCTGGCACTGGAAAATTCCCCTGCCCTTGTCTACGGGTGAGGTATAATCCACCCCCCCCTCCCCCAAAACCCCTGTCCCTGTCTGCGTGTGAGGTATAAACCCCCCCCCCCACCCCCCCCACCCCCCCCCCCCCCCCCCCCGCCCCCCCCAACACTACCCGCTCCCCATAGGCACTATCCCTGTCTGTATATGGGATACAAAGCCCCTCCGATGCCCCTGTGTATGGAAGTTTAAAGACCCATCTATGAAAGCTGTTCAGTAAGGGTCAATGCTCATTTGGAAACAGGGAATGTCTGCTGGGAAAACACAGCTAATGCCGGTCATTTCAGATGCCCACAGATTTCACTGGTACCCAGTAATGTTGAAAAAGGATGAGCAGTCTCTGAAACCCGTTCGGGGGGGTTGCAGGAAGGTGGTGGTGGGGGGGAATGTGCCGTGTTGTGAGTCAGCGTACATCAGCAAAACAGCAGTGTGCTGGCTAATTAGATATCAGATAATCTCCGCTGCTTTAATGACTATGCTGCAACTCAGTCTCAGCCAGCAGATCAGTGCTTTGTGTGTATATCTTTTTGTAGCAGTAATGACAATCTGCCCATTCGGCTGAGACTCGAGTGGTGCGTAGAACAGGAAACCGGGAGAGTGCTGGATCCTCACCTCCCTCTGTGCTCTCCTACCCGAGAGCCTAACCTCAGGTCCAATACGTTAATGAGCTCCTTTTCAATGCAGCTCAGAGGCAAAGGTGCGTGTGTGTGCCTGTGTGAGTGTGAGTGTGAGTGTGAGGGTGTGTGTGTGTATGTGTATGATTGTGCGTGTGTGTGAATGTGAGTGAGCATCAGTGAGTGTGAGCAAGTGTGCATGTGGATGTATGAGTGTGTGTATGAGTGAGTGTGTGTGTGTGTGCGCGAGTGTGAGTGAGCGTCAGTGAATGTGAGCGAGTGTGTGTGTGAGTGTGAGTGTGAGTGAGTATCAGTGAATGTGAGCGAGTGTGAGTGTGAGTGTGAGTGAGTATCAGTGAATGTGAGCGAGTGTGTGTGTGAGTGTGAGTGTGAGTGAGTATCAGTGAATGTGAGCGAGTGTGTGTCTGAGTGTGAGTGAGTATCAGTGAATGTGAGCGAGTGTGTGTGTGAGTGTGAGTGTGAGTGAGTATCAGTGAATGTGAGCGAGTGTGTGTGTGAGTGTGAGTGAGTGAGTATCAGTGATTGTGAGCGAGTGTGTGTGTGAGTGTGAGTGTGAGTGAGTATCAGTGAATGTGAGCGAGTGTGTGTGTGAGTGTGAGTGTGAGTGAGTATCAGTGAATGTGAGCGAGTGTGTGTGTGAGTGTGAGTGTGAGTGAGTATCAGTGAATGTGAGCGAGTGTGTGTGTGAGTGTGAGTGTGGAGTATCAGTGAATGTGAGTGAGTGTGTGTGTGAGTGTGAGTGAGTATCAGTGAATGTGAGCGAGTGTGTGTGTGAGTGTGAGTGTGAGTGAGTATCAGTGAATGTGAGCGAGTGTGTGTGTGAGTGTGAGTGTGAGTGAGTATCAGTGAATGTGAGCGAGTGTGTGTGAGTGAGTATCAGTGAATGTGAGCAAGTGTGTGTGTGAGTGTGAGTGAGTGAGTATCAGTGATTATGAGCGAGTGTGTGTGTGAGTGTGAGTGTGAGTGAGTATCAGTGAATGTGAGCGAGTGTGTGTGTGAGTGTGAGTGTGAGTGAGTAAGAGTGAATGTGAGCGAGTGTGTGTGTGAGTGTGAGTGTGAGTGAGTATCAGTGATTGTAAGCGAGTTTGTGTGTGAGTGTGAGTGAGTATCAGTGAATGTGAGCGAGTGTGTGTGTGAGTGTGAGCGTGAGTGAGTATCAGTGAATGTGAGCGAGTGTGTGTGTGAGTGTGAGTGTGAGTGAGTATCAGTGAATGTGAGCAAGTGTGTGTGTGAGAGTGAGTGAGTATCAGTGAATGTGAGCGAGTGTGTGTGTGTGTGTGAGTGTGAGTGAGTATCAGTGAATGTGAGCGAGTGTGTGTGTGTGTGTGAGTGAGTATCAGTGAATGTGAGCGAGTGTGTGTGTGTGTAAGTGTCTGAGTGTGTGTGTGAGTGTGTGAGTATCAGTGAATGTGAGCGAGTGTGTGTGTGAGTGTGAGTGAGTATCAGTGATTATGAGCGAGTGTGTGTGTGTGTGTGTAAGTGTCTGAGTGTGTGCGTGTGACTGTGAATGTGAGCGTGAGCATGTATGAGTGTGAGTGTCAGTGATCGTGAGCGAGTGTGTGTTTGGGTGTATGTGTGTGTGTGAGTGTGAGAGCGAGTGTGTGCGTGAGAGTGTGTGAGAGTGCGTGTGTGTATCTGAGTGTGAGCGCGTGTGGGAGGGCGGGGGTGGTGTGGGGGTGGGGAGAGGGGACGGGGCGGGTGGGCAGTGTGGGGGGAGTTGGTGTTAGTTGAGGGCCAAGGAACTGGCTGACAAAAAAATAAAAACCCCTTTCCAAACAACCTCCGTTGTAACACTGGGGCGAAGCACTGTTGCCAGGAAGCAGATGGCATCATGCGGTGGGCCTGGGTTGGCATCTCTCTGAGGTCAGGGCATCGGAGTGGCGCATCTGATTGGCAGCAGCCAACTTGCCTCACCCTCCTGCACCGCTCCAGTCAGAGGCGAGCGGGCAGACAAAAAGGGGCGAGGGAGCTTTCTTGTGGCACCGTCACTGTGAACGGGTTCCAGTGTGCCTGCTGCCAACTCGCCGGAGGGACGGGGTGGGGGGGTGGGGGGTGCTGCCATCCCCCCTTGCCAAGACTCGACTTTGGACAAGTTCTGAGGTTTGATTCAGCACCAGCTGGTATTTATACCAGGCCCTCCGCGCGGGCAACAGATTCCGAGGCACATCCCAGGAACGTGCTCGGAGCGGACCCGACGCTGAGCCCTGTCGGGAGGCGCCAGGACAGCACAGAGCGAGGAAGGTTAGTTAGAAGCAGCGTCCTGAAGGGAGGCGGAGAGATTTAAGGGGGAGACTCCAGGCCCGAGCAACAGAAAGCAGCCGCAGCAATTCATATCAGCCTCGCTCCGGGTTAGAGAAGCGCCAAGCACTTGTAGGGCTGGAGGAGGATGCCGAGGTAGGGAGTGGGGTGGGCGGGGGGGTTGGAGGGGAGGGGGGTTTGGGGGGGAGGGGGAGGCGAGGTCAGGGAGGGGTTTGAAAAGAAGGATCGGAATTTTAAACAGGGAGACATTGCTGGACCGGGAGTCAGAACATAGAACATAGAACATTACAGCACAAACAGGCCCTTCGGCCCTCGAGTCGCGCCGATCACATCAACCCCACCAATCTATAGACCTATCTATAACCCCCAATCCCATTAAACCCCATATACTCATCCAGAAGTCTTTTAAAAGACCCCAGCGAGTTCGCCTCCACCACCGATGACGGCAGCCGATTCCATTCACTCACCACCCTCTGAGTGAAAAACTTACCCCTAACATCACCTCTGTACTTCCCTCCCCGCACCTTAAATCTGTGTCCTCTCGTAGCGACCATTTCAACCCGGGGAAATAGCCTCTGAGAGTCCACCCTATCTATTCCTCTCAACATTTTATAAACTTCTATCAGGTCGCCTCTCAACCTTCGCCTCTCCAGGGAAAAGAGTCCCAGCTCCCTCGACCTATCTTCATGAGGCATGCCTCCCAGTCCAGGCAACATCCTTGTAAATCTCCTCTGCACCCTTTCAATAGCTTCTACGTCTTTCCTATAGTGAGGCGACCAGAACTGCGCACAGTACTCCAAATGAGGCCTGACGAGGGTCCTGTAAAGTTGCAGCATTACCTCCCAACTCCTAAACTCAATCCCTCGATTAATGAAGGCCAGTACACCATACGCCTTCTTGACCACCTCCTCCACCTGCGAGGCCGATTTAAGAGTCCTGTGGACCCGGACCCCGAGATCCTTCTGCTCTTCAACGCAATGTAGATCAGTGTAGATCATAGGATCCCTGGACTGTAGAAGGAGGCCATTTGGCCCATTGAACCTGTACTGACAACAATCCCACCAAGCGGAAGGTGGTGGCACAGCGGTATTATCACTAGATTTATTAATCCAGAAACTCAGCTAATGTTCTGGGGATCCGGGTTCGAATCCCGCCACAGCAGTGGTATTTGAATTCGACTAAAAAAATCTAGAATTAAGAATCTACTGATGACCATGAAACCATCGTCAGAAAAACCCATCGGGTTCACTTATGCCCTTTAGGGAAGGAAATCTGTCGTCCTTACCCGGTCTGGCCTACATGTGACTCCAGAGCCACAGCAATGTGGTTGACTCTCAACTGCCCTCCAAGGGCAACTAGGGATGGGCAATAAATACTGGCCCAGCCAGCAACACCCATGTCCCATGAATGAATTAAAAAATGGTCATATCCTCTTAACCCCACTTATCCTCCTGCACTAAGGGTCCATTTAGTATGACCAAACAGCATGTCTTTCGGACTGTAGGAGGAAACCCACGCAGATACAGGGAGAACGTGCAGACTCCACACAAGACAGTTGACCCGAGGCTGGAATTGAACCCGGGTCCCTGGCGCTGTGAGGCAGCAGTGTTAGCTGCTGTGCCGCCCATAAGTCAGTAAGTGCAGAGAAGGTGGTTGGGATTTTCTGGTTATGTGCACCCCAGCACCAGAAACTCCTGCCCAAACTCAACGGAGCTTTCAAGGGTCTGCCGAATTTTCTGTCTCCCCTTCTGGGATTCCCGTGGCAAGCGGGATGGGAAATCTTTGGCCGTTGTGTGAACGGGAGTTGAACTGGATATGGGACAGCTTCTGTAAGTGCTGGAGTGAGCACTGGATACATACAGAGGATCCAAGCGTTCCTCCAAAGAACTCCTCCCTGAGGAATGACCCTGGTCCCATTGTGCATAGAATCAGAGAATCTCTACAGTGGAGAAGGAGGCCATTCGGCCCATATCAAGTCCGCACCAAACCTCAATCCCACCCAGGCCCTATTCCTGTAACTCCACATATTCACCCTGCTAATCCCCCTAACCTGCACATCTGGGGGAGGAAACCAGAGCACCTGGAGGAAACCCACGCAGACACGGGGAGAATGTGCAGACTCTGCACAGGCAGTTACCTGAGGCCAGAATTGAACACTGGTCTCTGGTGCTGTGAGGCAGCAGCGCTAACTACTGTGCCACCGTGCAATGGTCATATTCCTAGGAATTCAGAAGCCAGGACTAAAAATCAGGACCACCATTCGCAACTTGTGAATCTAAATTTATCTCAAGAAAAGCAAGTCTGAAAATATATAACTTTTTTTCGATTCATTCGCGGGACTGTGCGGGGTCTGCACATTCTCCCCATGCCTGCTTGGGTTTCCTCCCACAGATGTGCAGTGTCACCGGCTGGCCAGCATTGATTGCCCATCCCTAGTTGCTCTTGGAGGGCATTGCTGTGCCTCTGGAGTCACATGTAGGCCAGACCGGGTAAGGACGGCAGATTTCCTTCTCTAAAGTACGTTAGTGAACCAGATGGATTTTTCTGACAATCGACAATGATTTCATGGTCATCAGTAGATTCTTGATTCCAAATTTTTTTTAATTGAATTCAAACTCCACCATCTACCGTGGTGGGATTCGAACCCGGGTCCCCAGAACATTAGCTGTGTTTCTGGATTAATAGTCTAGCGATAATACCACTAGGCCATTGCCTCCGCTGGTGTAGTTCTCTCTATATGACAATACTCAGAGGGAATTTTTAACACAGTCACCAGTATTTACAATGGACAATTCTCCCACAATTTCCCGGAAACTTGTGGCTGAATTTTTGGGAGTTTCCCATCCCCCGCTCTCCCACGGCTGAAGGTTGATTTGGAGCCCACCCTCTCTATAATAGGGCATTAATTGCCTCAGGACCCCATCCGCGGAGAATCTCCCAGCTGAGCGAGTTGCTGGCAGCTCGGTGAGTTTGAGGTATGGCCCCTGCTGGGACTACAAGTTGTCCCCAAAGGGGAGGAGCTGATGGAGGCCACTTCTTAAGACAAGTACTTGCCTTAGGATGGCACGGTAGCACAGTGGTGAGCACTGCCGCCTCACAGCGCTAGGGACCCGGGTTCGATTCCCGGCTTGGGTCACTTGCCTGTGTGGAGCCTGCACATTCTCCCCGTGTCTGCGTGGGTTTCCTCCAGATGCTCTGGTTTCTTGTCACAGCCCAAAGATGTGCGAGTTAGGTTGATTGGCCATGCTAAGTTGATCCTACTGTTGGGGGATTTGCAGGATAAATGTGTGTGGTTATGGGGATAGGGCCTGGGTGGGATTGTAATCCCATAAGGGTTATGGGGAGAGGGCCGGAATGTGGAACTGATCCACTTCAGATCAGCCATGACCTTATTGAATGGCGGGGCAGGCTCGAAGGGCCAGATGGCCTACTCCTGCTCCTATTTCTTATGTTCTTATGTGATAGGTACAGATTCAATGGGCTGAATGACCTCCTTCTGCACTGTAGGAATTCTATGATTAAGTTGCCATAGGGTTTGGCTGTCAGGCTAGTAAGGGGAAGACTGGGGCCTTGTCAGAGGCCATGGGTGTGATAAAGGGGGAGGGGATGACCTCATGACCCTTGTGGGCAGTAACTCTGAAGGTCTCCCTCCCAACCCTTTATCTAGCACCAACCCATTCATTAAAACATAGAAACTTGAAGCAGGAGGAGGCCATTTGGCCCTTCAAGCCTGCTCCACCATTCATTATAATCATCGAATTCTATATCCTGATCCCCTCCTTCGCTCCCCCTACATCCCTCGATCCCTTTAGCCCCAAGAACTGTATCTAATTTCTTCTTGAAATCACACAATGTTTTGGCCTCAACTCCATTCTGTGGGAGTGAATTCCACACATTCACCACCCTCTGGGTGAAGAAATTTCTCCTCACCCTCAGTTCTAAAAGGTTTACCCCCTTATCCTTAAACTATGACCCCCTCGTTCTGGACTCCCCCTAGGTTGCCCATTTAATGTGGACCTCATCCTACAATGAGTAAGGTACAGGCGGAGGTGGGATGAGACATTTACTTGGCTATTAATTGACCACTTAAGGGTCTTGATGGACCTAAGGACAGGTTCTCTGCCCAATGCCTCCACTGATCCCACCCTCACCCCCATAATGTTGCAACTGTACACAACTCTGGTGCGGCCGCACTTGGAGTACTGTGTGCAGTTCTGGTCCCCACATTACAGGAAGGATGTGGAGGCTTTGGAGAGGGTGCAGAGGAGGTTTACCAGGATGTTGCCTGGTATGGAGGGGGAGTCCTATGAGGAGAGACTGAGGGATTTGGGGTTGGTTTCTCTGGAAAGAAGGCGGCTAAGAGGGGATCTTATTGAAACATATAAGATGATTAGAGGTTTAGACAGGGTAGACAGTGATAGCCTTTTTCCTCGGATGGAGAAATCTAGCACAAGGGGGCATGGCTTTAAATTAAGGGGGGGTAGTTATAGGACGGATGTCAGGGGTAGGTTCTTTACCCAAAGGGTGGTGAGGGATTGGAATGCCCTGCCAGCTGCAGTTGTAAACGCGCCTAGTTTGGGGGCGTTTAAGAGATCCGTGGATAGGTTTATAGATGAAAAGGGATTGGTTTAGGTTAGAGGGTCGTTGTTTTTTAACTGGTCGGTGCAACATCGTGGGCCGAAGGGCCTGTTCTGCGCTGTAATGTTCTATGTTCTGTGTTCTATAAAGTGATGAACAGACCAGGCACAGATGGCATGGCAGGGGGCAGATCATGTATTTTACAAGCCGCTTTCCCCACTTTCATATATTCCAGCTGGATAGTGTACAACTGTGCCCTTGTATAATGCAGAGCCAGAGATTTAACGTACAGACAACACAGGGAGAACCTTCACTCACCCTCTGTCTCTCTCTAACCTTGATAGAATTATCTGTGAATAAGCAAATCTATGACAAACGGGTTTCAACATCATCAGATACAAGGTTATTCACTTCGGAATTAAAAAAAAAGAATATATATATATATATAAAGTAAATATGCTAAATAACAGCTATATAAAACCTTGGTTAGGCCGCATTTGGAGTATTGTGTGGAGTTCTGGTCACCACACTACCAGAAGGATGTGGAAGCTTTGGAGAGAGAGCAAAGAAGGTTCACCAGAATGTTGCCTGGTCTCGGGGGTGTTGGCTACGAGGAGAGGTTGAATAAACTAGGATTGTTCTCACTGGAAAGACGGAGGCTGAGGGGAGACCTGATAGGGGTCTACAGAATGATGAGGCAGGGTGGATAGTCAGAGGCTTTTTCCCCAGGGTGGGAGTGTCAATTACACGGGGGGGCACAGGTTCAAGGTGAGAGGGGGGAAAGTTTAAGGGAGATGTACGGAGGGGTGGAGTTTTTCACGCAGAGAGTGGTGGGTGCCTGGAACGCGCTGCCAGAGGAGGTGGTGAAAGCAGGAACATTAACAACATTTAAGAGGCATCTGGATGGGTGCATGAATAGGGAGGGAATGGAGGGATACGGACCTATCCACAGATCTCTTAAACGCCCCCAAACTAGGCGCATGAATAGGGAGGGAATAGAGGTCTCCCCTCAGCCTCCGTCTTTCCAGTGAGAACAATCCTAGTTTATTCAACCTCTCCTCGTAGCCAACACCCCCGAGACCAGGCAACATCCTGGTGAACCTTCTTTGCTCTCTCTCCAAAGCTTAATTTAGTTGAGGCATCATGATTGGGACAGGCTTGGAGGGCCGAAGGGCCTGTTCCTGGGCTGTACTGTTCTTTGTTCTTGCTCGACTTTCCGAATGGTGGGAAGTTAGAAGCGGAGGAGGTGCTGGGAGACTCACCCCTTCTCAAGGGCAGTTGGAGATGGATAATAAAGGCTGTCCTTGCATCCATGTTCCATGAAGGATTACTATATAAAATTATCAAACATACTTTGGGTTTCTGGTCCCTGAATCTTCAAAGTGTCATGAATAGGTTGGGAAAATAATGAAAAAGGCTAATGGAATACTGAACTCTTGGGGGGATGGTAATGGATACAGAACGTGCCTGTTAAAGAAGTCTTTTAGTCTTCGAAATGTTAACAAGTCTTTATTAACTATTTGATTTGATTTATTAGTGTCACGTGTATTGGGATACAATGAAAAGTATTGTTTCTTGCACGCTATACCGACAAAGCATACCATTCATAGAGTACATAGCGAAGAAGGGAAAGGAGAGAGTGCAGAATGTGGTGTTAGATCATAGCTAAGGTAGAACATAGAACATAGAGAAACTACAGCACAAACAGGCCCTTCGGCCCACAAGTTGCGGCGATCATATCTCTACCTAGGTGTAGAGAAAGATCACCTTAATGTAGAATCTCTACAGTATAGAACGTCTTTCAGCCCATTGAGCCTGCACTGATAACAATCCCAGCCAGGTTCCATCCCCGTAACCCCACATACTTACCTCACTAATCCCTCTAACCTATGCATCTCAGGACACTAATATAAGGTAGGTCCATTCAAAAGTCTGACGCAGCAAGGAGGAAGCTGTTTTTGAGTCGGTTGGTACGTAACATCGGGCTTTTTCCCGACAGAAGGAGGTGGACGAGAGAATGTCCGGTGTGTGTGGAGTCCTTCATTATGCTGGCTGCTTTTCCAAGGTGTATGGATGGGAGGCTGGTTTGCGTGATGGACTGGGCTACATTCACAATCCTTTGTAGTTCCTTGCAGTCTTGGGCAGAGCAGGAGCTCATACCAAGCTGTGATACAACCAGAAAGAATGTTTTCTATGGGGCACCCGTAAAAGTTGGTGAGAGTTGTAGTGGACTTGCCAAATTTCCTTAGTCTCTTTGTGACTATCCCTTGTGGCTATCTCCATGTCTAGGCCTGAACACAACACTGCTGCTAGCTTTGAGTCATATGCCTTCTTCTATTACTACGTGGGTGGAACAGTACTGAGTCCCATATTATTTACCAGACCCTTCAAATACACCTTCCCCCCACCCCCCCAACATCTTAATCCCATCATTATAGAGTTAATCTAATCAACGTCAAGTCTTACATTGTAATAAATCTCGCACAGTAGGGGAAGTGGTGGTGATGTGGTAGTATATTGGTAGTATATGATGTACTAGTAATCCAGAAAGCAAGGGTAATGCTCTGGGGACCCTGGTTCGAATCCCACCACATCAGTTGATGAAATTCAAATTATAAATCTAATAATGAACATGAAATCGTTGTCAGAAAATCCCATCTTGTTCACTAATTTCTCCTTATGGAAGGAAAACTGCAATCCTTACTTGGCCTGCCTTACATGTCATCCCAGAATCACACAAAGTGGTTGCATTCTCTCCGAAATGGCCTAGCAAGCCACTCAGTTGAAGGGCAAAAATGAACCCTTCCCGAAAGTGAATTAAATGTTTTTGTACCTTAATAGGTAAAGTTGTCATAGCCCCAGTTGACCACGTGATTTAACCTGAGGGTCATCGTGCCTCAAGTTTAAATTTATTAATTAGTGTCACAAGTCAGCTTACATTAACACTGCAATGTGAAAATCCCCTCGTTACCACACTCCGGTGCCCATTCTGGTACACTGAGGGGGAATTTAGAATGGCCAATCCACCTCACCTTTTGGACTGTGGAAGGCAACCAGAGGAAGCCCATGCAGACATGGGGAGAATGTGCAGACTCTGCACAGACAGTAACCCAAGCTGGGAATTGAACCCTGATTCCTGGCACCGTGAGGCAGCAGCATTAACCACTGTGCCACCTCAGATGAGGGGCATGTTTGAGAAGGCAGAGACCACATGAGTAGCTCACCCAGTGCGGGAATTGAACCTGTGTTGTTGGTGTTACTCTGCATCACTAACTAGCTGTCCAGCTAACTGAGCTAAACCAACCCGCAATGCTACTAATACTATTATGGCTATTACAATATTAACATTACCAGCATTGTCACTACCCCAGGAGACCTTATAACCTTTCCACATCTTGTCCACCGCTCTGTGGGAGGAGTGACAAGCTCTGTTGTTCCTGGTTCTTGTTGTTTGGGATGTTGGGCTGATATTTGAATATCCTTTCATCCTTTCCTTCCATGGCTTCATATTGAACTAGGGCAGTTGAGATGTTCGCTTCGGATGTTCAGTTGATGCATGTTCCCAATTGTTTCTTGTGGCCATCAAAGCCTCAATGGGACTTGAACTCATGACCCCAGACTGTTAGGCCTCGATCTCTAGCCCAATGACGTTATCACCATTCCATGACTCCCGACTATGAATGCCATGCACGTTTGAGAAACTGCGTGGTTAAAATTTTAAAGAAATCTATTAAAATGGAACAGAAAATACAGAGAAAGTCAAAGTGAATTGTTTTGATTTGGTTCATAAACATCCTTTAGAGAAGGAAATCTGCCATTCTTACCCGGTCTGGCCTACATGTGACTTCAGAGCCACGGCAATGTGGTTGACTCTCAACTGCCCTCCGAGGGCAACTAGGGATGGGCAATAAATGCTGGTCAGCTAGATGCCCATGAATGAATAAAAAATAAAGATTTGATTTGATTTATTATTGTCTTATGTATTAGCATACAGAGAAAAATATTGTTTCTTGCATGCAATACAGTCAAAGCATACCATTCATAGAGAAGGAAAGGAGTGAGTGCGGAATGTAGCGTTACAAAGATATCTAGGGTTCGCTGATTTTGTAAAGGATTGGCATAGTGCACTGTTAGATTGTTTGGAAGAGTTAGAGTACAGTTTTAGAAGCATAGAACAAGAGGAAAGGATCCTCTTGGGCATGGGTGGCATGGTAGCACAGTGACTAGCACTGCTGCTTCACAGCTCTAAGGTTCTGGGTTCGATTCCCGGCTCGGGTCACTATCTGTGTGGAGTTTGCACGTTCTCTTTGTGTCAATATCTGTGGGTTTCCTCCCACAGTCCAAAGGTGTGTGGGTTAGGTTGATTGGCCAGGCCAAGAAATTGTCCTTTAGTGTCTAGGGATGTGTAGGTTAGAGGGATTACTAGGTATAATGTATAGGGATATGGGGGCAGGGCCTGGGTGGGATTGTGTTCGGTGCAGACTTGAAGGGCCTCTTGCTGCACTGTAGGGTTCTATGATAGAACTAGAGAGTAAGCTGGGTACGGCTTGCAAAAAAGTCGTCTCATTCCAGTGCCATCTTGAAAAAGATCTGCATCCAAAGGTGTATATTTTTATAACACTCAATTGAAAGACCAGAGGATTCATTACCTTCCTGCCAAATCTGGACCACGGATCTAATTGTAATGACTTCATTCAGGCCATTGATGTTGACCTATTGGCCATTGAGGTTGACCTATTGGCCATTGGAGTTGACCTATTGACCATTGAGGTTGGCCTATTGGCCATTGGAGTTGACCTATTGACCATTGAGGTTGGCCTATTGACCATTGGAGTTGACCTATTGACCATTGAGGTTGGCCTATTGACCATTGAGGTTGGCCTATTGGCCATTGGAGTTGACCTATTGACCATTGAGGTTGGCCTATTGGCCATTGAGGTTGACCTATTGGCCATTGGAGTTGACCTATTGACCATTGAGGTTGGCCTATTGGCCATTGAGGTTGACCTATTGGCCATTGGAGTTGACCTATTGACCATTGAGGTTGGCCTATTGGCCATTGAGGTTGACCTATTGGCCTTTGGGGTTGACCTATTGACCATTGAGGTTGGCCTATATGAACTCCTTGATTAAGGAGTCAATTGATGGGCCAATCAGGGAGTCTTTCCCTTGTATATAATGTCAGTTCCTCTGGCGATCCCTCAGCTAGACTAGTGACTGATAGCACACTGTATATTGCTGTTGGAGTTGTAAATAAAGGTGACAGGACCCCCGCCTCCAAAGACTTATTACAGTAATGTTAAGGAACTTGAGGGAACAAACAGGATTGGAGGATGGTTGCAGTGGAGAGTTGGGCCGAGTAGGGGGATTAGGGTTCGGAGCATCATGGTGGTGGTGGGGAATGCTGTGTCTAGTGTTAAAGAGAACAAAGAACAAAGAACGGGAAACTGGCCTTTCGGCCCAACAAGCCCACGCCGCCATCTTAACAATGTATTTTTCCTACACCTCCCTTGACCCATGTTGTGGGTGGACATTGGATTGATAATTAGAGGTGGAACATTAGGAGAACTTGAATATGTGCAGTTCACTCACTTACACCTAGAAATCCCACCACCCTTTCAGACAAGTCATTGGTTTGCGCCCATATTGTCAGAGTAAGACTATTGAGACTACAAGACAGAGGAGCAAGAGTGGGCCATTCAGCCCATCGAGTCCACTCCACCATTCAATCCTCAACTCCACTTTCCTGCCTTATCCCCATTGCCCTCGATTCCCTCACTGATTAAAAATCTCTGCCTCAGTGATAGTGACCCAACCTCTCCAGCTCTCTGCGGTAAAGAATTCCACAGATTCACTCTCCTCCGAGAGAAGAAATTCCTCCTCATCTCTGCCTGAAATGAGCGACCCCTTTATCCTGAGATTGTGCCCTCTGGTCTGAGCCTCTCCCACAAGAGGAAACAACCTCAGCATCGACCCTGTCAAACCCCCTGAGAATCCTATATCTCTCAATAAGATCGCCTCTTCTGAACTCCACAGGCCCAACTACTCAACCTCTCCCCATAAGAAACTCTTTCCATACTTGGGATCAACCTAGTGAACCTTCTCTGGATTGTCTCCAATGTTAGTATATCTTAGATCAGGGGACCAAAACTGTCCACAGCATTCTAAGTTTGGTTTAACTGGAGTCTTGTATAGTTTTAGCAAGTCTCCCTTTGTAACAGCCTCAGCGAGGCCCCTGAGCCTGGCTTCCTGGAATATGAGCTCCCCGATTGCAGTCATAATTGTCTGCCTAATCAGTTAGCCTCATCTGGATATAAATCCGGAAGTGTCAGGTCTTCTGACACTCCAGATTCTGACTATGTACCAGAAGGAGTCTAGGATTTGGAATAGTTTGTGAATAAAGGGAATTTGGTAAAGACACACTAGCCTCTGAGGAGTTATTGCACCCCTACTTTTATACTCCATTCTCTTTGAAATAAATGCCAAGATGGCAGACATGATGTACTTCTGGGCCAAGGCATTCAGTTGGCGACCTCGTGTATTATTCCAGAAGCAATATCTAAGCTCCAGGCAATACCCTATGTTAATGTTATGTTCATTGTATTGTTATGTATTTTCAAAGAAATCATAGAATCCCTGCAGTGCAGAGGAAGGCCATTCGGCCCATCGAGTCTGCACCGGCCACAATGCCGTCCTATTCCCATAATCCCACATATTTACCCTGCTAATCCCCTGACAGTGGGATCAATGTAGCACGGTCAATCCATCTAACTCACACGTCTCTGGAATGTGGGAGGAAACCGGAGCACCTGGAGGAAACCCGTGCAGACACGGGGAGAATGTTCAAACTGCACACAGATAGTGACCCCGGAACTGAACCGGGCTCCTGGTGCAAGGAGGCAGCAATGTTAATCACTGTGCCACCGTGCTATCCAGGTTTTGGTATATCCAATTCAGATGGGAGCTGTAAAATAAATGGCAGAACCATAGGCGCACAAAGGGATCTGGGAGCACAGATCCACAGATCCTTAAAAGTGTCAGCACAGGTGGAAAAACTGGTGAAGAAAGCATATGCCATGTTTGCCTTCATCAGATGGGGCATCAAGTATAAAAGTTTGCAAATTATGTCACAGTTATATAAAATAGTGGTTAGGCCGCATTTGGAATATTGTGTTCAGTTCTGGTCACCACACTACCAGAAAGATGTGGAGGCTTTGGAGAGTGTGCAGGAAAAGTTTACCAGGATGTTGCCTGGTACGGAGGGTATTAGCTATGAGGAGAGATTGAATAGACTGGGGTTGTTCTCCCTGGAAAGACAGAGGCTGAGGGACAACCTGATAGAAGTTTATAAAATTATGAGGGGTACGGATAAGGTGAGCAGTTAGAAGGTTTTTTTCCCAGGGCAGAAATGACAATTACAAGGAGGGACAAGTTCAAGATAAGGGGTGAAATGTTCAGTGATGATGTGCGGGGGAAGTTTTTTTTTACACAGAGGGTGGTGGGGGCCTGGAATGCGCTGCCAAGTGAGGTGGTTCAGGCAGATACATTAGTGACATTTTAGACTTATCTGGATAGAGACATGAACCGGCAGGGAATAGACGGATACAGACTACTAGTCTAGATAGGATAACATGATTGGCACAGGCTTGGAGGGCTGAAGGGTCTGTTCCTGTGCTGTACTCGCCAACTTTAAGGGCGTTCAAATGGTCAGTGGATGGACATATGGATAACATTGGAATAGTTTAGGTTAGAGGGTCATTAGATTGGTTCCACTGGTCGGCGCAACATCGAGGGCCGAAGGGCCTGTACTGCGCTGGAATGGTCTATCTTCTATGCACTGTTCTTTGTTCTTTATGGTTAAGGATAAATAATGGAAGTTTAATTTTGCACAGAGATTTAACAATTGCGAGACAGAGTTGCCAGTACCTGTGAAATTGTGCCACAACAGAGCATAGAGATGAGGTTCTGGTGGGAGTAAGGGCAAAAGGACTGTCGCAATTTCCCTCCCCCCCTTTTTTGGAAGAGAGGGCGAATGATTCCCCTTATTCTGACTAAAACCATTTCAAACAGAGAATTCAAACCACCTTGAACTGCAAACAGACACGGCGGCACAGTGGTTAGCACTGCTGCCTCACAGCAACAGGGACCCGGGTTCGATTCCCGGCTTGGGTCACTGTCTGTGTGGAGTTTATACATTCTCCTCATGTCTGCATGGGTTTCCTCCAGGTGCTCGAGTTCCCGCCCACGCTCCAAAAATGTGCATATTAGGTGGATTGGCCATGCTAAAGTGCCCCTTAGTGTCCAAAGATGTGCAGGTTAGGTGGATTGGGCATGCTGAATTGCCCCTTAGTGTCCAAAGATGTGCAGGTTAGGTGGATTGGCCATGCTAAATTGCCCCTTACTGTCCAAAGATGTGCAGGTTGGGTGGATTGGCCATACTAAATTGTCCCTTAGTGTCCAAAGATGTGCAGATTAGGTGGATTGGTCACGCTAAATTGCCCCATACTGTCCAAAGATGTGCAGGTTGGGTGGATTGGCCATGCTAAATTACCCCTTAGTGTCCAAAGATGTGCAGGTTAGGTGGATTGGTCATGCTGAATTGCCCCTTAGTGTCCAAAGATGTGCAGGTTGGGTTGATTGGCCATGCTGAATTGCCCCTTAGTGTCCAAAGATGTGCAGATTAGGTGGATTGGCCATGCTAAATTGCCCCTTAGTGTCCAAAGATGTGCAGATTAGGTGGATTGGCCATGCTGAATTGCCCCTTAGTGTCCAAAGATGTGCAGGTTAGGTGGATTGGCCATGCTAAATTGCCCCTTAGTGTCCAAAGATGTGCAGATTAGGTGGAGTGGGCGTGCTAAATTGCCCCTTAGTGTCCAAAGATGTGCAGGTTGGGTGGATTGGCCATGCTAAATTGCCCCTTAGTGTCTAAAGATGTGCAAGTTAGGTGGATTTGCCATGCTAAATTGCCTCTTAGTGTCCAAAGATGTGCAGGTTAGGTGGATTGGGCAGGCTAAATTGCCCTTTACTGTCCAAAGATGTGCAGGTTGGGTGGATTGGCCATGCTAAATTGTCCCTTAGTGTCCAAAGATGTGCAGATTAGGTTGATTGGTCATGCTAAATTGCCCCTTACTGTCCAAAGATGTGCAGGTTGGGTGGATTGGCCATGCTAAATTACCCCTTAGTGTCCAAAGATGTGCAGGTTAGGTGGATTGGTCATGCTAAATTGCCCTTACTGTCCAAAGATGTGCAGGTTGGGTGGATTGGCCATGCTAAATTACCCCTTAGTGTCCAAAGATGTGAAGATTAGATGGATTGGGCATGCTAAAGTGCCCCTTAGTGTCCAAAGATGTGCAGATTAGGTGGATTGGGCATGCTAAATTGCCCCTTAGTGTCCAAAGATGTGCAGATTAGGTAGATTGGGCGTGCTAAATTGCCCTTTACTGTCCAAAGATGTGCAGGTTGGGTGGATTGGCCATGCTAAATTGCCCCTTAGTGTCTAAAGATGTGCAAGTTAGGTGGATTTGCCATGCTAAATTGCCTCTTAGTGTCCAAAGATGTGCAGGTTGGGTGGATTGGCCATGCTAAATTGCCCCTTAGTGTCCAAAGATGTGCAGATTAGCTGGATTGGCCATGCTAAATTACCCCTTAGTGTCCAAAAATGTGCAGATTAGATGGATTGGGCGTGCTAAATTGCCCCTTACTGTCCAAGATGTGCAGATTAGGTGGATTAGCCATGCTAAATTGCCCCTTAGTGTCCAAAGATGTGCAGATTAGGTGGATTGGGTGTGCTAAATTGCCCCTTAGTGTCCAAAGATGTGCAGGTTGGGTGGATTGGCCATGCTGAATTGCCCCTTAGTGTCCAAAGATGTGCAGGTTAGGTGGATTGGGCATGCTAAATTATCCCTTAGTGTCCAAAGATGTGCAGATTAGGTGGATTGGCCATGCCAAATTGCCCCTTAGTGTCCAAAGATGTGCAGGTTAGGGGGATTGGCCATGCTAAATTGCCTCTTAGTGTCCAAAGATGTGTAGGTTAGGTGGATTGGGCATGCTAAATTGCCCCTTAGTGTCCAAAGATGTGCAGGTTGGATGGATTGGCCATGCTAAATTGCCTCTTAGTGTCCAAAGATGTGCAGGTTAGGTGGATTGGGCATGTTAAATTGCCTCTTAGTGTCCAAAGATGTGCAGGTTGGGTGGATTGGCCATGCTGATTTGCCCCTTAGTGTCCAAAAATGTGCAGATTAGATGGATTGGCCATGCTAAATTGCCCCTTAGTGTCCAAAGATGTGCAGGTTGGGTGTATTGGCCATGCTAAATTGCCCCTTAGTGTCCAAAGATGTGCAGGTTGGGTGGATTGGCTATGCTAAATAGCCCCTTAGTGTCCAAAGATGTGCAGGTTGGGTGGATTGGGCATGCTAAATTGTCCCTTAGTGTCCAAAGATGTGCAGGTTGGGTGGATTGGCCATGCTAAATTACCCCTTAGTGTCCAAAGATGTGCAGATTAGATGGATTGGGCATGCTAAATTGTCCCGTAGTGTCCAAAGATGTGCCGGTTAGAGGGAATTAGCATGGTAAGTACTTGAGGTTAAGAGTGGGACAGAGTCGGTGAAAACTCGATGGGCTAAATGGCCTCTTCTGCACTGCAAGGATTCGATGATAGATGAAAGCACAACTATTTAGCAATTAAACCGGATTTAGCGAGCTTGAATAAAAATGAAGAGCTCGCTGATGCTTGTTACATCCCTTTACAATTCATTATCCTCTCATTCCAACATTCTCTGGTACAGGAAAAATTGTAAATGTTTTTTTTGGCCCCGAACATTCTGCAATATTAAATATTAAGCCCACGCATTAAAACAACAAGCCCTTGCCTACTTTATGAGGATGCAAACTGCTGATGTAATGTGTTGGTTAAGGAAACAGGGAGCATTCTTTCCTTAAGGTTTTGACAAAGGATTGCTGTTCAAAGTAGATTCAGCTGGCATAGCCTCCAGAAAGATTCCACGTGAAATTAATTATCTCACAAGCAGCAAAGCTCCCCCCCAAACCAGCACTGGCTCTTTCTCTTCCTTTGATCTTTCTCGATTTGAGCGTCTCCCTCTTTCTTGCTTTCCGAAGACACAAACTTTAATCTTCCTCTTTGCTTCTGACACACTCTCTTTGCCTTCATTGCCAGCTGTTAGCGACGGGACAGAGAAACAAAGAAAACTCCAGCACAGGAACAGGCCCTTTGGCCCTCCAAGCTTGCACCCACCATGCTGTCTGACTGAACTAAGCCCCTTCCTCCAATCCCTCCAGAGACCATATCTCTCTATCCCCATCCTATTCATGTGTTTGTCAAGAACGTAGAACATAGAGCGTTATAGCGCAGGACAGGCCCTTCGGCCCTTAATGTTGCATTGACCAGTGGAACCAATCTAATGACCATCTAATGAGGCCTCTTAGAAGTCACCAGAGGTCCAGATCACCAACAACCTGTCCTGATCCCCCCCATGCCGACACTATAGTTAAGAAAGCCCCACCAACGCCTCAACTTCCCCAGAAGACTAAGGAAATTTGGCACGTCAGCTACAACTCTCACCAACTTTTAAAGATGCCCCATGGAAACCATATTTTCTGGTTGTATCACAGCTTGGTGTGGGCTCCTGCTCTGCCCAAGAATGCAAGGAACTATAAAAAGTCGTGAATGTAGCCTAATCCCATCACACAAACCAGCCTCCCATCCACTGACTCTGTCTACACTTCCCGCTGCCTCGGCAAAGTAGCCAGTGTAATTAAGGACCCCACACACTCTCCCCGCATTCTCTCTTCCACCTTCTTCCGTCGGGAAAAAGATACAAATGTCTGTGGTCACGTACCAACTGATTCAAGAACAGTCTCTTCTCTGATGTCATTAAACTTTTGAATGGGCTTACCTTGCATGATTGTAGCACTACACTCTGCACTCTCTCATTTCCTTCTCTATGAACAGTATGCTTTATCTGTATAGTGTGCAAGAAACAATACTTTTCACTGTATACTAATACATGTGACGATAATAAACCAAATCAAACCAAAATCTCCTCACAGCTAATACCCTCCATTGAGTCATAGAGTCATAGAGGTTTACAGGTCCTTCGGCCCAACTTGTCCATGCCGCCCTTTTTTTTAAAAAACCCCTAAGCTAATCCCAATTGCCCGCATTTAGCCCACATCTATTACGAGGGAGGAAGTGCTAGGGCTTTTAGAACATAAGAACATAAGAAATAGGAGCAGGAATAGGCCATCAAGCCCTTCGAGCCTGCCCCGCCATTCAATAAGATCATGGCTGATCTGTCGTGGCTCAGTTCCACATTCCGGCCCTCTCCCCATAACCCTTAATCCCCTCTCTTATCAAAAACCCATCAACCCGCTTCTTGAAAATATTTAGCAAGGCAGCCTCCACCACTTCAACGGGTAGAGAATTCCAGAGATTCACCACCCTTTGAGTAGGTAGTGTAAGGACAGATAAAGCTCCGGGGCCTGATGGTATTTATCCCAGGCTGCTTAGGGAGGTGAAAGATGAAATTGCTGGGCCTCTGGCGCAAATCTTTGTCTCTTCTTTGGACACAGGTGAGGTCCCAGAAGACTGGAGGGTAGCAAATGTGGTCCCGTTGTTCAAAAAAGGTAGCAGGGATAACCCTGGAAATTATAAGCCGGTGAGTTTGACATCGATGGTAGGGAAATTAATGAAAAAAGTACTTAGGGATAGGATGTATGAGCATTTGGAGCGTTGCGGTCTGATTAGGGATACGCAACATGGCTTTGTTAGAGGGAGGTCTTGCCTTACGAATCTGGTGGAATTCTTTGAGGAGGTGACAAAACGGTTGACGATGGGAGAGCCGTTGATGTCACCTGTATGGATTTCAGTAAGGCGTTTGACAAAGTCCCTCATGGTAGGCTGGTAGAAAAGGTTAAGGCGCATGGGATACGAGGCCAGGTAGCTAGGTGGATTGAGAACTGGCTGGGCAATAGGAGACAGAGGGTAGTTGTGGAGGGGACTTTGTCCGGCTGGAGGCCAGTGACCAGTGGTGTGCCGCAGGGCTCAGTACTGGGACCTCTCCTCTTTGTAGTCTACATAAATGACTTGGAAGAGAGCGCAGGTGGTGTGATCAGCAAGTTTGCTGATGACACCAAGATGGCAGGGTTGGCGGGTACCGAAGTGGATTGTGAGGTGATACAACAGGATATAGATAGGTTGGTGCATTGGGCAGATAGGTGGCAGATGGAATTTAATCCTGACAAATGTGAGGTGATGCATTTTGGAAGGAATAATGTAGAGAGGAGTTATGTGATTAAAGGTAGACAAATTAGGAGTATAGAAACACAAAGGGACCTGGGAGTGCAGGTTCACAAATCCATGAAGGTTGCGACACAAGTGGAGAATGTTGTCAGGAAGGCTTATGGAATGCTAGCCTTTATAGGAAGGGGTATAGAGTTTAAAAGCTGCCGTCTAATGCTTCAGTTGTATAGAACCGCATTTGGAGTACTGCGTCCAGTTCTGGTCACCTTACTACCAGAAGGACGTAGAGGCTCTGGAAAGGGTGCAGAGGTGGTTTACCAGGATGTTGCCTGGCATGGAGGGGCTGGGTTACGAGGAAAGGTTGGAGAAACTGGGACTGTTCTCCTTGGAAAGACGGAGATTGAGGGGGGACATGATAGAGGTATATAAGATATTGAAGGGAATAGACAGAGTCAATAGTGAGAGACTGCTCCCTAGATTGGTTACAAATACAAGAGGACATGATTTAAGGGTGAGGGGGGAGAGGTATAATTTGGATATGAGAGGAAGGTTCTTTACGCAGAGAGTTGTGGGGGTCTGGAACGCGCTACCGAGTAGGGTGGTGGAGGCAGGAAC
Source organism: Prionace glauca (assembly GCA_037974335.1). Classification (NCBI taxonomy): domain Eukaryota; kingdom Metazoa; phylum Chordata; class Chondrichthyes; order Carcharhiniformes; family Carcharhinidae; genus Prionace; species Prionace glauca. Next base: position 13,163,324 of record CM075722.1, read on the forward strand.
GTTAGACTCGTTTAAGGTTCAGTTAGATAGGCACATGAGTGAAACGAGGATGGAGGGTTATGGTAGGGGTTATTAAATAAGGGTTAGAACCTCGGGAGACACCGGAAAGGCAGGCTTGTGATTAACGTTTTTGTCTTTTATTCTGCAGGTGGAGGTCCACCTCGTTGTCAAACGAGGGGCATGCACACGGTGGGTCGTGCGTGGGCTACTCTTGGAGGTTCCAGGAGTGGCCTAGTACTTCGTGTCGGTGTGTGTGCTTGATCCTGGACCGGTAGACGGGCGCCGCAACAGCTCAGTGACTAGCACTGCTAGCTGTGCAGGCACATGGATTTGGGCCTGTGTCTGTGGGAGTTTGTACATTCTCCCTGTGGATGCGTGGGTTTCCTCCGGGCGCTCCGGTACCCTCCCACACCCCAAAGATGTGCTCTTAGGCTGATTGGTTTTACCAAATTGACACTATTCTCCCCTGAATCTGGCTAAGTCAGGGGTTCTATTCATAGACACACAGGGTAGAATAGGTGTACGGTGATGCGGTGGCGCGGGCTTGTTGGGCCGAAGGGCCTGTTTCCCGTGCTGGGTTGTTCTTTGTTCTTTGTTCTATCCTTCTATATCCATTGTACCCATGTAACTACCTAAATACTTTCTAAAAGATAAAATTGTACCCGCCTCTACTACTACCTCTGGCAGCTTGTTCCAGACACTCACCACGCACTGTGTGAAAATAATTGCCCCTCTGGACATTTTTTGTATCTTTCCCCTCTCACCTTAAACTTATGCTCCCTAGTTTTAGACTCCCCTACCTTTGGGAAAAGATATTGACTATCTGGCTGATCTGTGCCCCTCATTATTTTATAGACCTCTATAAGATCACCCCTCAGCCTCCTACGCTCCAGGGAAAAAAGTCCCAGTCTATCCGGCCTCTCCTTATAACTCAAACCATCAAATCCTGGTAGCATCCTAGTAAATCTTTTCTGCGCTCTTTCCCATTTAATAATATCCTTCATTTAATCGGGTGAGCAGAACTGTACACAGTATTCCAAGTGTGGCCTTACCAATGTCTTGTACAACTTCAACAAGACGTCCCAACTCAATATCAGGCAACATCCTGGTAAATCTGTACTCTTTCCAACACCTCCACACCCTTCTGGTAGTGTGGCGACCAGAATTGAACACTATGTTCCAAGTGCGGCCTAACTAAGGTTTTATCAAGCGGCAATTTTTTAAACTCAATACCCCTGCTACTAGTCCTCAGACACGCTGAGGTAATATTTTGCAGATGAGAATGGATCTTCTCCCCGCTGCTCTGGTCGATATTTACCCCTCCAACATCACGGCAGGGACCAAATTAACTGCTCATGATGCCAGTGCCAATTTGCGACCTTATTGTAGGTAAAAGCGCTGCTGCTTTTCAGAAGTTATAACAGTTAATGACTGCACCTCAAATGTTTAACTTTATTTAATAGTATCACAAGTGGGCTTACATTAACACTGCAATGAAGTTAAAGTGAAAATCCCCTAGTCACCGCACTCTGTTCGGGTTACATCGAGGGAGAATTTAGCATGGCCAATGCACCCTAACCAGCATGTCTTTCCCAGACTGTGGGGTACGATCATGATTTTTAAGGTGGGAATAGAGGGATGTGGTCCCCGGAAGGGTAGGAGGTTTTAGTTCAGTCGGGGCAGCATAGTCTGTGCAGGCTTGGAGGGCCGAAGGGCCTGTTCCTGTGCTGTAATTTTCTTTGTTCTTTGAAACCTGGAGGAAACCCACGCAGGCAGGGGGAGAACGGGTAGGCCCCACGTAGACAGTCACCCAAGCTGGGAATCGAACCCGGGTCCCTGACGCTGTGAGGCAGCAGTGCCGATAAATAAACTCATAGGGGAGAGGCCCTAAGTCCATCTGCCCACTTGGATCCCAGTGAGGAGCCGCGGAATGTGCTTGCTGGACGGATCAGTAAGATAGCTGCTCATTCGGGCGTTTGTTAAAGGGGCAGATTTACACTGGTGGGGATCAGCAGTGTCTCGTTGTTTGTCCTCCAGGTCACTCAGTTGACGCACACGACTGCTTTACAGGGGCGGCACGGTGGCACAGTGGGTTAGCACTGCTGCTTCACAGCTCCAGGGACCTGGGTTCGATTCCCGTGCTCGGGTCACTGTCTGCGTGGAGTTTGCACATTCTCCTCGTGTCTGCGTGGGTTTCCTCCGGGTGCTCCGATTTCCTCCCACAGTCCAAAGATGTGGGGGTTAGGTTGATTGGCTGTGCTAAGAAATTGCCCCTTAGTGTCCCGGGATGCTTAGGTTAGAGGGATTAGTGGGTAAAATGTGTAACGGGGGTTGGGCCTGGGTGGGATTGTGTTCGGTGCAGACTCGATGGGCCGAAGGGCCTCTTTCTGCACTGTAGGGTTTCTATGATTCTACAATTCCCTGTTTGTTAACAAGCTGCAGGATGCACATAAGCAGGTAGTGACTGAATACCGATCAAACTGAGGCTAGGAGCGGAATTGTCCCCTCCCGCCCTCTGTGGGGAGGGGTGAGGGCGGGTGGGAAACTTCCAGCCTTGGAGAGAGCGCAGCAGGAAAATCCCACGCCAGATCTTGCCGAAGTATTGCCGAAACGGAGCAAACCCTGGGGGAAGTAGAAACAAAATAATGCAGGTGCTGGGAATCGGAGTTAGAAACAGAACGTGCAGAGGGAAGGAAAAATCTCAGCAGGTCTGGCAGCATCTGAGGAGTCGATAGTAGTCATGATGTGGGTATGCCGGCGTTGGACTGGCGTAAACACAGTAAAAAGTCTGACAACACCAGGTTTTAGTCCAACCGATTTATTTGATAATATTCTCACAAGCTTTCGAGGGGGCTGCCTCTTCGTCAGGTGAATGGAGAGTTCTGGCCTCAGACAGACAGAGCATATTAAGCACAGACAGTTGCTGATTAGAATGCGAATCCTTACACCTAACCTGCTGTTCAAGTCTTAAAGTGGCTGATAATGTGAGTGGAAGGAGCACTGATCACAGTTTAAAGAGATGTGTATTGTCTCCAGACAGTACAGTGAGTGAGGTTTTGCAAACCCAGGCAAGTCACGGGGGTTACAGATAGTGCGACATGAACCCAAGATCCCTGTTGAGACCGTCTTCATGTGTGCGGAACTTGGCTATCAGTCTCTGTTCAGCGACTCTGCGCTGTCGTGTGTCATGAAGGCCGCCTTAGAGAATGCTTACCCGAAGGTCAGAGGCTGAATGCCCGTGACCACTGAAGTGTTCGCCAACAGGAAGGGAACAGTCTTGCCTGGTGACTGTCGAGCGATGTTCATTCATCCGATGAATGAACGGATGAATATGCTGTGGGTTGACCCACAATGCCGTTAGGGAGGGAATTCCAGGATTTTAACCCAGCAACAGTGAAGGAACGGTGAAATAGAGGTTTACAGCAAGGAAACAGACCCTTTAACCCAACTTGTTCATTCCACCCTTTTTTTAAATCACTAAGATAATCGCAATTGCCAGGTTTGGCCCATATCCCTCTGTATCCCTCTTACCCATATAACTGCCTCAATGCTTTCACCCTCTGTGTGAAAAAATTCTCCCTCTGGACATTTTTGTATCTCTCCCCTCTCATCTTAAACCACTAGTTTTAGACTCCCCTACTTTTGGGAAAAGGTATTGACTATCCTGGACACGCGTCCTTTGTTTGAACAGAGGGGAGTACGGTAGGATGAGAGATGAATTGGCGAATGTTGACTGGGGGAGCGCGTTGGAAGGTAGGTCTGCTGAGGAACAGTGGAGGATCTTTAAGGAGATCTTTCTTGGTGCTCAGCAGAATTTATTCCGATGGTCAAAAAGGACCGTAGGAGGAGAGGTAATAAGCCGTGGATAACGAAGGAGGTGAAGGAAAGTGAAAATTAAAAGCAGAGGCGTATAGAGTAGCTAAGAGCAGTGGGCGAGAAGAGAATTGGGGGAGGTTTAAATGTCAACAAAGATTGACAAAGAAGTTGATAAAGGAGGGTAGGAGAAACTATGAAGCTGGGCTAGTGCTTAATACAAAAAAGGATAGCAAGAGTTTTTATAAATATATAGAAAGGAAGAGGCTGGCTAGGGTGAACGTTGGACCCTTAGAGGATGAGAAGGGGGACTTAGTGGTAGGGGATGGGGAAATGGCTGAGGTCTTGAATAACTTTTTTGTTTCGGTCTTCACGGAGGAGGACGTGAATAATTTGCTGGGTGTTAGCGATGGAAAGGTGGTAGGACTGGAGGATCTCAATGACATTATTGTTACTAGAGAGGTGGTGCTCGACAGACTGGAGGGACTGATTGTGGACAAGTCCCCAGGACCGGATGGAATGCATCCGAGGGTTCTGAAAGAAATGGTGGAGGTGATAGTGAATGCTTTGGTGGTTATTTTCCAAACATCGCTGGATTCCGGGGAAGTGCTGGAAGATTGGAAAGTGGCTAATGTTACACCATTGTTTAAGAGAGGTGCCAGGCAAAAGGCAGGGAATTATAGGCCAGTTAGTTTAACGTCTGTTGTAGGTAAAATGTTTGAATCCATCATCAAGGAGGAAATAGTGAGGCATCTTGAGGAGAATTGTTTGATAGAGCAGATGCAGCACGGTTTCGTTAAGGGGAAGTCGTGTCTGACAATTTACTGGAGTTCTATGAGGATGTGTCTAGGGCAGTGGATAGAGGAGAGCCGGTGGATGTGGTCTTTCTGGATTTTCAGAAGGTGTTTGACAAGGTACCTCACAAGAGGTTATTGCAGAAGGTAAGGGAGCATGGAATAGGGGGTAGGGTGTTAGCGTGGATAGAGGATTGGTTGTCAAATAGGAGGCAGAGAGTGGGGGTCAATGGGTGCTATTCGGATTGGTGGTTGGTGACTAGTGGAGTGCCCCAGGGGTCGGTGCTGGGGCCTCAGCTATTTACCATTTATATAGATGATCTGGAGGAGGGAACCGAGTGTAGGATGTCGAAATTTGCTGATGACACTAAGATTGGGGAAACGGCAAATTGTGCGGAGGGTGTGGAGAGTCTGCAGAAGGATCTAGATAGGCTGGGCAAATGGGCCAGGAACTGGCAAATGGAATTTAATGTTGGCAAGTGCGAGGTGGTCCACTTTGGTAGGAATTAATGGTAGGAAGGACTATTACTTACGGGGCGAAAAACTGCAGCAGGCGACGGTGCAGAGGGACCTCGGGGTCCTTGTGCATGAGTCGCAAAAACCCAGCTTGCAGGTGCAGCAGGTGGTCAGGAAGGCGAATGGGATGCTGGCCTTCATCGCGAGGGGGATTGAATATAAAAGTAGGGAGGTCTTGCTGCAGCTGTATAGGGCATTGGTGAGGCCACAGCTGGAGTACTGTGTGCAGTTTTGGGCGCCGCACTTACGCAAGGATATTTTGGCCTTGGAGGAGTGCAGAGGAGGTTTTACTAGGCTGATACCGGAGTTGAGGGGGGTTGAGCTATGAGGAGAGGCTAAATAAACTGGGCTTGTACTCGTTAGAGTTAAGAAGAATGAGGGGAGATCTCATTGAGACATATAAGATGATGAATGGGATGGATAGGATAGAGGTGGAGAGACTCTTCCCACTCAAAAAAGACAGTAGGACTAGGGGGCACAGCCTCAAGATAAAGGGGGGGAGGTTTAGAACGGAGTTGAGGAGGAACTTCTTCACTCAAAGGGTGGTGAATCTCTGGAATTCTCTGCCCGTTGAAGTGGTGGAGGCTACCTCGCTAAATATTTTTAAGACGCGGGTTGATGGGTTTTTGATAAGCGAAGAGATTAAGGGTTACGGGGAGAGGGCGGGAATGTGGAACTGAGACACGACAGATCAGCCATGATCTTATTGAATGCGGGGCAGGCTCGAAGGGCTGGATGGCCTACTTCTGCTCCTATTTCTTATGTTCTTATCTAGCTGATCTATCTGCCCCTCATTTATTTTAATAGACCTCTATAAGATCACCTCTCAGCCTCCTACGCTCTAAAGAAAAAAGTCCCCTTCTATCCTGCCTCTTCTTATATCTCAAACAATATCTCGATCAGATCTCACCTCTGCTTTCTCCTAATGAATCGACAGAGCCTGACCCTGGATTCAGTTCCCATTGTGATGCTGGCCCAAATTCAAGGCAGTCCAGAATCCATAGAGAGCTGAAGAAGGCCATTCAGCCCATCGAGTCTGCAATGACTCTCTGACAGATCATCTTACCCAGGCCCTCCCTCGTAACCCTATCTACCCCACTAATTCCCCCTAACCTACACCTCCTGGGACACTGAGGGTCAATTTAGGGAAGGTTAATGGTATTATCATGAGACTATTTATCCAGAAACTCAACTAATGTTCTGGAGTCCCATGTTCGAATCCCACCACGGCAGATGGTGGAATTTGAATTCAGTAAAAAAAAATCTGCAATTAAGAATCATGCTTTTAGGCTGATTGATGTTAACAAATTGTCCCTAAATTAGACCTCCCTTAATCTGGCACACATATAATTCTCTAAATTTGCACACCTTTATTGTGGAGTCCAAGAGGTGTTGGCAAAAGTTATAGGTAGAAGAAGGATTGGAATAAGGCGTTCACTGAATGTCAAAATGGCGGCGTGGGCTTGTTGGGCCGAAGGGCCTGTTTCCTGTGCTGTGCTGTTCTTTGTTCTTTGTTCTTTGATGACCATGAAGCCATTGTCAATTGTTGGAAAAAAACCCATCTGGTTCACTGATGTCCTTCAGGGAAGGAAATCTGCCATCCTTACCTGTCTGGCCTACATGTAAGAACATAAGAACATAAGAAATAGGAGCAGGAGTAGGCCATCTAGCCCTTCGAGCCTGCCCCGCCATTCAATAAGATCATGGCTGATCTGTCGTGGCTCAGCTCCACCTTCCCGCCCTCTCCCCAATAACCCTTAATCCCTTCTCTTATCAAAAACCCATCAACCCGTTTCTTAAAAATATTTAGCGAGGCAGCCTCCACCACTTCAACGGGCAGAGAATTCCAGAGATTCACCACCCTTTGAGTGAAGAAGTTCCTCCTCAACTCAGTTCTAAACCGCCTCCCCTTTATCTTGAGGCTGTGCCCCTAGTCCTACTGTCTTTTTTGAGTGGGAAGAGTCTCTCCACCTCTATCCTATCCATCCCATTCATCATCTTATATGTCTCAATGAGATCTCCCCTCATTCTTCTAAACTCTAACGAGTACAAGCCTAGTTTATTCAGCCTCTCCTCATAGCTCAATCCCCTCAACTCCGGTATCAAAACCTAGTAAACCTCCTCTGCACTCCCTCCAGGGCCAAAATATCCTTGCGCAGGTGCGGCGCCCAAAACTGCACACAGTACTCCAGCTGCGGCCTCACCAATGCCCTATACAGCTGCAGCAAGACCTCCCTACTGTTATATTCAATCCCCCTTGCTATGAAGGCCAGCATCCCATTCGCCTTCCTGACCACCTGCTGCACCTGCAAGCTGGGTTTTTGCGACTCATGCACAAGGGACCCCGAGGTCCCTCTGCACCATCGCCTGCTGCAGTTTTTCGCCACGTAAGTAATAGTCCTTCCTACCATTCCTCCTACCAAAGTGGACCACCTCATACTTGCCAACATTAAATTCCATTTGCCATTCCTGGCCCATTCGCCCAGCCTATCTAGATCCTTCTGCAGACTCTCCACACCCTCCTCACAATTTGCCTTTCCCCCAATCTTGGTGTCATCAGCAAATTTCGACACCCTGCACTCGGTTCCCTCCTCCAGATCATCTATATAAATGGTAAATAGCCGAGGCCCCAGCACCGACCCCTGGGAGACCCCACTAGTCACCAACCGCCAATCCGAATAGTATCCATTGACCCCCACTCTCTGCCTCCTATTTGACAACCAATCCTCTATCCACGCTAACACCCTACCCCCAACTCCATGTCCCCTGACCTTCTGCAATAACCTCTTGTGAGGTACCTTGTCAAACGCCTTCTGAAAATCCAGAAAGACCACATCCACACAGTGAGCACGTGA